>JADFUC010000307.1:0-273479 GCA_019722365.1 Lithospermum erythrorhizon
TTCTATAGCTTATGCATTATCCTTCCTATAAAATCGTACTTCTAAGGACTGGCTTCTTTGTTGTATACTTGCTGCAAATGACGCCACATTGAGTCATCTATTCTGGGGCAGAAAGTTGAATTTTTATTGATTTTTGGCAATTGTTGGGACGACCTAAAGGGTAGTTAATTTTATCACAGCGAGTTTATAGACCAAAACGGCATCATAACATAATAATGTGCTATAACAAAACTGTAATTTGACCACCTGAGGCGGTTCAAATCCTCCAGCATAATGGAAGTAAGATCCAACTATCATAACATGATCAGCATCTCCAGTTGATGTCCAAATTGAGATAGCCTTGGTGAAAAAGCAACGTTGAGAAACTACAATATGGCTAATTTAGTGTCAATCACGCATGCTAAAACCACTCATGAGAAAACTCGTGATAAATATGCACGTTGTTCTGCCTACATCTTAACTGAAGTTCTGCCATTTAAAGAAACCCTATGGTCTAAAATTTGCATTTTTAAGGTATTAGCATTTTGTCTCAGGTTGCATTTGATGGCTGGAATAAATAGATTTAAAATTTTAAACTAATTGATTTATGATAATAATTTTGGAATTATTAGATACATTGATCCTTCATCTCAAATGTACACAAACAACTTTTTATGAATTTAAGTTTTGCTGGATTGAAACTTCTATAAGTTTCCTGTGTGGGTAATCCCTTATATTTCTTATATTTTTCATATAAGTTCTATTTTCCTATATAAAAAAGTGTTCAAGACAAGAAATTTTAATCTTCCCATGTAAACCAGTTCATCCAAATGCAACATATAAATTCTTAAAGTTTTCCATTTGGATTTGTCACTTTCAGTCTCATTATAGCCAGTCCACCGGCTTAAGGATCCTTGACATCTCCTGAAAATAATATCAAGAGGCTTTGTGTTATAGTCCACACTTATGATACATATATTCATGGATCAGATACTAGAAATATACTGAACAGCTTCCAGGCATAGACATGTACTTGTTGAAGAATGCCTAAATCTATAATATCCATCACTGTCCTAAATCTATGCTATTATTCAGACTGCCTTCTGGCTCTCTACTATAACCTGCATTATTCAATTAATAATCAGAAGACTCTAGATTAGGAAAGAATATAAAGCTGTTTATAACTCATATTGACCTTATTTGATAGTGGTAAGATACTGAACATCACTAGAGAAAAAGGTGGGCATACTGCTAATCAAGCCATAATGTGACCATTCTGTCATTTTATGGACTACAAACAGTGAAACAGGCCATTCAAATAAAAAATGGAGGAAGTTGATAGAACTTCAATATATTGGAACCATACATAGTATATCATATGAGTTTTCTTCCTGAGGGAGTGCAATTACTATCATTGGTTATAACATCAAATCCATTGTCACCTAGTTGGTTTAGGATTCACGTCAAATCTTGCACAATGTATTCTGTTAATACCTGCAAAGACATGAGCATGTTCCTGATGGTTCCTTTTTCTTCTTGCGATACACTTTGAGGGGAAAGGTGACATCTTAGCATAACATATATATGTATATTAACATTGGTGACTTAGAACACTGATTTTGTCCACTGAAACACTGACAAATGAATAGCAAAATCATATATGATCAAGAAAATCATTTCATACAAGAAGAACAGGCACAATGTAAATAGCTTTAGTAAACCTAATCTAAAATTCCTGAAGAGTATAACTATGACTCACCGATTCGCTTAGTTCTTCTTCATTCATACCCATTCCTACTACCCGATCTTGCTTATACCCCTTAGGATAATGACTGACCCAGCTGCTACACAATTACAGCTTGAGACGTTGTGTATATGTAAATTCTGTCTATCTGTAAAAAAAAGGAAATATACTCTGATTTACCCAGCTAAGCGTGACATGTCAAGGATAGCTACACCGGGAGTTTTACTAGGAGGCAGAACTTCTGAGTAATAATTTGTAAGCGCAGCAATCGCCGGATCATCAATATGAGTAACGAAACGAGGACCTTCATAGAATACTGCATCAGATGATCTGGAAAAGATATTGAAGTCAGCATAGGATCATTAAGCTACTTTCAAACTAATTCTGTATGAAAGTTCAAACTTTCCTATTAATTGTAATGGGTTGCTTATAGCTATATTTCTGAATTTCCGTAACTATGAAGCAATATCTCAATAGTCTTAACTTATACTCAGGGTTCTTATATTTACCATATTAATCGTGATGGTCTATCAAGCACACACGACTGTTATAAATGATTTTACCAAATTACATCACATATTTA
Source organism: Lithospermum erythrorhizon (assembly GCA_019722365.1). Classification (NCBI taxonomy): domain Eukaryota; kingdom Viridiplantae; phylum Streptophyta; class Magnoliopsida; order Boraginales; family Boraginaceae; genus Lithospermum; species Lithospermum erythrorhizon. Next base: position 2,307 of record JADFUC010000307.1, read on the forward strand.
AGGATTCAAGAAATAAAGCTTTTACAAAACTATTTCTTTTTATCGCATCATACAAGTACTTAAATCACTACAATAGAAACATCAAAGCAGCAATGTAAAAGCGGCAAAGAGAAAGGCAATACTCATCAAAGCGCTGAAAATCTTCTTCTTTGAAGGGAAACTGTTCTGGCCATTCCACATTCTTCAATACCTTTCAACAAGAAGATAACATGAATGCTATTGCATCATAAAACAATGAGTGAAGAAATCTATCTACAATATATCGACATTAATTACGCCTAACGCTGGAAGCCTCCTACCTAAGTCAGTGTGTACTTGACATTTAATCTCTTACACCTCAGGAATACAAACAAAGAGGTTGTTTCCGACTGACCCCGATTCCCTATAGAGTGGAGTGCAAACACTATCTACTACTTCATAAGAGATAAAATGGGTAGGTAGTAAACGAGCCATTTTGATATAATACATTATATCCAAGAGTCGGAAAATATATAACTCCGGCTCCATAAGACATGGAAATTAAAAGAATTCTATCTTCAATAATCCAAGCAAATAAACACTTCCATTGCACCATTCAATCTTGATGTAAGTAGACTTTCTCAGTAATTAACCAGATCTCCACTACTTAGCTGAACCCAAAACACAGAACATAAAAGACAATATTTTTTGGTGTATTAACTTCCATCAATTGAAGTCTCTTGGAAATCAATTCAAAGCCATGTAAAACAAATTAAATACCCAAAGATGTTATCAACAAACATTGCTAATAAAACGGAACTTCTTACACATCAAACAACAAAGTCAATAACTTTAATAGCCTACTTCTATTAAAATACATAAAAAGGAAAATGCAATCCAATATACAGTAAATTCAAGAACCCTGATTCTGCTTTAACTAAAAATAATAACAAGAAAATGAAATGTAACTCAAGGGGTAGGATGCGATTTGATTGATCGCATTTATCATGACTGTATAACTGACGGAGGATGCTATTTAGCTTCAATAGGTACTGAGGTACTACAAGGATGAAGAGCGACACATCCTGCTACAAAACAAAAATAAATTATTTGTTGGCCATTATTGCCACTCTAATTGGTACGTAATAGGGATCACAGTCCCGTTACAAAACACAAAATGAAAGTAGTCTATTATAGCAAACATGCTGGTATGAATAATTTATTTGTTCAATGGTACTTTGCTCAGCGTAGCAAGAAATGATTTGAACCAAATTAGCAGAAGCCGTTGGGGCAAATTGAGACAAGAATGAGGCATCTACACCAAAACACCATCAGTTCATTTAGTGGCTCCATAACATCCAACCATTTTTACTTTTATTGGACATTGGAATTGGATTTAGAATTGAATACAATGTGAAATTGTTGATGGTAAAATTGGATAAATACTAGCCAAATTAATATCTATGTTGAATTTGGTACCAAAAACATTAATATCAGTTTGGGAACCACTTTTTTTTTTTTTTGGATATCACATTGAGTAGAGTTGAGTAATTTAAGTCCAAGTGGTACTGTTGAGTGACTGTGAATATGGACATCCCAATGTAGGATTGTAAACGGACCTGGCAAGTACTATATATCTAAAACTCAACTCACTATTCTCTCCAGTCTCTGTTATCAATCAAATTCGAAGCAGGAATAATAAGTTTGAGTATCCGGGGCAAATGATAATTATTTGACTCGTGGGAGTATATGCACAAGATACTCAAATGTCTTTGTTTGTAACTTATTACTTCTGTGTATGAGGAAGCAAATTTCTCTGAGTCCAACTAAAACTACAGAAATGGGAAATGACTATTTGGCCTCACTTTAAGCTTCCTCAAAATACTACATTTGCAAATAGAGGGCTATGAAGAGGCCTTTAACACCATTTTTGTTACTATTTCAGTGCATTTTATAGCATTATGATAAATCAATTTCCTATGAATTGCCATTGGAGATCCTGACAAAAACCTTATTAAACCTACCTCAACTTACATCAAAGTGAGAAGGATTATAAAATAGTTTGATACGTATATTTACTCAGGGTAATTATTCGACTGAAAGAGTATCCATTACCCTACACTCGCTCGAACACCCACCATTTATCAAATTAAACCTAATTCACTTTTGATGTCTTTTAAACAAATAGAGATTTGAATAGGTTGATGATTTTAATCAGTTGTGCGACTCTTAAATGAATAAACAAAAATCGATTTGAACTATTATTGGAAAAGCCGATTTAAAACCGAATTCACACCAAATTAAACAAAAAATATTGTTTATCAGAAACCACAATCGAATCGCACTAACGCTCATACATAAGGGCCTATATCGACATAGCGGATTAATTAAACTTTCCCTTTACTATCTATAATAAAAATTATTTCCAAAAGAAATATTATAAATCTTTAATGAGTATGTCTCGATTTAATAAACATAAAAGAATAAATAAAATGATTAGTGATTATAAGGATCATGGATATGTATTCCACCGGGAGATGATATTTTGCTAAATCATTTCCAATATCTATTCATCAGTGTTTAAATAGCTTTTTCTAGCCATTTAATTATCCAAAATAAATTTTTATTTTTATGAATATTTTTATTTTCAAGATCTATAACAGAGATTGAAATAGATTATCTTTGATATCAATAAAATTCCTAGAATTGAAATATGAACTGAATATAATGAAAACTTGCATGAATGCTTAATGTTGTGGGGTTGATAGGTTAAGGTGTTAAATTACAAAAATAATGAGAATAAAACAGCTAAACCCGCCACACTATCTGGGCCTTCTAGAATTCCTAAATATCACCTGGCGAGCTTAACGCTTGACGCGCTTCAATCGACAGTGCATCAGATCTATTTTAATCCATTTAATGTAATTCATTCTTATGAAATTAACCTACATCAGATAAAAGAATAAAACATTATTACTTAATACTCTAATTTTTATTGGGGCTTGAACAAACTATCGGCATAGTAGATGATGCTTAAATAGTACTTCGCTATTTAATCTATTGTAATACGTCGCTGGATTCTCTCCCTTCCTCTGTACATTATTGTAGCTGGGAAGAATAATAACTACAAGTCTTCTGATCCAATTTTCACCACAAACCATGTGTGAATGCAATGGGATCTAGATGATGGAACTTGGTGAATTGCATTATTATTTCTAACCAAAGCTTTATAACAAATACTTCAAGTCCTATTCTCATTACCCACATCTATTATTATCAGAAGATGATCTGGACCATAAACCCTGGGAATTATTATATGAAATTAATGATCCCAAACTATGTGTGCTTCAATTTTTTCAGTATCTTTTATTTTATGTATGCTGGGAACAGCTTGAAGGGTTACTGTGGCAATGTGCAAGAATGTGGTAAGAATTGTCATTTTCTAGCCCGGTTCAAAACATAATAATTTAAAAATATGGTTTAAAGTTTGAATTATTTTAAAAATCTATTTTAACCAGAAAGATGAATTTCAAATAAAGAATAATAAAAAATATTGAAAAACTATAACTGAAATGAGTGTTTGACCTAATTTGATCAAACTCATACCAAAGATTTTAAATTCAAATTGAAATTTTGAGATGTTAATTTTGTGGATCTATGATGACCAGAAGGACCCAAGGAAGCAATGTTGTTTCAGTTCTATTCTTTTTTTAAACAATTTTGCTTTTTTATTTTAGAAAAAATGTTGGTATATATTGGTTTATAATCTACATTTATATTATTTTGATCCACCCTGGATTTATAATTAATTTTATTTATTTATTTAGATCTTCTGTAATTAATTTCAACTTCGTCTCTATTGATAAATCAAGTGGCTCCACTTGAGGCTTTGAAAGTTGGAACTAAGACAAAATTAATTAGCGGAGTATGTAAGATAGACATTAAATGTCCAGAATAGACCATTGATAAGTAACAGAATTACAGTATTGTATAGTAAATGCTGTAAGCTTGCAAACAACAATATGCTCATTTTGTCAGGGCATCTTCTATGGTCAATTATATGTCAAATGCTCATGCATTTTAATTTATCAAATTAATCATATGAGTAAAAAGACTCTTTCGTTACCTTTGAAAATGTATAAGATAATTGGCAGCGTTTAATCGACCCGTTTTCAAGCTTTTAAGAACAATGATCAGTCATTATGCATCAGATGTTGGCTACCAGCTGGATGGATAACCCAGATCATGAGCACGATTCGTAAATATATTTTCGATTCCGACAAGATCAGTAATATCACGAGATATTCTCGCCCTAATATATTGTGAATGCATCTTAAGAATTCCTGCCACGAAGACTATATAAGAATAACTCGCAAAGATTTCTAAACACGAAGATCAAGACCTTTCCTTATATATTTCCAATTAAAGATTGTTTCTCAAGAATGCTTTTTCAACCATCTAAAGAATATATCTTTTGTTATCTATTCAAGCCATGCCATTCAAAGTAGAGCATCGCCCATGGAGCGGTGGTCGAGTTACACAGTTATTTTTATAGTTTCTGAACAAATTAACTATATCATGAGTTTCATACGTAAAAATATTAGTGATGTAGTTTGTATAGTTTGTATCGTGAATATGATTTCACAACAAACAAGTTATAATTTTGTAAAATCAACCTAAGGGATATTGGCTGAGTAGCATGGTGATCTATATTCGGGGAGCCCATAATCAGTATTAAAGAAGGATATATTCAGAGCCCAAATGTAATTTTTATATGCATACTATAGTGAATTTCCTTTCACAGAGGGTGGAACTTTCCTCTATCGAGGGTTCTATTGACACCGGAATCATACTATCTTATGCTTTTTTAATTTCAGACTATTTATTTCTTGCTTTTATTGTCTATCGATTTGTACTCATTAATCCGAATGTTATCATTAATCCGAATGTTATTGACCGTTACCTAATAAATGCTCTGAAATCTATCTTATAGCAAAAGTTACTTCAATAATGTTTCAAAAAATGGTCACCACCACTTTATTATTTAAATGGTCTATTTCACTTTATTTAAATATTTAAAAAGTGGTTCATTTTGCATAAAGGAAACAACTTGGTACCCTAGAAAGGAAAGATGAATATGGGTAAAAAAGGAACATCTTAGTGATGTTTTTGTTTAGATAGATAAATAAAAAATAAATAATATAAAAAATAAAAATAGTACAAGATGATAATCCCAATTTAGTGCAACTTACACCTAATTTGGGGACGTTTTGTCCAATAAAAATTTCACTATAACTTTGAAAAATTACAAAAAGACTTTATACGAATATGATCCTCATATTCTACTTCCCCCTACTCTACTCCAAATAAGCTAGAAAGCCCTGCCTTTAACTTATCCTCTACGCTAACACTCTCTACAAGAGTTCGATTTACAATGATTTAACATTATATCTCTCAAAGATTGTTATAACAAAGTGACATAAACAACCTGCATTGGGTTGTATTTTTGGAGACTTTTTCTAACACAAAACAAACCTACACTAAACTCTCAATAATAGCTCACAAAACACAATAACACATTCTATGAATGATAATATGCGAGACACACTTCATAGCTTGTGTTTGGATTCCTTTTAGTGTATGACACATTAAGGCTACGGTCTTCAATAGATAAAGTATTTGATTTGGCTCAAAAATATTTTCTTAATAAAACGAGTCCCAACCGACTCCATCACTTTCCATATGTCCAACAAATTGATCTACAAGAACAACCTTTTAGTTGAGAACAAGATTTTCAACGAATCACAAAGTTTCCTTATTTGCAAAACTCCTCAAATCGAATCTTACCTAATTCGAAACACAATCTCTTGTTAATTTTCTATCACGCCAATCTTTATATTTCCTGAGAAATACCAAGCTTATTTAAGAGTATTATAGGACGGAAATTATCTTCCAAATATTACCAAATTCAAAGCAGACTGCTAAAATATTCTGGGGTATATGTTATGACAAGAATGTAATCCGTTGTACCAACTGCCATTGAAACTTGGTTTAACACTCACACCGCTTCCGCCTTGTCTATCAATAAAAAATAGTCGGCCAATAACAAAATAATGTCAAATCTCGTTTTGCCTCATATTTTTTGTAGGCAAACATATTCCCCTTGATCATATCTTGGGTTTATCGATAAAATTTGCTCGCTTCGATACTATTTGTTGATGTTCATGTAGATAGATCTCATGAAGCATTGTTGTGGATCAATTATAACACTTGAAACTGTATGCTGTCGAAACAATAGTACAAAAATAAAAAACACTACAAGATATAAAACTATTCAATACAACTTACACCTAATGTGCGAGGCAACTTTCCAGTGAACTATCTATGATGCACCGACTGTTTTGCAATTTGCCTAGTGAAAGATCCATGACAATTGACTGTTATTAGGAAATCAAGGGCTCCACTTGAGGCTTGAGTTAAAAGTCAGACAAAGTGCAGTGAATTACAACATAGACGAAATTAAAATGTGTAGAATAGACAACAGAACTATTCAATAGTAAATGCCAAAAAGCTTCTGCAACAATTATAGCGCTAATTTTGTCTGGCATCTCTGTTGTCAAGCAATTATATAGCTCAAATGCTCATGTGGATTTCTAATTTATCAAATTTAATTACATGAGTAAAAAAGACTCTTCATCACACTGAAAATTCTATACATAAAGTTTCAAAAAATTATCACCTTCATTTATCTAAATTAGAAGTCTTTCACTTTATTCAAATACTAGTTGGCGTGTCCGGCTAAATGGCGAGTAAACTTGTTCTTAATTCTAATTATTAGTTAAATATTTGTTTAAAAAAAATCAAATACATCAAAATGTGACTAAATTCATTTACTTTCTTCAAAAAACTATCAAAAGAAAAAACTATTAAGAAATGCATTTAATCGTTAAATTTAATAACGAATAGAAGAGGGAGTTTGAGAGAAAGAAAAATGACGGAATACAAACGAATTGAATAATAAATGATAAAGCGCCGAAAGTGAGCTAGAGAAAGACGGAGACAAATTTAATTATGCCAATAAATTTCGGGGCGTACAACTTTCAATGCACGCGACTTGCTAAAAGGAAAAAGTGAAAAGGTTACTAAAAAGGGGAAAAATTAAAAAATAAAGTTCTGTACGTGATATGACGATAACTCGGTGCATTACGGGCGCAGCTTCCTTTATACTACCTATACAAAACCAAGAAACGGGTTTAAGAGTAATAGCGGTATCGGATGATCCGTCCTGTTGTCGTCGATCACAAATCATCCAAGCTCTAGATTTGATTTATTGATCGTGAACGGTAGCCTCTACAAACAAGGACTTACGGCAGTCGAAACATCTATCGATCAAAGTTAGTAAAATGCTCGAAGAGTTTAGCTTCAAAAGAGAGGTTTTATCAAAGTGAACTTTCTTGATTTGGCCAAGGTTACCTTTTATAGTTTATTTTGATGGTTACTTTGGTCGAGCCTTTGATGTTTCTTCAGCTGTCATTAATGATTAACTGTTTATTAGGACAAGTAGCATGACTTAACTACCACCTTAATCTAGCCGAATCAAGTCAGCACTTTCTAACGTCTTCCTCTTTCCTTAATACTGAAGCCTGACGCATTGACTTCGCTAATCCCTGCCTTCGACTATGGCTCACTCGTGGTCCGGGTGATATTTATTCGGTTCTTGTTTTGATCCATCTTCAAGCGGACTCCAATCTTGTTGGGCCGACCGGATCAACTCCATTTAGTTACGGGATTATTACATTACTTAATATCAATCCATTGCTTTCTATATAAAGAAATGTTTATTAATCAAATATTCTGGAGCATGACAAACAAAGATTAAAAACATAATTGAAATGTAATTAATAATAAATGCTAGAGGTCGAGGGCAGTAATTGCAAAGACAGCACAAGATTTAATTATATTTTCAATAAAATTGCTGCAACTTTCAATACGCAAGGTACAACCCTTTCAAGCTATTAAAACAAGAAAAACGGCCATACGCCGAAAATATGATGACAACTCGAGTGTTGGCGTTTTATTAACGAAATGTTTTATATGCAGCAAATACTCGAAAAAAAGAGTTTGAAATGGAAACTGACCGAATAATAAAATGCTGGGGCCGCAGATTAAATACAAAAAAACTGTAGGTAAAGATGGTAATTAGGTAAAGAATGAGACAAAATGTAATTATGTTTTCAATAAATTGAGCGTATTAAACTTTCTAATACTAATAGACAACCTCTCAAGCTAAAAAGCAAAAAAAAAAAAAAAAAGTTTCATGTCGAAAATATAGATTCATTAACTTAGGGTGTCGCTTACGCTACCTTTCTTTATATAACCTTGATTATGTTTCAATAAAATTTGAAGGTAACTTAAATACGAAGCGTAATTCTTCTGCTAAAAAATCGGGCCACGTGGCTCAAAATATAATTTATAACCGAGTGTGTGGACGCTTTTATTAACGTAAATATTTGATACGTATAAAGAAGATAAAAAGAGCGTAATGGAAACGGATTGAATAATAAAATGCTAAAGGCCGAGACGGTAAAATAAAAGATTGTGAGGGCGAGGCGTATAATCGGGAAAGACCGAGACAAAATTTAATTATGTTTTCAATAAAATTTGAAATGCATAACTTTCAATACGAAAGATAAACCTCTCAAGCCTAAAAAAAGTGTTAAGAAAAAGAAAGAAATCGGCCAACACCAAAATAATATGACGACAACCTCGAAAGCGCTGGGCCACACGATCTTCTTTTTATATATAACTTTGATTTGAAAGAAGTGAACATCAAAAATGAAGTATAGTCTATCATTGTTAAAAAAATCATCTTAAATTAGAATGCTCCATTCCGCGCAGTGTATCCGAAGTTTTTTAATATTTTTTTAAAGATACATAAAATATAAAAAATAAGAATAATAAAAAATAATAAAATGTAGTATAATAAATAATTGAAACTATTATTGTTTGATTGATTTTAGTTACATTTTCCATACCTAAAGATTATTATATTTATTTTACTTTATGTCAATCCTTGACTACAGGCTTTTATTGCATAATATTTCACGAAAATATATCAATGAAAAGGATTGAAAATATATTTTTTTGGATATATTTTCATAAAAATATTATACAACACAAATAAAAATATTTACGTTAAAGTTCAACTATAAAAAGTCAAAAGTCAAAGAGCGACACCCAGAATTAATAAATTGTAAAAGGCAGGATAGCTCAAATCATGTATCTGCATGAGCATCTTTTGGTTACTCATGAATTAAATGATATCATTCATCATTATTGAATCAACAAGCCATCACTCATCGTGTTTACACCAAGGACTGGTTTACGCTACGCGACGATAAATTTACAAAATAAAGTCTTGTTAAATATCCCAGCCCTAGTAAAGGACGGACTCCTGATGATTTGATTGGGGCAAAAATCAGAATCGGATTTCTCGATATTTTGAGGGTAAAAAATCCGTCCGTTATCCGAATCGTCGACCTGACCGGATTTCCGGACCGATTCTCCGATATATCGATTTTGGCCCGCTTATCGCCGATTTTTAATTAGCTTTTGTTTTAGATGTTGATTTATTAACATTTTTATTGGGGATTTCAAATGATTTTATTTATATTTTGGGCTTCTGCTTTTGGGGCTAACTATACACAATATTTATAATAAAAATAATGATAAACTCCAAAAAGTTCAAAATAATAACATATATTCAAAACTCTAAAATATCTAAAAACATGAAATAATAATAAGTTTAAATGTCCAAATACTAATAATAAGTTCATGTCCAAATACAAGAATAATTTTGAATTTAATGGATTAATTTTCTAATCGACGAATATCATCAAGATAATAGCATTATTTGACATAAGTTTAGGTGCTTAAGATTGTACTAAAGCACCATGTTTAAACACGGTTTTTTAGCACATATAAATTGATTTAGTGCTCGTAATTCACCATCTCAAGTAAACAATCAAACTTTACACATACCCGCACCAGAATATTGCTATATGTTATCAGAGTTAGCAAAATCAATATTGATATGTAATATCGAATTAAGCAATGTGTTTTAACATATCGGGCCAGATCATATAAACACCCCAAATCGGACTAATCATTTCATGAATAATTGTCCAAAAAAAGTTTACTCCACAGGATTATATTCAAACTTAAGTGAAATGCAAGATGACTAACTTTAAACTTTATTATTAAAATTATTTATACTCACCATCATTTGCCAAAGTCAATTACCTTTGTTATTTTCTGAATTAAACCACATGTTGCTACTTCCAATTAAAAGTTTTGTTCTACCCACCGAGAAGACACAAAGAAACGCAAAGACTTTACCAAAAAATGAACTCAGAAATGGGTCATCCAATCTACTGATGGAAATCAAAAAGCAGCCATCCAATACGAGAATTCACGTACTGATCATATATAAATTTATTTTTTTAAAATGATCCGACCGGACCGGTTAAAAATCCGGCGTGCCTGCATCAATAACCGGATCCTGGTCCTGTCCAAAATACAAACCTATGATCCTGAATCCTGACCTGACCTGATTCGGCTAAAAATCTGATTTTTTATCCTAGCCCAACCGCCTCTTACCTGGGCCTCAAATTGCACCTCATTCAATCACCAACCTCTACCATCTCCGTCGTCCTCCACAGTGGAGCCACCCTCAGTCCATTTCCGCTTCAACCTTCGGCATCTTCCTTCAGGTCGCTTTCTTTCAACGATCCAACACTCCTTTACTGCAACATGTAGAAAGATAAAAAATAATTAAAAAGTATATTGTAAAAAAACGTAATGATAATTAAATTTACAAATATAATTATTAAAATCTAAATTCTAACCTAAAAGACAAAAATTGAAAGATGGAATATACCAACTAGTTTTGAATGGTGATTGTTACACATTTTTGCAGGTGTAGGAAACTAAGGAAGTTGATTTTGTAAATCCAATTTCATTAGAACTACATTTACTTCAATGAAAGTTGTCTTTGCTTGCCTCTAGCTGCCCACAGAAAAGTGCCTGAAATAAGAATACGGAGCACCTTTAGTTGTCAACAAATCCAAAGTGTTGAGAACTAAAATCATCCATCTCAAACCCATCACATATTCAATGTGCCTCCAAGACGACCTGCTTCACATCACTTGTATTGGACCCTATATTCAATCTTCAAACGAAAACAAATACTCCCTCCTTTTTTTAATTGCTGCTTTAACACTTGCTACATACGCTAAAAAGAAATCAAAAGCCAAGACAAAATGTAGATTGGAGCAATCAATTGAAACAATATCATTCGTTGATTGCTTTGGTTTCAAGATAAAGTAGTACTAAAAAACAATATCAAAATATAAAATATTTATTTAACACGTTAAACGATAATTATAAAAAAAATAATTTTTTAATCTAAACGGAAACTATAAAAAACAAGGAAAAGAGTATCATCGTACTCCTTTAATATAAAAGGTTTATATTCCGAATAATAAATCTTATGATGTATTTATTAAAAATAACAATTTATTTGTCATAAATAAATACATCAAACAATTCTTTCTTTTAAGTAATTCCTAACTACCTTATTCAACCTTATAAATACTATCTCCATATCTCTCCTACATTTCTCTCCCTACCTCAATTCCTCCTAATCTCAAAGGATCACACCACAAAATACTCCCACCCACCCCACAATTCCACACCCACACCTACCTTCTACTCCCTCCTAATCTCAAGCATCACAATTCACAAAAATCTCCCACACCCTTGCCCCTTCTTCCAATCTCTACAACCTCTCCCTCCCCCCCAACCTGTACCCCACCCTCACTGACCACCCAAATTTGTAATAGAGGCCCAAGAAGCCTCAAGCAATGGCCCAATCCCTAAACCTCCTCCTCCTCCACCTCCTCCTCCTAGTCCACCCAGCCCAATCCTTAGCCTCCCCCACCTCCTGACCTTTCACGCTGCCGTGGGTCCTATAAGATGGTAAATATTCAATGGAGTCAACGCTGAATTCAAAAGCCTCCTCTTCATAATCATTCATGCAGAACAATTCTCATCACAAATCTCAAATCTATAATGCAAAACTTTATCGCCTTCGCTGTTTCAAGGTTCTTGTGGACATTGTAGGCAATTTCTTCAAGAATTAAGGAACTCACAAACCCTGAAAATTTGTATTATCAAAGGAAAATGTGAAAATTGTGAAGGGTTCAAGAAGTTGGTTGATTGGAGTAGCCCATTTTGGGCCATTTGGATTTGCTGGATGAGAAAAGTCTCTTGCTTTGAGGAAAATGATAATGGGTTAAAAGAATTCAACTGTAAATTTACAACTAGATTTTGGGTAAATGGGTTTAGAAAGATCCAAAGATTGGAATTCTAGTTTAAATTCTGAGGATTCTATGAAAAAAGAAGGAAAAAGATTGGATTTTTGTTTAAATTCTGAGGATTCTATGAATAAAGAAGGAAAAAGATTGGATTTTTATTCAAATTCTGAGAATTTAAGCAATGGGTATCATGAAAATTTTAATAAGAATGAGAATTTGTTGATAGATGAGGCATTGAAGGCTGCAACAAATCATAAGGTCTATATAGTGGATGTCCATCAGGTGGCATTGATGGATTGTGATGGTATTGTGTATAGAGGTTCCTATGCTGAGTTCATGTTACAACCCGAAGTTTGAAGCCAGCAGTGGCATTGTGTGCTGGTGGGAGGTGGTGGTGGATATGAGAGGATCGTGGCGGCCGTGTTGGTGGAGAAGGAAGGGGCACTTGTTGTGCAGGAGGATACTGCTAAGATTATCTTGAAGAAGGTTGCCCCTAAGTGTGATTTAAAGGTTGTTTATTGTTTCCATGAGAAATGGGCGTCTATTGAATTAATTATAATGGAGGCCTGGCTAAAAAGTCGGTATTTATCCTGCAGTTTGTCCTTGTCCTGCAGGAGTGAATATTCAATGCTGCAAACTCCTGGATTGTCTAGCTCTAAGCCTCTAAGTATTATTCTTGCAATTATGAAAGCTAAGAAGGATTAAGGATGCTTCATGATGTTGTGAGTACAAATGATAGCCTTTGTAATTTGAAATAAATGGAATAATGGAAATGGTGAAAATATTAAATGGTTTTTTAATATGAAAAAAGTGAATTACCAAACGAATGCTGAGTTAAATGCTGAGTATTGTTCTCTGGATTAATGATTCTTTTTCTATTATATGTATTTGAATATAGTAGCCAGTATTCTTGCAATACCTTTACTGGTTTAATTTTTTACATTATGATTAGCTCATCCTACCCAACATGGATATATGATACGATGAGTAATTACTACATGATCAACGATTCAATTGGAATTGTCATTGCTTGAGGTTGTGCTATTGAGGTAAGTCACAACCAATCTGTTAGACAATCCAATCACAAAGCTGAGCCTCCCTTTTTAAATTAAATTGATGTGACCTCTATATTTTAACTTATTTTACTCTGCTTCATCTTTAATTGTAACCTATCTTTAATCTTAATCTATATTATGTTTAGTGTTGTTTTTCTTTATTGTTAACAACTAATACTAATATTTTAAGAGGTAATTGTCGATTTGGTCCTAGATAGTTACTGCACTTAGTACCAGATAATTTCATATTTATATGATTAGAACTAGAAGTGGTATAAATGTTGGGTAGTATGGTCCATTTGAAGTGATAAATAAGTTGCTAATAACTGTCCTTTATTCTTTTCGAGTGGATCATATACTGAAACATTTGCCACTTTCGAGAATCATCCTATAAAATTTGTACCCACTTATGGGACCAATGGTGCAACAATGTGCTTATGTGAGACTAAATTGCAACATGGTTCCAGTGTTTGATACCAAATCAACAACTACTCAATGTTGTAATTGCATGTCATTGTATGTCTTCTCCATAAACGTAGTGTATATTGATTATTTGAGGTTACATTTTTCAAAGTGACGCATTATTGTATATCCTTGTTTGCAAAGACGAGATCTGTGATGAACAATCTGCCCATCGATGTCTTGTGTTCAATTACTTGGGTGAGCCAAACTAGTGTGCCTGACGCGGCTGGCACAGTGGTCGAATTTGCAAGTGATTCCAGCTGTTACTTCTTCGTATTAACGAAAATCATCATTATTTAGCTTAGATGGCGTAAAAATTGCGTATGGGTACACAAAGTCTCAAATTTTCAAGTCACTACGGTATCATCTTCTATTGATTATATTGATATGAAAGAATAATTAAGTTAATCCACTGGCATAATTCTACAAGGACTCCAACAATATATATTGAAAAGATCTCATTTTTAATGTACTCACATAATCTTGTTAAGCAATAACATGAACTAAAATTAAGTGTATTATTATAATTGTATGCATAATGTAATCATAGCAGTAAAGGACTAATGAATTCTTCTGGGTGTTAATTCGGAAGTAATGACACTGTGTCATTATTTCATGATGGAATGCTTATGGCGCTTCAAGATTTTGATAAACCATGTAAGTGAATTATCATTTAGGATCTTATAATAAGATTTTGAGCCATGGCCTTCTTGAATATCCCAAGCCAATGCCTCTTTTTATCAAGAAAATTAGGGTTTCGAGCCTAATTTATCCGACATTAACGCGAGTCTATTTTTCTCAGAACCCATTTCGAGTTCTAACTTTGGGGGTTAATGAGAAACCCTCGTTTCTTTCAGCCTTCTCAATAACTCAGGCTTCGATGACGGAACCCTCGTCAGTCCGGTATTCGACTTGAATTTAGGTTTAATCGAGAACCCGAACTACCACGCTGTATTCTATAGCTGTTCGACCTTTAATTAACTTGATTTAATTCATTTCTTTTAACTATTTTAATTATTTCTTTGATAAATTTTCATGTCTATGCATCTGAGGATGTTAATTGCATCTTTTTCATAATAAGAGCAACATATGAAACGTAAAAAAAATTTTACTTCCTATATTAAAGAATTTTGTTTGAACGCCTATCAATCAAGAATATTTTTCATTGATTGTAGACGTGGTTAATGTTAAAGAAAATGGAGATCTTGAAACACGTGGAATCAATGATTATGTAGCGGTTTAACAATACGCTTTATACCACATCCAAAGTTAAAGATCCTATTGATAATGTGTACACAAAATAATGTTCCCTATATAACATCAATATTGTGGGTGGTTTATACAAAAAAAAAATTATATATGAATTCGAATATATTGTTAATTTTTATTTCCTAATATCTTTGAGATATTCCAATATATTTACTGTAGTTACTAAAATTTTACTATCTATATTTTGCAAGTTGTGGAGGATATCAACTTTGTAGAGAAAAATGAAACCATAATTTTGATTCTTGCAACAAATAGTCAGATTTAGATTATTTTATTTATCATTAATAACTTTCATAATGAAAATTTTATTTTAAGAAAATGGAGTATATATGAAATGAGTATGGGGTTTTCAAAAAAAGGTTAATCGATTTTTTAATATATGTCCTAAGGATACAGATTAAGGTGTTAATTAAGGAAATAATTTGCATATGAAATTTAATATGGAAATATTTATTAAATATATTTCCTTATTATTTCTATTTTTATTTCTTACCTGTGTCCTAAGGACACATATTAAAAAAATCGATATTAAATTAGCAAATCTATCATGAATGACGTATTTTCAATCATTTGGAAACAGGAGAATTATTCATTGCTGGTGTTTCTTATACACCACCATATGCCATCTATAGTGTTATCACAAAAGAAGGTGTCATTAACAATACAGTGCCACTAAAGATGTCAGGACCTTCATACATGCATGATTTGGGTATTACTCATAATTATACCATATTCATGGACCTTCCGTATTGCTACGACCCAGAGGTATATATATATATATATATATATATATATATATAGTGACCCTTTTTTCGGTATGTTTATGAATTGATTATTCTGACAACTTTTCTTCAAAATAATGGCGATGAATGTCATTGTACTAATTGATTGTGCTTACATGGTAAACTATGGCCCAGCTCTATAGGCTTGTTCTTGAAAAAAAGCCTCGCTTTGGCATCCTTCCAAGATATGCAACCAATGATGATAAAATGAAATGGTTTGAGTTTGATGATTGTTTTTTCATATTTCACATTGGTAAGATAATTTGAAACTTATTTAACCAATATAATTTCGGCATAAATTATTTGTAATTTAATTTATAAAAATAATGTACCATTTAATCGTAATGAAAAGACAAATTATGAGGAAAATATATAACAATAAAATTACATCACTAAAATGTAAAAGCTACTCCGTATATAATATGGATATAGTCCTGTAGCTTATTAGTTCATACTTAAAATCTTAATCTACACATGACATTCTCAATCAATGGGACTAACTCATCTATCTAAAGAATCATAAAATCAATAATTGGTGAGAGTAAAAGTGACCCAAAATCTTATTGATTAACTTCAATTGGCTCATTCCTTGTCGGATTGAGTTTATTATAGTATTCTATCTTAAACTATTATGCTACTTGCAAAACTAACCATTAATTTATTTTTATTAGCAAACTCTTGGGAGGAAGATGATGACACAATCATTTTTATTTGTTGCTTAATGAGGCCAAATATAGATCCTACGAAGTTATTATCCTCATCAACTAGTAATGAGGTTCATTCATCACTCACATCAACAAGAAATTTGTTGATCAATGCGGCTCCCAAAAAGACTAAGACCTTCTTCAGGCCAGCACATGTTTACAATGGACCCAAACTTCGCCGTAATTTGACTCCTAGGCAAGTATACAATGGCCCTAGTTTAATGGGGACTGGGATGAGTTCAATGGTTGGTTCTTATATTGATGAGAATAGCACAACTTCACAGAATAGAATTGCGAATGATGAGGATGAAAATGTGGAAATCACACTACCAACATTATAAGACATGTGAACTATCTATTTAAGTTTCGAAAGTGCACACTTTAATTATAATATGTTAATCTCATACCAAATGTTTGGTTTTTGTAGGCAGCGAGTTGGCGTGACATGAAAAACGGGAGAGTCTAGTCACCAACAACTATTGGAAACTTTTTGTGATTTTCCAAAAATCAATGAAAGCTACATGGGAAGGAAACAATTAAGTTGGATTAATGACCAATTTTGAATAAAATATGTGAACTAATTAGAAAAATTACACATCGTCCATTTTATATTGTTGTATGCCTCTTATTTTATATCTATACTATATATAATGTGCAAAGAGGATGAATTAAGCGGTTACAAAGTGAAGCCAAATTAGTATTTTCTATTTTACCCTTAAAATAAATTTTTTATTTTAATTTTATAGTAACTTAACCGTAGTGTAACCGATAAATTCTCCATAAACTACTACTATAAATATTATCTACTACGTAATACTCCGTAATTATCACCAAGAGAAAATAAAAAGTTGTTTCACAATCTTCTATCTTTATTTTCTCCATGATAACTTTTTCATCTTATTTCTTTTAGATTTTTTTTTAAATTTTTTTTTTTTCATTATAATTTATTATAAAAATAATAAAATAATTTGCACGTACGGAAGCTGTGCATATATATTTACTTAATGTCTTATTATATGGATCCCATATGTTTCATTTCGGACTATGGAATTATTAACACGACTTTAATTTTAAAATGTAGGAAAACACGTTTTGTGTATACGAGCGAGGCTAATGAAGAATCCAAGTTAATATCAACTGTCAAGACTGATCTACATTGGAATACTCAGATAAAACTAGAACTTGGACCAAATAAGTATGGTTCTGAGGTTGTCTTCGTATCAAGCCACCACTCTAATACATTAGATGCTGATCATGAAGATGATGGTTACTTGTCAACCTTTGTACACGATGAGAAAGAATGGTATTTTCTCCTGTCATAGCTTTCTTAATGTATGTATAATGATTAAAGTAATGCACTCATTCTTTCTTATTTGTAGTTTTATGTTCATAATATATTTTTTCATGTCCTCTGTAGTAAATCATATGCATATGTGATATATGCAAAAAGGATGGAAGTGGTTGCCACGATAGAATTGCCCAATAGGGTTCCATATGGTTTCCATGCAACATTTGTGACTGAGGTGAGTACTTTAAACTACATATTTCTTCATAACATTGTACACCATCCAAATAATCTCTAATGATATGAGAAAAGAAATTAGAATGAAGTACAAAGAAAATGAATACTTATGCTTTTATTTTCAAGAAACGAACTTCAACTTCTGATTTTCTTTATTTATAGTAAGATGTAGATGTTTTATTTTATACAAGGTTGTTGATTTTCACATTGAGACAATTCATGAACTTGATTGCTGAGGCGGGTTGTCGATTAATTGAGATAATGTACTTGTGGCAACATAATAGAAATTTTTGATGTTACGGCTTCTTTGAAATAATTTGAAAATTTTATTCATGAAACATGAAATTAATAATTTTATAAAATAATTAGTTAGTGAAATAATTAGCAATTTGGCCCCAGATAGTGGATGAAGTTGCACTTTAGTCCCAAGTAATTTTATTGTAGTCCTCGAAAGTGGTACAATTGTTGCAGTATGGTCCCCGAAAATTGTTATATCAACGTTTGTTACTTTCGGGACTATACTCATAATTGTTTTATAGAATGAGAAGTTTGAACTAGAAAAAGTCAATTGTTGAAGATGAAGTTTAGTGTGAACTTTCCTAGAAGATATAACACTTAAATGGATGTAATAAATAAGAGAAAATATAGATTTTTTGTAATTATAGATTGAAAAAGAGTATAAAAAATATATATAATTTACTTTACCTTATTAAATTATTATACTCCCTTCATCCAAAAAATATTGTCCCATTTTGACTTTCACGATCTTCAAGACATGCTTAAAACGTAAATATTTTTAATTATACTCGTGTGAAAATTATAAAAAGTTGATATTTCAAAAATATATATTGAAATGAATTTAACAAGCTCCCACATGCCTATAGTATTTCTTATCGGCTAATGAGAATTCATGGTCAAAGTTTATAAAATTTAACCCTAAATAGTGAAATAGGATAATCTTTTTGGGATGGAGGGAGTAATTAATTTCTAATATAATAAAAATGATCATCTTAATAAACAATGCTCACAAGTACAAAACAAGTATTACTATTGTTATTAAATTAGTAATTGAATTCATATTTGGTTTGTTACTTTTGAGAAATACAAAGTTGAAATCTATCCACCAAATTCTTTGTTGTCGACAAAAAATGTTTCTATGTATCTTATTATTACTATTTTCGAAAACTTATAATTTATCTAGTTTGTTTTACGTGTCCACATGTAACTTATGAAACATATTGTTTATTTGTACAAAACTAATTTAATATTTTATTTTGAGCAGGAGGAGCTTCAAGCCCAAAAGTTAATAGCATGAAGTTGTCGTGATGATCCATTCTCATGGAACCAAATATACCAAAAAATGTGTGATTTACAATAAGGACATCTATAAATTTGTCGTTTAAAAATAATATCAAAATAAATGTCTACGTGACTAAAGTTGTGTTACATATATGTAACACATACAACTATTAATGTTGTCATATGTGTATTATTATTATTATCGTGTGCTAATAATCCACATTGATGGACATCTATCAGTTTGTCTTCCATAAATAATATAAAAATAAATGTCTGCAAGGCAAGACACTATCAATATTATGATTTGTGTGTAGTACTATTATCTTGTATTAATGTTTCAAGATCTTATTAAATATTTTGTATTGACATGGATTTACTACATTGTACTTTACTATTCATGTTATGAAGTAATGATTACTAATTTTTCTCTACACAAATTATGTTAATTTAAACATATATTTCCTTAGATTTTTTTAGTTGACATTCTAGTTATTTTCACATCAATTAAGAATCAATTAAGAATGAATGACATTTTACATGTATACTCCTAATTAATGAATCAAACAATAATTTATTAAATGTATTGATATTAAAAGCTTTTATTACATATACATTAAATAGGAGCTTAAAAGGAAAAAGAAATCAAATGTTGCATTGGAATTCCAAAGTGTCAAGTATTTTAAAATAATTTTTTTTACTAGGATGACAGCTAAAAAAAATCGAAGGAAATATTATATTTTATGATTTTTCAAAATTTCATATTATTTTTCATTGATTAAGATAAAATTATTACACAAGTCAGCATAACCATGAAATTTTAAATTTTAAGTGGCGCGAAAAAGTTAACAAATGTGAGTGATCTTTTGTGCCATTTGCCCATTTGTTTTTTGTTTTTTGTTTTTTACATTGTGAAATTACTAAATTACCGTTTTAAAAATGCCATATGAGAGATATAATTTGGTAGATTAACGGAAAGTAGGCCAGTACCCAGTGAGGCTAGCAGCGTCGAAATTTATTAATTAATTTTAATTAAAATCTATTTATTTTAATAAATATAATTAATTAAATAAAAGAAATTAAATCCATTGAGTGAAACGTGAGAGCAATTAGGGTTTAGATTCAAAAATCTTACATTGAAAATCGAACACGTGTAAATAATAAAGGTTCAGGGAATTAAGCCCTGAAATTAATCCAAAGTCGAAATTAGGCTTTTTATACATTAATTAACCCTAAATTTTAAATTCAAGCAGGGTTCGAGAAAATAGCCAATTAAATGTCAATTAAAATTAGGACTCGAAATCCCCAATTTTATTGATAAAATCGGCTATTTTGGCCTAAAATAAGTTCCGGAAGCTTAAGTAAGCTCAAAATAAAGAACTACCAGAATGAAGCAGGTGTTAAAATGAAAGAAAAATTCAAAGAGAGTTGAATTATTAATGAAAATCACGTTTGGCCTGAGATCTGGAATCTTCCGTTTTCTTCAAAGTAGGCGCCTCTTTTGCTTTGTTTATGAAAAATTAATTTCCATAAAATCCAAGGTCCAGATCTTGCCTCAAAATCAACGGTTGAGATTGAAATCCAGGTGAGCATGGATGAACCAATGAGAAGCAAGCCCGAAAGCCTATAAATACCCCCCCATAAAATGAAATTCCATCCTGAAACATAACTAAAAGCTCCTGAGAGAATTTAATATAAAAACAACTCTCCAGGTATTTCTTTATAGAAAATCTCTGAAGTTTGTTGGTTTTTAGGTGAAAACCACCACAAAACATATAAATCTTCAACTCACCCCTTCTGGTGAGGTGGAGGAGGCAATATTCCGAATTTCATCCTCAGGCAAAAATATGTCTCAAAGCCAAAAATTAGGCAAAACACCACAAAACCAGCAAAAACACTGAAATCTTCAACATAAAAGCCTAAATAGATGCCTAAATTGAGGAACTGAGTGAAGAACACAAAAATCTTCAACTCTAAGAGCGAAAATAAGAAAAGCCTAATATTAAGAGAAGTTGGTTGAATTACTACTAAATGCATTGGTGAGGATCAGCGCCCAAAAACTTATGAAATCCCGATCCATTCAGTATGCATGCTTCTGGCGCTAAGAGATTAAGCCATAAAAAGGACCACATGGTATATAAATAAGCGATAAATACGTCAAGAAGAGTAAGTTCTAAGGCATCTCTTGGCTTGATGGCAGAAAATCGCTATCAGCAGGATTATCACTAAAGAGAATCAACAATAAGATTCGATAAGCACTGAACTTCGATCCTAAGCATGCGGGATCGTCTGCGAGAAGGCACACGGATAGACACATGAGCAAATCTGAGTCTAAGTCTCGCTGACTAAGTCCAAAGACCAACATCAAGTCGACGACAGTCATAGAATATATACCTTTGCTAAAGGCTTGACTCGAGGACCATATCCCACGTCAAAGACCAAGTCGAACTAAAGTCTTATCCGATCTAAGTCGCATTGCTCCAGACTCTTTATCAGTCCCAGCGTCTAAATTGACGCATAAATCCAAGTCCGGCATAGGATCACATAATTCAAGCACAAATCACGCTTCATTCTAGGCGCCTAAATTAAGACTCCATGTCCAAACCAAGTCCGAACTATAAATCAAATCCACGGGTCGACATCACCCAGCGTCGGCCAATCCGTTTATAGTGCGATAGATGAGTGGGATATGTCGTTAATAAACGTCTCTTTTATACCTGAATGGAAGTTTCCCAAAGGGGGTTTTCCTTTATTGGTATGCATACTCATAAATAATAAAATTTTCTAGCAGTTCTAAAATCTTAGCCGTCCGGTGGGACTATCTACACTGCCGTTATTCTGAGTCGAGAGAGATGGCTTTAGAACATAAACAACAAGGGTCTCTGAAACCAAACATATATTGCTTTAGAAGCTTTACAAGAGGCAAATCAATCCCCAGGCACGAGGAAATAACCTAAAAGATATTTTGTCTCGTGTATCTGATGAACTTGATACCATGGAGGCCTAGAGCTGCAGCGGAAGCGTGCATTCACTCTCCGGCTAGTTATGCCGGTGAGCCCACGAGAGGTGTTCACCAGGCTGACTCCAGCTGCTCCTATGTGATACTTAATGATGACTAAGGTTGCTGACCTGGAAGAACAAGTGGCTTCTCTCACAAAGGTAGCCGAGATTTGGCTAGCGAAGTACAATGCCGGGGCCGAATCACTATCTGCTTGGGAAGAGTGATCACAAGCATCCCGAATCTGACGGCCAGTATCACAAGGGAAATAAAGCTGACGCCCAGCTACGCTCAAAACTGCGAGAGAGACTCTTCAAAAGTCTCCACCATTAACCCTCGAGAGCATGCCTCAAAGCGACCAACAAAGGTTACAAGCACGAGTTGTCTGTGTGGGCAGATCCCATGGCATAGCTTCAAGAGATTAAATGCTATGGAAATCAAAGATAATCAATATGAGGGTCACTCCGTCATACTCCTATATCGAGCCCTAAAGCCTCAGCTATGCGTCGGTGAGAATGCCTCATGGCTATCGGCCTCCCAAATTCCAACGGTTTGGCGGGTTGGGAATCTCAAACAGCATATAGTTCACTTTGTTGAGACATGCGACAATACTTGTACAAGTAGGGGATCCATGTAGTCAAAGCAGTTCATTCGATCGCACTTTCGGAGAATGCATTTGAGTGGTATCTGAGAACTAGAACCGGCCTGCATTAGATTGGGGCACAATTGGAATGGCAGAATTCTAGATCGCATCTTTAGCGCCCGACGAGCGGTTAGCATGATAAAACCCGACCAACGTAGCGGTGGCAAGGTGATTTGAAAGATACTTCATAAATCGATGGAGGACTTTGTGCCTTAAATGCAAAGATAAGGTGTCAAAAATATCAGCTATCATCATGTGCATACAAGGCATGCACTAGGACATGGAATCGTTACGAGGTATACTCCTAGGACTTAGAAGTTAATGGACAGGAGCTCGTATGGAACTAACCATAAGGCAAACAAAAAGGGAGAAAGATCCCATTTGCCGGTTGCAACACCTTCAGGCTAAATCACGAGGTCAAAGACGAGAGATGACCTTAGAATGAGAGAAGGAATGACAGTGACTTCAAAAGTCGAAACAAGTTTCCTTTAAAACTAAAAGAATAGAGGAGTCTTGACCGCCGGAGAGAAAAACGTCCTGCACTACAAAAGAAATGTATAGGCCAAAGAATACCCATTTCCGCCAGCTACATTCGGGGATGTTCGAAGGAGTACTTTAAAAGACCAGAAACATGAGGCTGCCTAAACCCAAATGCCTAAAGGAAATGAATAGAATCACGGAAAAGGATTCTTTTAGTACCCACAGAGTACTCATTTAATCCTATAGAAAAGTGCTTCATATTCAAGGAGTAGGTAATGGATTTAGCTCGACAGGGGGCAATCTTACTACAAGAGGACAAAGTTTCAGCTAACCATACCACTCCCATAGTCATCAGACCTCTTGGAAGTCAGTGCACTAGAACTTTTGGGTAAAAGCTAAACATGGGAAAGCATGGGCGAATTATTCAAGTGACTTCGACCGCGAGTCACGCCATATATGCATAGAGATAGAAGAAGACTCAACCATGGCAGAAGACAAAGAGGCGCCTAGAAGCCGTGCAGGATAATCCCCGAGCATTCATTCTCACAGGGCAAAGACTACCAGAAGATGTTGATGCATAGCCCGACCACTTTATGTGTCTGGATATATATATGTGAAAGGAGGATCAACATGATGTTGGTAGATGGAGGGTCAGGTATGAGCATCATACCACTCCAAACATTGAAACACTTGGAAATCTCCACTGACGAGCTACAACAGTCTCGCATATTGATACAAGGGTTCAATCAAAATGGCCAAAGAGCTCTAGGGAAGGTAGCCCTACACTTGACGATAGGAGAACTGGAAATTACATCATTGTTCCATGTAATCAATGCCCGAGTCACATATAATGTGCTACTGGGAAGACTATGGATCCATAGCAAGAATGGTTCTCTACTCCCACATCAATGTCCAACTAATCGCAAAGCGGCATGTGTTAACGACATAAGGTCAATTTAAATCCTTTCACGTCAAGAATCACACTTTCCGTAGTTTCTCAAATATTATCGAAAGAAACCAGAGCAGCAGCCTCGAACGCCTGCAGAAGTCGAGCTGATCCTTCCTGTGAAATGAGATGGCACCCTACCTAAAAGACAAGGGTCACTCTACCACCGACTTACTGAAAGTAGCTTCAACTCCAGGCCTGAAAGGCTTTGTGCCACCAAATAGACGGACCTAAAGATGAGTGCCTAAACCATGGACCAGGAAAGACTTACGAATTCTTTGGTCAAGGTCGGATATGAGACCTAAAGGCGCAAAACCTCGAGAATTGCCGCCAAGAAGCTATGTAGTGACAAAGTACATGGTCTAAACGAAACACACAAGATGTTGCAACAAAAATGGAATGCCATCCGAAGCCCTTCAACTCGGCTCGGGTATATCCTCAAATATCCTCTACGAGTCCTAATCAAGTTATGAAATAATCGCTGCAGTATCCGCTGATGGAAGAGTCTTCATCAAGACCCAAGACAAACAAATGAAAGTCACTTTCTTGTCGGGGGCAAAGTCGCTAATTTCAAGATCCAATCCAAAGGAGGTCTGTTTTCGACAGACTTGGAAAGCCGACTCCCAACCCTATTAGGAACAATCATAGGAAGAGGGAAAGCTCGCCTCATGTTTCCACGTGAGGAGTGCACGAAGGCATACCGATAGGCCGCCTTTCTCCTGCCAAACAAGCACGCCTCGAGGCCCTCATCCTGGAAAGACGAAAGAGGTCACGGCCACCCTCCTACGCTTATCAACGAGGAGAGAAGAGGACGCTAGCAGAGTTCAAAGATATGAACTCCGAGCACGGAAGATTCTCTAGAAAATGCAGAGGAACTCGAAATCCAACGCCACGCCCACGAGCGAATCCATAAGGAATACTCAAAGTAATCCACTGCATAAACGGGGAATTGTCAAGTTTCGAGCAACGCCAAAGACGACTCAAAGTTGTATAAGTACTTTCTGGGCGGGTGACGCTGCGGAACGATTGCCCATCTCATAGGATTTATTAACACCCGATGAAGATCAACAATACCATGTCAGATACCGATGGATTGAGACTCAGAGGATAGCATACCAAATAGGGGTACCTTCCTAGCTCATCAAAGAAGTAAAGGTCCTCATTCCTGGGAGCTAATGAAGGCCAAATTTATGTCCACCTTTCCATATCTATTAGTAAGGAAGGACACCGAGACGAGACGCTTGATATACGAGCCCAGGATACAAGTCTCGTACATAACCGTTCCCTAGAACAACCAATCAGAGCTGCAGGATCTAACGCTTTGTCTATAAAGGCACTATACGGGAATACTGACGTTGATCGATCCAAAGGGCACCTTAGATGAATTCTTTAAAATGCACGTACCCTTAACATAAGTACGTCCACGAGTAAACATACATGGAACGAATAATGTCCTCCCCGTTAACGATGCCTAAATGTGTAAGTCAACAACACCCTATCTTCATGAAAGCACCGACGGGTCAATTTCAAGACGGCTACGAGATCATCAAAAACAAGGGTAAGACGCGGTGACGCCATCAAAACCCGAGGTTCCGATACATTCTCTGGCACGCTCAAATACCCTCCTCTCTCGAGCTTCGAGGATAACCGCCCACACTGTAGTTACACGAGGATAAAAGGCTCCACCCCACTCCCCGAACACGGCAGTATAACCGGCCCAACCCTCTTCGTGCACGGTAGGTTAACTTAATTATAGACTCGAACACGCATTATAAATCGTGGCCTAACCCCTCTCGCAATGTTAACTTACCTATGTAACTCCTAAGCACGAGTATACCAATTACCTCTCTATTGCAGGCTAAAAGATCAAATTCCCTTGAACTATGTTCGACTCGATCCCCTACGTGGGTACATAGTAACCTGTTATCCCCTAAGTTCACCATAACTTAAAATACTCTATGTTGCCTCTACAATAGTATAAAAAGGGGTACCTATAATAAATGACAAAGCTCTATTCTGGGAGAATCCAATTACAAAGTTGGCGATTAATGGTCAAATCAGACAAATAATGAAGAAATGAGGACAAGAAGACAAGAAAAATATATGTGATATAATCAAAATCTCGATCCTAACAAGTGAGAAATCAAGTACAAATTATGACAAGCCATAAAATAAATGGAATAAGAGATGCAGATAAAAAGAAAACTAGAATAACCCTTTCAAATCTATGGAAAGGCTCTCTAACTCTATGCTTAGCTGCTCTAGACGCTCCCCTTGTCCTTTTTCCATAATCTCCTTCAATGAAGCAACCCGAAGAGCAGATTTAGTCTTCTTTAGCCTTAAGACCGCAATCACGTACTCTCTGGATGTCACTTGATCAATGGCGGTCTCTATACGAGTATCCTTCCGCTTCTCTTTTCAAAGTATGCCTCGCCCTCCTCGACCGCCGAAGCGCTGGCACCGACCTTCCCAATGCCTCTTCTTCATGTAGCAACTCAAAGAAAAAAACCTCCTCAGATGTCAGAAGAAAGAATAAACTTGTCGCGAATCTTGGCGAAGTAGCCTCATTTCGAACCTTCTTAATACGGAGAGCTTTAGAAAAGATAGCCTTCATCTTCTTGCCATGATAAGAAAAGTCCGCCTCACAACTGCTATGAGCCTTAAAAGAGGCCATAACGCCTCGCCTTCCTGCCGGAAGACCCTCAGCAAGTGAGCTGCCATCATGTACAAGAGCAGACAACTCCACCTAGGCCACTCGCAAGCTATCCCGAAAGGTGGACTCGATATGGTGAGTAATCCGCGTCGGTCCACGATCTACGCAGCCCATGCTGCGAGGATGCTTCCCCAAGATTGTGCGCTTCCAGATAAGTCCCGGCCTCAGATTTGCGTGTAGCCTCCTGACTACAGAAAGAAAGTTAAAAGGACAAATCAGAGAGACACATTCAAATAGTGATCAACGAAACCAAGAGTAATGTGAAACATACCGAGAGATAATTTCAGCCTGGCCCCCTGCATGGTAATCACCAAGATTCACAACCCTGCAGATAAAACCTACCCACCTCAAAAGAAGAAGACACTTCCACAAAGTCGACTAGATCAGGCTAAAATCAGAAGGTCGTGACAAAGCAAAAGGCAATTTTGAGTAAAATATAAAGCAGAGATAAATCTATACCATGACCGGGACGCCTCACGCAGATACTACATGCATGGGAAATTGCATCCTTCTGCACAATGCCCTAGAATGTTTTGGGATCTTTTATCCGAACGCTAACCGGAGAAGCCTTCCTCTTCAAAGTCAAGACAAGATGAACAAGTAGGCCTTTACCTTTACCAGGGATACCGGGGGAGGATAAAATACTGCCACAAGAGAGGACATTATCAGCCACAATACTTGACGGATCGGCTCGACTTTTCTGAAAAGCAAGGAAATCTCTGGGACCCTATCCGGCCTATACGATATCATGCAAATCCTCTAGAGTCTAAGACGGGCCATGACATCTACCGGCTCTGATTCCACACTCGATGTAGGAGCAGTTTGAGCCGATGCTGTCAAGGATATACCTCCACCGCAAACTAATCCCTGAAATCAAAACCCACTATATCATCAGTATATAGGCTCGAAGAAAGCAGTAACATCTTCATAAGATCGAGACTCATGATCATGAAAACGGCGGAGTTCTTTGACGGGGTCTTGCTGCTACTCCAACTGTATGGATATATTTAACGACTGGCCTCCTCCGCCACGCTTATCACAGACCTACTCATGTAGGCCTACCATACTTGGCCACATGAGACCTACCAACTGTCAGATACTGAGCGAGTATGCAAGTAAGTACCCATCCAAACTAAAAAAGTTATTACTAAGTAGTGGAAGCAACATTGAAAATTCGGGCTAAAGGCTGGGGGTTAACCACGCATACCCTTTGGCAAATGCCGGGCAAGAACAAAGAGAATGGCTGTTCTCACAACCGCCCCAAAGGGTCATGCAACTCCATCTTGAACATACGCCTCGAATATGTTTTAGGCCTAGAGGAATCATGAAAAAGCAGCAGAGCCAACATGATGTTAAAGCAACAAGAATAGGTCTCGGTGCCTACACAAATACCAGCCTCCTCAAACACTTTCCCCCTATCTCGAGAATCCCAATAAGTATCGAACCGACGTCCTTTTAGGACACACCTGTACTACAGAAGAAGTCTTTCCTCCAATTCAAGACGATAACAGGCCAACATGACTGCGACTCAATTAAATTGATCCAATGCATAATGAGCCATCAGCTGGTAAAGATAATGAAAAACGAATGTCAGGAGAAGAAGCAGATCGTATTCTATCTCATCAGAAAGAGGTTGACATAAACACTAATCGAAGGAATTACCTCATAAAAATGTAGTCTATGATGCAAACCTCCCCGCTATAAATCCCATGGCATGCGAGGCTCAACACCGGGTCAAAAGAGAGCCAGGCGACTCCAATACTCACAAAAGGGCCTTCATCATGGCATCTCGAAAGCAATCATACATGTTTAGAAAGCCTCAATCGCCTTCTCTGCATTTAGTCGAGAAAGTATAAAAGAACACATGTGTTAGCACATCTCGTCCATTCCAATAAATCAGGAGTATATCCAAAGGTCCCGGTAAATTGATC
Source organism: Lithospermum erythrorhizon (assembly GCA_019722365.1). Taxonomy (NCBI): domain Eukaryota; kingdom Viridiplantae; phylum Streptophyta; class Magnoliopsida; order Boraginales; family Boraginaceae; genus Lithospermum; species Lithospermum erythrorhizon. The sequence continues at coordinate 31,443 of JADFUC010000307.1, forward strand.
TGACCATCCCAGTACATTTACCAAAACTTCATCTTCATATAACGTCAAGTTACTTAAGCTTCAGATTCGATTACCACGGGAAGCTTTGGCATAACAACACGATCCACTAAAGATAAAGAGATTCAATCCATACTGCCTCCGACTCACTATCGGGGTGAAATTGTAATCCCAATCCACGCCATCCCTTTACATAAAGAAGCATGCACAGGAAGAATGGTAGTAGCTTTTATTTATCCCTTTGTGCTAATAAGAACCTCCCAATAGCAAAAGAAAGAACACCATTACTCCGAAAAAAGCCAAAATATGAACCTTCGGGGGAGAGTACGATAAAAAGTATAAAGCAATAAGATATATAAGTTATAAAGAATGAAAATCCAAAGAATATACCTCACATATACTCTACAGAAGTTTAGTAAAAGCACTAGACAATACTCAGACCTGGGATGTAGAATAGATCCCAACACGCGGGTTGCCATCTGTGTCGAGAACATCATGCAATAAGTCCAACATAGCCTGTAATTGAACCTCAAGAGTATACGATCCTGAAAAACTATACCCCAGCACAGGGATGATATGATCTAAAGTTGTCATTTTATGACTAAGTTCACATACTGGCCCAAGAAGAATAATAAATCAAGCAGGTATACTTCCATGATGAGGTCAATCACGGTGAAGCTCGATCTCTAGATCCTACTCATGATAACGACTCATCAAGTAAGTTTATGCCTCGTGAAGTGAACAACCATAACGCCGAGATCCTACTCACACACAAGTTATCCTCACGATCATTGAAGAAAAGAATCACGCTGTAAGACGTAGTTCAAGTAATGCGTGAAAGAATAAGAGAATGAGTGCTAAAATCCTACTCCCATGTGTTCAATCTAAGATCATCTTAAACAAAGAATAGCTTTGTAACGAGATAGGATGAACACGGACGCTAGTTAATCCTAACTAAAGGAATTTTTTGATGCAAATAAACCAAAGCCATAAATCAATTCAAGGATGAGGTATTTCAACATATCCATTACGCTTAAAGATACTCCATTTAATTGAGACATCCAAGAGCGAACCATGTTCCTCAAACTCAACCACTATGTCAAAAACTAGCATCAAAGAAAAATAAGAAGTGCTACTGTCTCAAAGGGATTAAACAATAGGCTAATACATAAAATTATTAAGCCTATATTGCATTATAGAAAACTCAAAGACCTTCGCATAGACACCTGGACCACTGAATTCCGATAAAGGATCAATGAGATATGAATTTCTAAAATTCTACGATTTGGTGAATTTCGTAAATTTTTCACTGTAGCAGTATCGCTAACGGGATCTGCAGTCTCAGTCGAATTCACTCAAGAAACCAATGCCAAAAGATCGACTTTCATACCTTCCATTTGATACATGGATCGCTCGAAAAGATAAAATACATTTGCACCTAATTTTAGTGCAAGCTACTAAAAACGGCAACTCCGAAAATGGATTACAATGCCTCTACGAAATTCAAAAAATTAAGTGGAAAATTGCAGGGTACTCTACATTCATGTAAGAATAACTCGCTTAATTTAATAATATCTGACCTGTAAAAAGCTGGAATAAAATCAATACAAGTCAAAACAATGAGCTGGAAAACTCCGGAAGAAACATTATTCATAAGCTATAGAATGCTAATTTCATGATTATTCTTGAGTATTAACATGGAATTAAACCATATCATGGCATCATCAAACTATATTCTATGACATAAATACATAATAAAAAGGATAAGAGGGTAACTTCATGAAAGAAACCTCAAAAATCCGAGTCAAGAATGTCACCACTATAAGATCCTATCCAAAAGGAAACCAAAATTATGAGACAATAGCTAAAGATTAGAAAGAAGCTATTAAAATGATAAAAAATTTATCCCTCCCATACCTTGATGCTAAAAAATCGGTGGTTATGTAAGAATTTGAGTCATATTTTTGATGAAAGCCTTCCTTCATGTAGGACAAAAATGGTTAAAGGATATGGAAATAACCAACTCGTCACCAAGTAAGGCAAAAGTAGACCAAAAAACATTCATATACTATACTGAATTTCGGTCATCACCTTCCCAAACATGGACGGCCGAAATTTCATAAGGTCCAGTAGCTTCCCGGTCTTTCTGCGACTTAGTACCCTGTGCCAAATACGCTTTTGCCAGAACAGGATAAAATAAATAATCGTAATCAAGTAACTAGTTGTTACCATAAAAAGAAAAATGCCACCTCCTTACTTTCTCGACGGGTTCGACGCTAACAGTACTGGTCCAAGGTTCGCTTTTTTACCGATGTGTACTCGGTCCAAGTTTCGCTTTTTACCGGATATAATATCGTGTTCGGTTATGCAAGAAAATCCAACAATGTCCGAAAATTCTAAAATTGAGCAGAAAATTCCAAAAAAATATGAAAATAATTTGAATCTATTGCGAGTTCAAAATTAATTAGTCATATAATTAACATGACCTAAATTTGTATTAAACCTATCTCGAATTAATTTTCAACATATCCCTAGAGGATTTGAAGATTAAATCGAAACTCGTGGAAACCGATTCCAAAATCCACACGTAGATCGAACTAAATCCATTAAATATTCGACATGACTTAAATTTATGTCGACTAGAGTTAAATTCTCATGATATGAAATTAGTTCTAGAATGAAATTAATGCTACTCTCAATAAGTCAGAGTTAATCACCGCGATGACACACTAAACGCAGTCCAAAGCAGCCGCTAGGGGTACCAAATTCACGCTGCCATTAAAGTTAGATCATCATTTAACCCCGACACTTATCAAGATGCTACCGAGTTCGGTGGGGGTATTGGCAGCATGTCGAAATTTATTAATTAATTTAAATTAAAAATTCCATTTGTTTTGACCGATCAAATTAATTAAACAAAAAACGCACTCACGTGATACCTGGTGTTCTGGTCCAAATTAATGAAACTTAACAAGATAAAATAATAAGGGTTTCGTAGAATTTAAGCCTCCAATTAATCAAAGCTCTAACTTATGATTTTATAAATTACTAATCCTAAATTTTAAATTCAAACTAGGTTACGAGAAATTAAAGTTCGAATTAAATGTCAATTAAAAATGTGGCCTGTTAATCCCCAATTTTATTAAAAACAAAATAGGCTATTTCTGGGTCTAAAATGTGTCTCAAGCCTTCTCTGTGGCCTCAAATAAAGACTCGGTAACATGGTTAAAACGAAATCAAGAGAGTCATTAATATGAAAATGTTCACCTAAAAAAAAGGAGCCAAATCTTCCTTTCTTTATTCAAAGTAGGCGCCTTGCTTTGGTTTTCAAGCAGCACGCATTAAATCGACCGCTTCAGATTCCTCAATACTTCAAAATTAATCTGCTTAAAATAATCAAATTCCACTCTATAACACAACACAAAAATACAACAAAGCTCATATAATTTAGCATGCAAAATAACTACGCAAGATTTCTTTTTATGTAAAACTCTAAAGCTATTGCCGTTAAACCCACCACAAAACATATAATCTTAACTCCTCCACCACCGGGCATGAGGTAAAAACATTCAGATCTTCTATCCTCCAAACCAAAATATGCTCTCAAAGCGCTAACGGAGGAAAAAACACCACATAACCAAGAAATAAATCTTTCAACCCGAAGCCTAATTAGGTGCCTAAATTGAGGAACTGAATGTGTTAACACAAAATATTCAACTCCAAAACCAAAATAGGTGGCTAATATTAAGAGTTTGCTTGAATTACTACACAAATGAATTTCGTGGATCAACACCCAAAAACCGAATACTTAATCTACTCAATTCGTGTCTCATAAATCAAATCATCATTAAGCCACAAAGTGCCCTCAGAAAATCATGTGCGATATAAGCTACATCCGGCTCGTCACAAGAAATAATGAGTAAGCCGCTAAGGCATCCTCTTGATAGTAATAAAGCATATCCACATAGATAACACTCGAAGATCGTGAATAACCTCGCTATGCACCGAACTCATTCTAGCTATACGATCGTTCAAGTGCACCCAAGCTGTATACATACAACTGTGTTTCCAAGCCTCAAGACTAAGTCCAAAGACCAAGATCAAGTCCAAAAAGCCATACTGCTATATCGCCACTACCTCCCTGCCCACCATATCCAAAGTTTCAAAGACGAGTCCAAGAGTAAGCCTTCTATCCGGGGCCCAGATCACATTTGGGCCCAGACTCTTATCCAGCCTCACATCCAAATCATACATTTATTCAAGTCCAAAGATGTGACTTGAGCAATCTGCTCAAAGGACAACCAAATTCTCATTCTAGCTTCCCAACACTCCAAGTCTAAACCAAGTCCAAGAAAGACATCAAATCTAACTCCAACATCTCAAAGCTAGTCAAATAATCCATTTAGAGAGTTAACATACCGATAGTCGACCTCAATTGCTTGATAAACATCTCTTTATACCTAGATAGATTTCTCAAAGGGGTTTTATTGTATTAAAAGCGCATACTCATAAATAATACAAAATCTTCTAGCACATGTGACACTTTTCGAAACACGCATTTATCGAACAATCTGGCCAAAGACGCAGATATAAGAGTGAACATTTTGCAACATGTATGATTATACTGGCCATTAGCCCTTTCTAATATTTATTATTTATTTCTTAAATTTGGTTTGAGAAATTGATCCGTAGATATCCAACCCATCAATACTGGGATGTCTCTACTTCATTGTAAGCATATTTATCTTTCGTTAATTGGGTAGACAAATATTGTTGATAAATTAAAATATTACTATTATAAATAAACTTCATATCATTAAAAATAGTACTAATAATAAATTTAATTGTATCTTAATACTCATATAATGTCACCATGGTCCAGAATATTGATTAAAGCATATTTTGCACCACGCGACTTCTGGAGTGCTGATTTTGATCCACAAAACTTGTGGAGTCTTGATTTTGAACCACAAAACTTGTGGAGTCTTCATTTTAAACCCCGTGGTTTATAGATTCTTCATTTCGAGCCACGTGGCCTTCGGAACGTCCCGTTTGGCCGACTTTTAATTAATAAAATTAGGGTTTTCGAGCCCTAATTTTATCTGACATTTAATGTGAGGCTATTTTCTCGGGAACCCTATTTCGAGTTCGAACTTAGGGTTAATTAATGTAGAAACCCTTATTCTTTGACTTCGATTAACTCCAGGGGCTTGATTTATGGGAACCCTCGTTCGTCCGAGGATTTGATTCGAATTTAAGGTTTAATCGAGAACCCTAATCAGCCACGTGGCATTCTTATGTCTAGATATTGAATGTATGGAAATAAAGGCCCATAAACATAGCAATTTTAGCTTTTGCTTAAATTTACAGCCTACTTTATAGTAACGAAGGGAAAGCAACGAATGTATCATGCTATGTATCATGCTATGTTCAGACTTCATATTATAAATACGATAAATTATTTGAAGCAACGGAATTCCTTAAGGTGTGTATTAAATAATTGAGTTGTTTTATTTGATCTCAAAGTTAAAATTTGACATTGAGGGGGAACCAGGATAAATCTTATTCTTTCTGTTTGTCATATCTGAATTAGGGGAGATCAATCCTGGTAGATCTTAGTAATTAGTATAATTGATGATACCACAATTATCCTTAATTACGGTTTAAGATCATGTCGTTGTGTATCCTGGGCGGGATCTGAGTTATTGGCAAGTATGAAATTGTCAGTAATGATGTAAGATTCCTAACATATACATCATTAAAAGAAGATAATGGTTAGTTGGCAACATTCATACATGACGAGTATATGAGGCATGTCTATTTCATTTGTCTACTTAGTTTTACAACTTGTTTTAGTTTATCCCACTTTCATCCGAACAAGTTATGAAATTAAACCTTTAAATTATTTCATAGTTATTTGTTCAACGAAGTAATAATAGCTTCATTCTATAGTTATAATTGTTTATGAGATCTACATGATAGCAAACAAGACATTTAATATTGTCACAGAGAAAATAAATTTCATATCTTAATCAAGTATAGTTAGGTATCTATGAAATTAAACTAGATTAGGCTGTGTGCTTCATCTGCGAAATTTGTGTTTCTAATTGGATCAAAGACTTCTATATATTATGATTATTATCTTGTGTTACTGATAAAGTTATGTGTATATGTATCCATTGACATTTCATATTGTTGCTTCTTGTGACTATTGACTCAAAATATGAAATGAATCTACGTGTACATATATGTATATACCAGTGACACAATATGTAAGTACTCCTTACGTATCATTTAGCAAAAAAATTATCTTCTCATTATAATTCATTATTTTATTTATTAATGTAATTTTTTAATATTGAAGTTTATTTTGGTTCCTAATATTCTTTTGTTATCGATTGATAAATTCCTTTCTCCTCAAAAATCACAATAAATGGATTGTCTTAATAAAATATTTTATTCTAAAATAATCAAATAACAGACGCAGTGACTAATAAATAATCTCGCTGGCTACTAAAATTAGTTTCAATCAGATTCAAAAGACGGATATCAAGTGGCTTGTTTGTTAAATCCGAACCGAAAACTGAAAACCGAAGTCCTAAACCTAATGTCTCAAAATCAATGTCTAAAACTGAATTATAACTGAATTTGAATATTGAAAATATTTAGATGTTTAATAAATACCAAAGAAAAGACTTAAATGTAGCTTATATTGACAACTTTATCCCTACTCTATTTCATTGATATATATTCATCATCCATTAAATAAATAATATAATAATAGATAAATAAATATTATTAATATGAAGAGAATAAGTAATATAATTACTGATAAATATGATTAATTATCATTATAATTGTTATAGTATTAATAATATTACTCCTAATAATAATAATAATTATTATTATAATTATAATTATTATTATAATTATAATTATAATTATTATAATAATTATAATAATTATTATTATAATACTATAATAATTATAATAATTATTATTATAATAATTATAAGAATTATTATTATAATAATTATAAATTATTATTATTATTATAATTATAATACTATTATTATAATACTCATATTACTATTATTATAATAATTATAATAATTATTATTATAATAATTATAATAATTGATAATATAATACTATAATAATTATTATTATAATAATTATAATAATTATTATTATAATAATTATAATTATAATTATTATAATAATTATAATTATAATCATAATTATAATTATTATTATAATTATAATTATAATTATTATAATAATTACAATTATTATTATTATAATTATTATAATAATTATATTAATAATTATAATAATAATTATTATAATAATTATTAATTTTATTATTATAATTATTATTATTATTATTGTTATTATTATTATCTTACATTATTATTATTAATATCATAATTTTTATTTATTTATTTAATATTATTATTTCATTTTTGTGTTCTTATTATTATTATTATTATTATTATTATTATTTGTATTTCATAATATCATTATTGTTTTTATTATTATTTTAATTTTTATTTCTATTATTATTATTATTGTTATTATTATTATTATTATTATTATTATTATTACTATTATTATTATTATTATTATTTTTTATTATTTTTATTTTTGTTATTATTATTATTGTTATTATTATTATTATTACTATTATTATTTTTATTATTATTTTTATTATTATAATTTTTTTTTTAATTTTTTTTATTATTATTTGTAGCAACCCGCCCGAGTTGTACGCCTCAAGGTTAGAGTCGTTATCAACTGTATATCCGAAATACCATATGTTTGCTGACACAAAAATAACCTCGCTTGAAAATCAATAAAACCTAATACTTTGATAAAAATAAATAGCCTAAAAGTTCACAATGTTTCCATAAAGACTTTAACCATCGGCATCACCTAATCCAAGTCCAAATGCAACCGTCATAATATTACAAAGCCCAAGATACACCATAAAACAAGCTTCATGAGTTTCAACATCAAAAATTAAAATACCGAGCTCAGGTGCAATCAAGATAAATAAATTAGCAGTAAGTAGACGCATCGGGCTGGTGATCCTAGCTAAATCTGCCTCTCACCTAAGAACAAACAACGAGCACTCACGAACTCAACAACTTCTCACGCTGCACCCGGCCAATCCTGAGGTCAGCCACAGTTCCCCGATGTGCCTGTTTCTGGAACTTATCACCCGGTAACTTATCCACACCCGAATGAGGTACACAACAAAAAGATATAGGTGTAAAGGGATAGAGTTATACATATGTGTATAATGGGAGCAACATAATATCATCATAATAATAATAAACTATCACAATATATGTACAATTTCATGTCTCAACTTTGTAAAACCGGTAACGACTCAAGTACTAAATAAATTAAACGCGAGATTATTAAATTTATTTACGAATTCGAAAACCCACTAAATATTTTATGTCCGTTAATGATTACGTTTCTAAGTTGGGGTTGTCGAGCCGAGTTAAAACCCAGAAGAACGACGAATTAAACGCAAGTGCATTCACCGCTTGGTTCAATGGGCCCAACCCACTTAAGCACATCATTTAAGCCCAAAACCCCAAACCCAAACCCAATTCTTTTTCGCTCTTCCTCTCCAAATATGGGCAAACCGCGAGGAGTCCCTATACTATTTTTTTTCTTCTTCAATTTTCTCCCTCAATCCTCAAGCTTTGGAGCTAAAATTTTCGGGAGAGTTTCTCCTCATCATCCTCGTCGTTTCAAGGTAAAAAAAGGTGCGATATTTTTGAGTATTTTGTGAAATCTCCCAACTTTGACTTTTGTTGACTTTTTGGTATTTTGAATTTTATTGCTCCAATTGATTCTCTGTTGTAAATTAGTTATTACTGAGTTGAAATATTGTGTTTGATGTGAAATTTGGATGTTTTTGTGTGGCCGTTTGACTTTTGAACTTTCGTCGACTGTGGGATTTTTGGATATATTATTAAATTATTGTCTAGGCTTAAATTATTATTATAATATAGGAATCGATAATGATCGATATTTGGGGTAGAAAGTGTTGTTATAGTTGAATTTACTTTCAAGCATCGTGGGGTCGACTTTCAAAATGTGGGTGGTCAGATGTAAATAAGGTTATGGACCGTTAGTGTGATCAAGCTAGATACAATTATGAATTATAAGTGTTGAAGCAAATCGGTTGGAAATTTGAATAGGATATAGGCTGATTATCGAATTTAGTCCGGGTAGTGGTTGTCATCGAAATTGTTATTGAAACATAGTTAGTAATCTTTACGTAAGTTGTCAATTTATAACTGAAATGGGTTAAAAAGTCTAGTATTTAAATTAGATAAAGGGATTGAAATGGTTACGAAGCCATTATATTTTCGAATGTTTTTAACTGCATTCTGGACGGGAATAGCGTGTGAGGATCGACATCATTTCGCTAGCGTACTAAATAAGTGATTTGTCACTGCTTGTTATCTTATTTGGCGTTTGAGCGCATCGTATGGGTAAAGTTTCTGGTCAGGACAATGTATCTCGTTATGAACTTATCTCAGGCGCATAGCTGCGGACCGGGAAATAGATGGTGTCGCATTAGATGGCATTATGGCGTTGTTTATCGAGGGTATTTATGTTTGAGTATATTTATGTTTAAGTGTAATTTTGAGTATGTTTATGTTGAAAGTGTACTCATGCCTGAGTATATTTTGTGTTATGGACGATCTCGAGTATATCTATACTGAGTATAGGTTTCTGGTGCATCAATTGTTGTATTGTGTACATGGACGCTACATCGAGACTATCGTGACGGTTGTACGCTTTGATATCAGATGTGTGATTTGTGAATTGTTTGATTTGAGGATGTTGAGACGATGTGGGGTGTTCGAACGCGAAACAGCCCGCAAGGAAAAGGATATGACGACGCTTGGTGTTCGGCGCGAGCCCGAAAAGGATATATCGCTGTTGGGCTACCAAGGCGAAATTTCGCCGAAAAGGACGAATTGTTCTATATGAGGTTATCAAGTGTTTCATTTTTGTAAGTTATTTTATTGTACGTAGTATGAACGCAGCGTGAAATTTTGCCGTTACTTGTTTGGTTATGTGATATGGAATATGACGCGAGTTAACGTAGTTAAATTTTCTATAACTTGTGCATTTGTTGACGCATGGTTAACCCCGTTATTTATTCCTCGGGTAGTTAGCATATTTCGTATTATATATGTACAAATTCATTTATCCATCCTATCGCCACGCACATACGTATACATTTATCCCTTTATTGCATACTCTTCATTCGATATGGGTAAGTTACCATCCGCGATTCGCTTTCCATTAAGCCGCCGAGCTTACCCTTTTCCCCACCTTCCGATCGACGGGGCCCTTTGCCGTTGAAGTCTGTGAGTATCCGTGATTTATTTAGTGAGAGACGTGGCTAGGATCCTGGCAACCATCAATTGTTCTCATTCATTTTTCTATGCATCGTATTTCGTGATTTTGGTTCCGTGTGGAAATGTATTAACTCGTTTACGCGGAGTATTTTGTTTTGGAACTTTTATGAAGTTGTATTATGGGCTCGGGTTATTAGACGATGCCACGACGGTTAAATTCGCATGGAAATGTTTTCGCCGACCATTTCCATCAAGCATCAAACCGCCGTGTTCTCGCTAGTTTTCAAACAGTGATTTTCGTGTCAACCATCAGACAGACTCGATATACATTGCTGATGACGACTCCAACCTCGGTGGCGCACGACTCGGCGCGCGTGTCGTTATACAACCGCTGCTATTCAACATATTATTTCAGGAGACAGCATATCACATAATCGAAGCAAGTAAAAGATCATAAATTCTCAAACACAATGATTACACCACAATCATAAAATACCAAAACTCCCGAAAATAAAACCATAACATTATCAACATTTCAACTCAGTGACATCCTCCCAATGTCAACACAATGCAAGACAATGCACAACAATAACTATACCCGACATTTATATAATGTCATTGCCCTTTTCCGGCAGGCTCACCCATGTAATATAATATAATATAATATCCTTTTCTCCCTAAGAAGCCACCCTTCGCTTCCCCATAATATCATATCCATTTCTATGTGCTCACCCTTCCATCACCTATACAATATCATATAATATCCCCTGTCAAGACAGACGCCCTCTGCTATGCTACTCAAACATGATCTCTCATTATCTTAATATGGGGCGACTACCTCTATATGAAACAAAACATGACCAACAACCAACATCACACCAAACATACCAACCATGACAAACATAACCACAATGTAACTCAATTAAATATCACAACAAACTACAAATAATTCATACAAAAACATACAACCATAATATGCATAATACATCCATCATACAACCTCGACATTTAACAATTTCACACCACACTATATTAATTCATAAGATAATTATATAACCATATCTATTTATAAGATAATTATTTAACACTTCACGCAAACGTAAATAATATTATCACACGCAGTTGATAAACTCTCACCTTCGCTAAGACTACTGTGAGCCCGAGGAATCAATCGATTCGCAAGCCTTTCCCCGCTCCGAGTCTAATCAAAACAATCGAAAGTACGACACACAAACTTCGTTTATTAATTCTCCTTTTTAAACAAATTTCAAGACTAATTGACCACTTTAGTAAAAATTTTACTAGTTGCTTAAAACGATAACCTAAAACGACAAAAATTTCAACCAACCCACACCTTAACCATTTCGGCCCCCTCTCTAATGTCATTTCTAACACTTTAACAATTTTAATCAACCCAAAATATCAACTTTTCCAACTAACTAAACCCATTTCTAACAACCTTTAACCTCAAAACCCATTTACTACTCAAATCTAATAAAACTAATTTCAACATATATTCATCCAACAACTTATAAATCACAATTTTCACCTCAAAACAACTATAATAAAGGTCCGAGAACATACTTATACCATTAAAAACGTTTTTGAAAAAGTCAACCCGAAGTCAACTCGAAAGTCAACACAACTACACCAACATATTTCTACCCCAAAAATCGATTATTATCACCTCCTATACTATAATCTAAGCTTAGATAATAATTATATACCATATTAAACCTCAAACCCGAAGTCAAACCAATTCACAAAAAGTCAACTCCTCAAAACATCAAGAAATACTCATCCAAATTCCTAACTTTAACTCAAAAACAACTAATTTATCTAAGAATCGTTTATAGAATATAAATCGAATAAAAAGTCAACTCATTCGAAACTCATGAAATATTCAAAAAGATTTGACCTTTTTTACCTTGAATCGAAGACGACGATGGTGTAAACTCTCCAAGAAATTCGGCGACCAAACTCGGGTAAGATGGAGGGAGAAATCGAAGAAAGAAAATCAAAAGTGGGGAAGCGGAGGAGTCGCATGACTCTGTTGCGAGCGAGACGGGATTTTGGTTTTTTTTTTTTAAGTCTCTGCTTTGGTACGTTGAAGACGTGGCGGAAATAAGTCTGGGTAAAATCCCGATCGCTTTAATTCTAAGCGAGGCCTCGATTCGTCTTTATCTCGACAATTAACGCCCAAACATCAACATTTATAATCCATGAAATATGCTCGGTCCACCCACGTTAATTAAATTAACACCTACATTTTAATTTATTAATTAACGAATCGATACCTAAGTATTACATTATTATTATTATTTTTTATTATTATTACTATTTTTACTATATGATCATTCTATTATTTTTTATGTTATTATTATTATTATTATTATTATATTATATTATTATTATTATTATTATTATTATTATTATTATCACATTTAAGATTTTTGATTTTATTATTTTTATTTTTTATCATTATTATTATTATTATTATTATTATTATTATTTTTGTTTTTTATTTTTATTTTATTTTTATTTTATTTTTATTTTTTATTTTCTATTATTAATATTATTATTATTACGCATTATTATTATTATCCTTTTGTTTTTATTATTATTATTTTATTATTATTATTATTATTATCATTATTATTTTTTTATTTTTATTATTATTATTATTTTTACTATTATTATTATCATTATTTTTTTATGATTAATATTTTTGTTATTATTATTTTTTACTTTTATAATTCTTATTATATATTATTATTTTTATTTCTATAATTATTTTTATTATTATACTAGAAAATGTATAAACGTGTCGCTCGAAACCGACACCCTACCTGATACCATAAGGGTTTTCAGAATGGCCAAAGCGTCAGAGCATTGACCGATTAATCGGGCGACACGAAATTTCATACCGACACGAAATGAGACTACATGTAGATATTACCAAGTCCGCTTTGGGTTCGCTACCCGACAATCTAACCGACACTATCAAACATTTTAATTTATTTTTAATTTATTTTATTACCGACACTTTATTTAATTAATTTTATTTTTTATTTATTTTATTACCGACACCCTACCGACACCACATAATTTATAATACCGACAATATGTTGAAGATCGACACAAAACCGACACCACATATATGCACTAAACCCGACGCTACCCGACACCCGAACACGCCATTTGGTAAATTTTTCGAAAATTACGTTGCACTGACGTTACAACATTTGCGTAAAACCAGCCGCAAAATTCACAAAAATACCCAAAAAAAACATGGCAAACAACATAAAAAAACATAAAAAATAACATAAACATCAAACAAAAAATATCAACAACAACATAAACATCAAACAATAATAACACAAAAATACTATCTAAAACACGAACAACAATATAAACATCAAACAAAATAATAACACAAACAATATCCAAAATCATCAACATAAACATCAACATCAAAATTACCACTTTTTTCTCTTGGATAATTTTCCTACAAAAAATCTAAATGTAACAACATTATTATCAAGATAAAAAAATTAGATGTAGATAAAAATCTAAATGTAACAAAATTAAACAAAATACTGATAAAACATAAAATGTAACAAAATAATTACCAATTTTCCTACTAAATGAAACAATATAACAAGGTTAGTAGATAATAAATAATTAGATATCTAATAAAAATAATTACTCCCAAATAATTTTCCTACAAAAGAAACAACAAGAAAGTTAGTACATTATTATAAAATTAAACAAACAATAAGTAAATTATAATCGAGGGTATGAGTTCTAAATCAGGAAAGTTAAAGGTAAAAATATAGCATTTGCGGACAAGTGTTTATATACTGAAGTGGTATTTATTATGAAATTTTAGAACGACCGATTCTAATCGACGCCTCGAATCGAATTATTCATATAAAATATTTTAAAATTCCCGCACTTTATTTTAAGTGGGAATCCGAAAAATTTGGAGACCGACGCTACCCGACACTATACCGACACCAGTTTAATAATGTAATTGCAAATACCGACACGACCCGACACCTAACCGACACCATGCCTTCTGTATAAACGAAAAGGATCATCAACATGAGGAATTTCTTGCAATGGCAAACAAAACTCCCAACTTAATGGAGAAATCCCAGATGACCACTGTTTTCATATTTAAACATGGTATTAAACGTCATTAGTTCTTGAAAAATAAACAAGAAAACAAAAGAAAGTTGGAAGAGAGTGAGGGGAGCATTTAACGAATGATACCCAAAGCCTAATAATTCACCAAATCACGATACCCAAAAGCCTAATAATTCACTCCAAATCAATGATACCCAAAAGCTTCAATAATTTACTCCGAAATAAGAGTTGGGGAGAGATATATACGGAGATGAACAATTGAAATTAGAAGTGATTAATGTAAATGAAAGCAGTAATTATGATTATTTACACACACCATGGTTTGGTTTCGATTATTACACGAAAAACTTGAAAAATAAAAACAAGTGGATCCTAATTTTCTTCGAGGCTTCGCCACTAGTATTGTTCCCGAAATAGCCTTCCTCTCGAAGTCTAAATCGTTATCCGGTAGTCCGACGCGTATTGTGAAGCATCACTATCGTCGTGTCCCGAATCATCTTCAAGAATAAATTGAATATTCTTCGCAACGAGCACAATATCGCTCGATGGATCCACAAGAACAGGCGGCGGTTGTTGCTCCTCTTGAAAGATATTATCTTCGCATTTAAGCCGATTGACATCAACATTTTGCATACGAAGTCCAATCAACTAGGTTTAAAGATTCGCCTTCATCAGAACACACCACTCTTTACGCTTCTCTACTGGGCCGAGATGTAGCGAAGATAGTATACTCTACAGTCTGCGGATGCTAGGATAAAGTGGGTCATCCTAGAGGCTCGCTTCTTGTGTTTGATTTGAACCATTCCGCTCGGATGTATTTGCATCCACCGCTACAAACCAATAACACTTTGGAAGAGTACAATCCTTTATCACGTAGCCGCACGACAATTCCCAAATCTCTCTATGACCCTACGATAATCAACATGGTCATCATCATCGTAGCGTGAACCTTTAACACATTAATCGCTATCGTAAGGTTTTGTTACGATCACCCTACCTAATGTCAAAAGAGTACCCATTGACGAATAGCCCTCAGACTGCTTAATTTCAAAGAGTTGACCGCCACTTCAGTGTCCCAGGTGCGCAAGCTGCCTCCATATTATTCGCATATGGCTGTGAAACCATTTATCGAAATTTAAGCCCACGTCAGGATTTATTTGTTCCTCCGTCAAACGAGGCCGCAACTCTTCAATCAAATCACGGTACATCCCGATATAAGTTATTTGTTTAGTTAACTATTATAATAATATACAAATTCATTTTTTATTGAACATTAAATGTACACTTCATCGAATGTATCCCTCAGACTGGTGTGTTGCACAAAATATACGTACTGCCGTGTATTGTTCAAGGGTCAAATGTCGACGTTTCACTTCAACGTGCCTCGCCCGGTAACGAAACACCGCAAAGTAGACGCGCTTTCCTGGCATTTCGTACATCGTGCCTCCCAGACATTTAAGTCGGTTTCAATCCTTCTAAGTACATTGAACAAGTTTGAAAACCCTTTGACTAAATATGCCTCGTATATCGAATTCATCAACACGCGGCCTTTGTCTTACCATTTTCAATCCCCAAGAATCAGTAAAAACACGTAGTATGTTAGTTAAATAATTAGATAGATAAACCAGCAATCAACATATATTAATAAAGTCAACACTCACGACTAAACGGGTACATCCATCTATACCGGCATGTGACCTCCATTAAGTGCCTATAGGCAAATGTATCAGGTGCTCCAACACATCAAAGAATGTCGTGGAAATATTTGCTCTATCTTGCAAATTATCTTAATAATATTAATGCGGCGAAGCTCCTACACGCATCCCACATTAAGAGTTGTTGATGAAATGTCGAAAGAAAAAACACCACTGCTACTTAAGCCATATCTTATTCTGGGCAAGACATGACGAAGTCCCACAGAAGTACTTCTCGCACAATAATATGCACATCGTAACTTTTCGCCCGCTGTTCACATTTCGAGCACATCTCAAAATGTTTGAAGCGTATCCATCGTAATTCGAGCGCAAGCAATCAACTCCAACCTCTTTTGTTGTGTTGTGGTTAGTGTATACAAAGCCTTTGTTTCGCTTTCCTCCCACGAATCTCATGCATATGCAATTGGGGTCGTGAACAATGAGTTTCAAGGTCAATCCTTGCCCGTTCATTATCTTTCGTTTTTCCTGGAACATCCACTACAGTGTGTAATAGGTTCTCACCATTGTTCTTCTCTCGTATGTACGGTCGATGTCAGGTCTCGATCTTATTTGTAGACCAATAACTCAAATCCCGTAATATACTCCTTCGCACTGGGCCAGGCACAACATTATACCTCGCAGCTATGTGTTCCGCGAGGTTCCGCTCTCGCCCAAACACGCCGAGATCCAATAAAGATTTAGATTATATACCTCACCAGAAGTCGCCTGCACAAACACAAGTTCGCCCTTCACAAACGCACTTCTTTGCATCCTAAACGGATGTCCCACGGAAGAAAAGTGACGGTGGATAATCAAACCATGGTGTTCTCCGACCTCTCAGAAGTCGAAAAGCTTTAGTATGTCTATATACAATACGCACAAGCTAATCTACCTACAGGCTCCAACTGTATAACATGCCGTATGCGTGAAAATCACTAATCGCCCACATCAAAGCAACCCGCATGTCAGCCTCCCCGCTTCCCTAGACGCATCGAATGTCTCTCGACACCAAGATGCCACAACTCCTTCAACTCATCAACTGGGTGGTCAAGAAAATATCTATATCTCTCTCCCCGGATTTTTGTGTCCTATAATCGTGGATAAGAATGTGATATGGCTTCTTCCATGCACAATCCCGTAGTAAATCAGACACATAATAACTGCCACCAGAATATTAAGGCCCAAACTTGCCATGTGCTGGTGCAAAACCTTATCTGTGACATAATTGGACATTATTGAAAATATATAATTGGACATTATTGTACATAATCAATAAATTGACAACAATTGAACATAATTAATCGGACATACATTTGACATAATACTTGAACATAAATAACATCAGTTAAACCCTAGATTTGAATAAAAAGTGAATTAAATGAAAAAATACTTACATAATTGCACATAATTGAATATAATTGAACATAAAAATACTCAAAATAAAATTGTGGGATTCGGAGTCGATGTATTGTGGGACGGTGGCGGTGGAGAAGTTTTGTTATTGGGTTTCGTTTCTTAATCTCGATCCGCAGTTCGATTTTATATATTACAATGGCGCCGCGCGTATGGCCTAACTCCTACCGACACTACACGGACGCCCAAAACCTCGATAATTCGCTCTTATTTTATTATATTAATCTAATTATTCAACGTATAATAAATATATTTTATTCCAAATTAGTTATATATGTTAAGTAATATATTATAAATATAAAATATTCACGCCGAGCATTAGTCGTGACGGGTATATGATGTGTACAAATAGTCGAGTTATACTCGACTATACGATCATGTACCGAATCTTTACGAATATTTTTTATTATAATTTTTAATAATATATCTAATGATTATTGTACATAATAATTAATTAGATTACTTAAAACTACATTAAAAAGAAGAAAAATAATTTTTATTATTTAAAGACCGACACCACACCGACACCCAACCGACGCCCTCAACAACTACCGACGCCCAGACCCTCCCAAACCCTCGACACTTAACCGACACGACCCCCGACGCCCCCAAACCCTCGACACTTAACCGACACTATACCGACACTTACCGACACCTGACCGACACCAATTTTTGTATGTAATCGATGATTAAACATCACCAAGCTTTATACAACCTATAAAAACAAATTAAACCATAAACACAAATCAAACTATAAACACAAATCATTCAAATCAAACTATAAACAACACAAGCATAAACATCAAATGTTTATTCCTCAATTCTATGAACATATACTAATGAAAGTTGTTGATTCTTTTCAAATGTTTATAGATTCACTAGCGATGAGTCTAAATAAAAACATAAAACAAATCATAAAACATAAAAATATCCATAAATAATTAAACAAAATAATTGGGAATAACAAAATATCCATAACAATATCCATACAAAACATCTAACGCCGTGGGGGCTTGGCTCAATTAGCAGCGGGGTCTGCGGTGGGGGGTCAGCTCACTGAACGGGTTCCGGGGCGGGAGGTCAGCGGGCGGATTGTGAAGATGGCGGTACATAACTCCGAGTCGCAAGCTCCGCCGAGACGGGTCAACGGACGCAAAATCAGCCCCTGCATGAGTCCCTTACAGACGGGTCGAGTACGAACTACCATCACAGCCAGCCCTATATAACCCCGAACATCGTGATGCAATGGGCTACTCCGATTCTCGAGGCCCGCACTTCTTCTCGAGCGCTCGTTTCGCTCGACTCCGATAACCGACGCCGCATTATCTCAAGGGCCGGAGCCGAGCCCGGCTGACCAAAGATTCATCAACATCTCGGCCCGCTGGGTATAACCGCCCAAGCATCCGCCTTTCTCCAGCCTCTAACTCACAGCCGAAGCCCCAGATTCACAATCCTCGTCCCACGGAGCCTTTAATGGATCCAAGTCCGCCCGCATTTCGTGGAACAAAGACTGCACTTATCCTCGCAAGTTATAAAACATAAGAATAAAATATAAATAACGATAAAAATAACATTTAAATTTAATGTATAAAAAATTTAAACTTACAAAAGGCCTACCTCGGTCAGAGAATTTGCCGTGTTCGGCCGGTCGCCCTTGTCTTTAAGACAGACGACATTCAACGGGCGAAGGACGCCTCCTCAACACCTGAAACGCAATTAAAATAATATAGTTAATAATCGAAATAATGAAAATTAAAATTTAATAGTAAAAATCCAAACTTACCTCATCCTTGCTCCCTGTGGAACGCTCAAGCGATTGCGATCGTGCCCGCCAACAAAGAGTCATGGGTCGCATCTGGCTCTTTTGGGAGATCGATCACGCTCATCCTCCCGACACCGCACTGATAATTTCTCCCAAACAACAGGTCCCGATCTAATCGGGGCACGGAGTCTCCAAGGAGAAGCGGCCGGATCGCCTACCCTTCGCTACCAGAACAAGATCAAGGCTCCTCTTTCAGAAGAAGACATCTCGCCACCTCTTCTGTTCAAGCTCCCAAAGCCGATCGGCATATGCAACGCCCTCTCCCTGAATCTCATATCGATCCCAAATAAATACAAAATTAAGATAGTCTAATTTCACACCGAAAATCACAAAAACTTTATATTTAAATACTTTACCAAAAAGCATTCATATACCATCCTTCACGCTTTGATCCACATCTCTGTGATAAATAAGGCCACAGATTCCACCCGTTCCTTATTTCGCTCCTCGAAGAACCTTTTCACCCCTACCGCAATGCTTCAATAACATAAACAAAGGTATTTCATTAGGATACAAATGATAAATATAATATTAATAAGACAACCGAATAAATAAAATGCACTTTACGCCCTTCAAAGATGCTGCAACTATCTTCCTGCCCCGCGTAGCCGAGATGACGCGGCCTATCGGGTCCAATGCATTCGACCGCTAGCCCCGGACTTCGCCCATAGTCGCTGCCACTCAACCCCACTGCCACCAGATCTCTCCGTCATCGCCGCGCGATTTACGCGCTGGCCGACTATCTTCCGGCGTGCTCACAGATACGCCTCGACGAGTCGACGCGTTTCGCAGCTTATCGCCCCTGGGTCCAAGTAGTAGTCTCCGCTCTATTTCGAGGTAATGGGCTCAGCCGCTACCTCATCACAAAGTGTCCGATGGCTACCCCTAGGCCTCTTCAAATACCGTCTGCTCTCGCTTCCTTCGCTGCATAATTTTTCGTCTGAAGTTTTACCGCCACGAGGAGCCATAAACTCGTGATTAAAAATTCAAATTTATCAAAATTAAAATTATCATTCAAATCAATTCAATTCAATCAAATCCACCGATCCAATTCAAACAACATTCAAACTCAAATCTAATTCAAACAACATTGATCTAATTCAAACAACATTCAAATCCACTTTATCAATTCATCTAAATTCAATTCGATTTAATCTCAAATATAATTCAAAATCAAATCAAATTCAAACTTAATCAAATTCACTCCAAATCCACCTGCTCTAAATCAAACTCAAATCTAATATAATTCAAACTTAACTAATCTTAATCTATCAACAACAATTCAATTACCTAATTCAATCAATTAAAACAAATTAAAACTAAATAAACTAACATTCACCTCTAATTCAATCTAACTAATTAAACCGAATTAAAAATTAATTAAACTTATAACTATACAAATTAACAAATTAAACGAATAATCCAAAATTATGAATTAATTAAAAAAATCCAATTAAATTTATAATTAATACTTCATATAGAATTAAAAACGAATTATACAACATCTAATTAAAAAACAATAAACAAAAAACGAACTAAAAGAAAATTAGATCATAATTAAACATATAATAACAAACAATTAAACATACAAGTAATTATAAACAAAACAATTAAAAACATTAGATGCCTAAAAAAACGAAAAAAACAAAGAAAACCTGCACTTTTTCCTCGTGGGCGGCTGGGTCGCGCGGTCACAAGGGCGGTGGCGGTGGTGGGGTCGCGGTGGTGTCGCCATCAAGGCCGACGCGCCGGGTGGGTCAAAGGATCAATGGCCTGGGGGGGTACTTGATGACGGGAAAAAAACGTGATAATATATATAAAGTCATAATGACGGCCTTGCCTGGCCAATTAATTTCAATTTTTTTTAAATTCAAGCTGGCCCTGACCACATTCCGACACAAAAGGCCCAAAATAAAACAAACGGCTTTTTAAAACCGACACTATACCGACACCACGCTGTAGCCCATTTCTCCCGACACCATAGCCCTGCTTTTTTAGTAATGAATAAGTAGATAATTTTAACTTTAAAATTTTGTTAAGGATTTTGATAAGAAATTAATTTATTAAGTACTTAAAATAATTCATTAATAAATAAACTTAATAAATTAAGTACTGAATTAATTAATTTTAAGTAGTTAATGAGTTTAACAAACATCCTCTAAGTGTTTGTTTTGAAATTTATGCAGTTTATCATATGCATATGTGATTGATGCGCAACAAATGCAATTGATTGCTATGATTGAGTTGCCCAACAAAGTTCCACATGGGTTCAATTCTATATTTGGGCCTAAAGTTCTAATAAACAGAGTAAAAATGGCGTTTGATCTAATGGAGAGGATTAAAACAGGGTTCGATCAGTTCAAAAAACATAAATATGATGAGAACCCTGAGTTGTTTAGAGAACTTGCTAATGGACAAAGCCTTAAGTTCTTGGTATTTGCATGCTCTGATTCCACATACTCAATTTTCAGCCAGGGGAGGCCTTCGTTGTCCGAAACATCGTTAACATAGTCCCGCCTTTTGACACGAAGAAGTACTCAGGAGTTGGTGTAGCCATTGCATCTAAATGTTGAGAACATGGTTATTGGACATAGTCGATGTGGAGGGATAAAAGCACTCATGTCTATCCCTGATGATGGGACAACTAATAGTGATTTTATTGAGGATTGGGTGAAGATATGTTGGCCAGCTAGAACCAAGGTCAAAACAGAATATAGTAACTTGAAAATTGATGAACAAACCACATATTTGGAGAAGGAGGCTGTGAATGTATCACTCTTGAACTTACTAACTTACCCATTTGTCAGGGAGGCTAGCACCAAGAACACCCTTGAATTGAGGGGCGCACACTACGATTTTGTCAAGGGTGCTTTTGAGCTTTGGAGTCTTGATTTCAAAAGGTTTGATATACTCTCTCATCCGAAAATTATTGTCCACTTTAATTTTTCAATCATCCAAATTGTAATTGTTCAAGACTTATAATATCTTTCAAACTTTAGTTCATGAGTGTGCTTATATTTTTGTTAAATACACTAACAATTCAATTATTTTGTTTAGGAGGAGCATTAATGGAGATCTTTAAACGTTTATTGATACCAAGTGGAATGGAAGCGATAACAAAGGTAATAACCAAGTACTAATATTATTGAAATAGTATAATTAGTTGCTCGGGAGTATTTCGAGGAGAAATAAAATTCGTTGAATAGTCGAAATACAAATAACCTGGGCTGTTTATAGTGACATTTCAGATGTAAAATTTTAAGTTGTAATTGAATGGTAATGATATTATTTGGGTGGTAATATAATTTGTGTATAACCGTTAATGTTTGAAAATTGATTGTCCAAGTAAGCTTAAACGGTAAGACGATCAATTAAACGACGGCTTTCACAACTTAAATGAGCTGCTAACCCATTTGGCCTCCATTAATCAATCCTGGGTCAAAAGAGAGCTCATTTTCTTTCTCCAGTGAGAACCGACGTGGAAGAGCTTCCTCCCCTCGATTTTTCTTTTCTTCGATTTCTCTTCCATCTCATGAAGCTGACCAAATTTCCCTTTAGCTTTCTCCTCATCGCCCTCGCTGCTTCGCTGCAAAAAGGTGCGATCTTGTTAAGTATTTTGAGATCTCCAGCTGACTTTTTGTTGACTTTTGTAATTTGAATTTTATTGCTCCAATTGACTTCGAAGTTCTAAATTAGCTTATTCGAGTTGATATCGGTTAAATGTGGAATTTCGACATTTTAGGGTCATGACTTTTGGAATTTTGGGTTGACTTCGATTTTATGAGATATTGAATATAATTATTGTTTAGGCTTAGATTATGATATAAAGAGTTGATGATAATCTATATTCGCAAGAGAAAGTTGTCATAAGGCTGAAGTTGACTTTCTAGGTCCTTTTGGGTTGACTTTTCTAAAAGTCATTGGTATATAAATATGTTATTGACCTTTTATCAGGATTGTTTCTTTATATGAAATTATGATTTATAAGTTATTGGAGTGAATATATGTTAAAATTAGTTTTATTAGATTTTGAGTAAGAAACGGCTTCGGATTGAGGTTGTTAGAAATGGGCTGATGAAGGAAAAAGTCATATTTCGGGGTCATCAAATCGGCTGATAATGCTGGTATTTTCGTTAAGGGTCGATCGGTATGGGGTTTTGGTTTAGCTACTGAATAATATTTAATAAATTTCCTTTGAAAACATAATTAGTCATGTATACTTAAGTTGTTAATTTGTAACTAAAATGGGTTGAAAGTCGAAATTTAATTAAGATAAGGTTAAAATTATCAGGAGTAGTAATTTTATTTTCGGTGTTTTGATTAGACGTTGAACGTGAAAAAGGAAACCTGTGATCGATTAGACGGTGACGCTTCTATTTGCTAACCAAGTAGTACAAATCTCACGACGGAACCCTTCATATATATTATGCTCCTCTATTCCGCCTGTTTTATCATTGAAGTATTTTGACACGCTGATGCATTATGATTCATATTATGAGACAATCGAAGCTGTTGATTTATATTACGAGATAATCAGTGGCTCGATTCCATGTCGCGATATCACACGGGCGCTGAGGATTTGCTTCGAGGTAAAGAATAGTCAATTCCCCAACTTATGTTATATTGTATTTCCGTGGCCTTGTCGTACTTATGTATTTCGTACTTCGTCGGCACCGTTGTATCTCCGCGGCCTCATTTTACACTATCAGAGCTTTCGCCTTGTCGCACTATTGCATTTCCGTAGCCTCATTTCTGCACTTACGTATTTCGTGGCCTTGTCGGTGGTTGTGACGATTTATGATTCAGGAGATGTTTGAGTCGTTATGGTTGGATATCATTGGGAGTAGAGTAGTTGGTTATTGAGAGGTGTTGGTTGGAGTTATGTATGACTTTGAGTTTAATGAGGTAATGTGATTTGACCCCATATTGACGACATGTGGGTAGCGACCATCCTTGCGTGATATGTCACGCTATTGGCCTTATACTACAAAGATGCTAGAAATGGGTATGACTGCTTTTGATCACTTTGTTGTGTGTGCATTTGTCATGGGGTCTTATACTACGGTATAAATAAGAAGGGTTTGGCCTTATATCACCGTATAAGAGCGTATGAGTCTTTATGATCACTTGGCTGTGCGCATTGTCAAGGCCCTATACTACGGTATAAATACAGCGTTTGGCCTTATACTTCGGTATAAGAAATGGGTGTGTTTATTAGCTGTTGATCCATTCCCGCAGACTCGACGAAAGTATACGCGCATTAAAGCTGACATATTTATGAGATACGATGTATGCGATGACTAGAGTTATAGTCGCTGCTGAGTCTCTCGAGTTCTTTCTCAAGGACAGGTGCTTTAATCGAACTTATTATATCTCCATATGTTATGTTTGAGACTTTCTTTGAATTATCTCGTATGACCTTATTAGGTGTCTGGGGATAGATATATATGTCCTATTCATATACGACATGTTGTTTATATTTGCTATGGTGTTGTATGATCTGCTTTTGTGACTTGTTTATTTGGCCACGAACGCTGTATGATTATACTAGATATCAGATTGATGAAATTGTGTCAAATTAGGTTTTGCTAATTGTTGATAGTATTATCGATTTTCTTGGGGGTCCTAAGTTGGTATTAAGCTGCTATGACTTTAAGGTTAAAATGGAGTCGTAAATGGTCGAGATAACTTTTAAAAACGAGGGCGTATATAAAATCATAGACCAAGGTTCATACTACCCATAGACGATGTCGATTTATATTATATATATATGGAAAGTTGATTCAAACGTGTTAGTATTTAGGTTATGATCTAACCACGACGTTGATACCATTAAGATGAATAAGTTCCAAACTAAATGTAAGAATTCGGGAGATAATCCGCACTTAAGTTATATCATTTAAGCTATACGTTGCTCAGCTTGTATCGAGATAATGAAATGTTTTGGAGGTTCTTATGATAAACATTAAGACGCCTTAGGAGGTATGACTATAATCAAAGTAGCACTTTAAGGCTAACTACGTATAATTGATTGAGTTACAGATATTACAAGCATGCAGACAGATATATGTGAGTCAAGGGTATGTTCGAGTGGTATATTATATCGGTAATTAGCTATACTCGTAAAGATAAACTGGCTGTAGATAGCTCGTGATTAAGGTATACCGCGAGTAAGTTGCCGACGCTACATGTTTATATCTGCAGCATGGAAAAGCCGTTAAGAAAAAGATTTATATTGTACAGTAACATATAAAATATAACTCTTGAGGTATATAATCTCTAAATAGGTAAGTTACTTTGAATTATCCTTGTTTAAAGGAGCTGTAGGTTAACTGTGAATATTTGTTTTCACCAAATTTTTAGTCGACTCTATTTTCCATATATGCGCCGGCGCTTTTATGTCTAGGTTGTCATGGACGACCGAGATGCATTCGCCGAGTAGCCGCTGCACTGAGGCGGCGACGGTGGTCAAGACATCAAATATACTTTTATATTCTTTTGGAGTTTCATAGAATGTAATAATTATTGTCTCGAGTTGTAAACAAATTGTTTGGGCGTCATATGTATATTATTACTTTTCAATATATAAGGCTGGTTAGTTCACCCGAATGGATCTAGTTGTACATTTATTACTACATAAAATGAAGTCATTTTATCCTTATCCATCAGTTGACGACTTCGTTTATCTGCGCTGATGACGCCCAACTCAGTGGCCCAATTCTAAAAATAATGCAATCAATAATACAATTATGTCATCTAAAATATAACAATGATGTCATACATAGTCTTCTGCTCAATTTAATTAATTTGAGCTTTTCTTATTTTCTGGCTCAAGCTACATCAATTCTTTTTATGTAGATTATGAAAAATTAATAAAAATAATATTATAAAATATTTTTTTAAACCAAATTCAATTATATCGATTTTATATTTTGAAATAGTGAATAAAGGTAATTTGTGATGTCCCAAAGAAACGTCCCGATTAATTTGGCTTGTGGATAGTATGAAATACATAAAAATGTTGATAGTGTGTGCTACATAAGGTATTTGTATCAGTATAACCTAATGATGAATACAGTAGTTCTATATGCTTTCATTTATAAATCGTAGAATCACTTCCACAAGTCACGTTACGTTTATGTTTCCTTTTCATTTTTGAAAAGTTCATTAATGAATTAATAGCTAAAATTACACAAAATTTTGGACATACAAGTTTCTCTAATATTGGTTGCAATAAATATACTACATAACTAGTTTCTTATAGCAAATCAAATCATTAAATCTACAAAGCCGAAATCGAACATAAAGTAAATATCCAATTTAACATAGGAAACCCTAGAAAAATCAAACTAAATGGGCATATAGAATTTGATTCCAGACGTCTGGAACACCTGGAAGACACCAATGAGTACAATCTGCATAGAGAAGAGGGTTTGCTATTTGTTTTTTGGTTAAAGGTCTCCATTGCTTCCTATAAATTGTAGGGTGCCCATCTTTCCTATACTCTGAAAGTTGAGTTATGTTAAGAAATTGGATATTTATCCCTTGGATCATTAAATTCTTGATTTCATCCTCAAGAATGTGGAACATTTTGGGATCTGACCCACTTCCCCAGTAATCATTTTTTGTAATTGGTTGGGTTTCATTTAAGCAACTGTGATACTTTTGTTTGCCCCAGTCGTCCGCCCTACAAAACATAAGACAATTAAATGAAATAAAAGCTAAATACGGAGTATATGCATATATCAAAGAAAAGATGGTCCGATTTGATTTACAATTGTCAAAAACTAACAAAGATAGTAGAAAGATTTAAATATAAATTATCATGTTAATAGTCAAATTTATTAAGACAATAAGCATTCATATATATTTGTCACCAAATATTATACTGTCTACATTTTTTTAGTTGTCGTATTAGCTATTTGCACATAGATAAGGAAAAGAAATAGTAGTAAAAAAGTGCATTGAAAATGTAGAATGACAATCAATTGAAACAATATCACTGGTTGGTTGTTAATTAAAAGACAAAAAATAGTCAAAAAATACATTGAAAATGTAAAAATATTATGTATTATGAAAAAACGACAACTATTTTCGTGTTAATTGGTGAAAATGGTCCCAGATAGTGGGACAAGGTGGAAATCGGTCCCAGAAAATTCAAAAGTTGAGATTTAGACTCTAATAGTGGATTTAAAGTTGCATTTTGGTCCCTGTTATTCGTCCCATTGTCTGGGACCATTTCACCAATTAACTCATTATTTTCAAACAAACTTCTTTGGCTAAAATGGTAACTAAAAAAAACAAAGAAAATATAAGATGTATAGAAATATGTGAGTTGAAAATTTAAACAAGTTAACAATCAAATATCAAAAGTGGACAATCTTTTTTAGATTGAATTGAGTATATATAAGTTATAAACGTCAGTATACTCATGTATATAAATTTCTTTAAATTTATTTCATACTTATAACTTGGAGTTGTTACTAAAACATTTATAGTATTAGATACTAGGCATCAAACACTTCCTTACTCATACTTGAAATATTAAAAATAATTGATTTGAATAAGACTAATTAATTGTTAAAAATAATTTGTATGGGATTAATTAAATTTTGATGTCATAATTGTTAAAAATCGTTTTTGTGTTATTAATTAAATTTTGAGGTCAAGGTTAGATGGAGATAATATTTATTTAATTAAAAGATAGATAATCATAAAACAAAGGAATAGAATTTACCTCATATGAGTTGCAGGCATGCTCATGAAAAACAATTTGGTGTTGGAATATTTGAGATGGGTGGTAATCCACTTCGACCATGTCTTCAACGCCATTTTATATGAATATCGATTATCTACTTTTTTTACTTTGCGAGGTTTATCCAGTGAACCCCACCTGGATGGATACAAATGAGCAAGAGATCCATTAGACATGTACATCATTACAACTATTTTACCCATACCATGATACATTCTAATAAATTGCTTGAAGTTAAATTGCATATATAGCCTCATATATAGTAGTACCAAATTCATGTTTAGAATATAATAAAACAATAAGAATTGCGCCTTACAATCGATTTTAATTTAGCTTCTTAAAGATGATACAAAAGAATGGTTCAAAGCTACGATACTTGTGCACCTAGATTAGAAAAATTGTTAGTAGTCTTTAATAATGGTACCAAAGTATACTTTAGTTAAATAGTATTATTGTAGCAGTTTAGTCCCTGTAAATGACACAAAAGTTATATTTTGGTCACTAACGTTCTCTTAATTTAAACGTTACGAGATTAATTGTGGCCGTTAGTTTGAGGGCCAAGTGTGTGTTACTGCAGGGACCAAAATACAACTTCAAGTGCGATTTGGAGCCTTGTTATTGAGGATGAAAGTACGAAACGTCTGAATTATCGGAGATCATTTAGACAATTAACTCACTACATTAATATTATGTCCATGAACTATGTTCATGCAGAAAATGCTGTATCAAATTTAGTGTCGTGGCTTCAATGTCATCGGCAAATGTCCGTCAATTGCCGGAACTATGAAAAACAATCCATACATGGATAGGAACCGAAGAAGCTACTAAATGATGATTATTGATTAATGAACAATGTGACAGGTGGAAATTTGGTCAACTTACACTAGTTCAACTTCAGACACTTGCCACCATAGGTAGGAATTAAAGATGAGAACATCTGCATTACCCCAATGAATAGCATGCTTTTCAATTGAGTTTACTCTTATCACACGACCATTAGTGTGATGGCTAGATGGATCATCAGCAGCAGACTCCACCATTAGAGGTGCCCAGTAATAGTCAATAGATGCATTGTATTCCTACATGTCATAAATTAAATGTTAAAGCTGGTTTCAAAACAAATTTAAGATTTATAAATAAAAAATTGTTGAACCCCAACATTAAGGGTTCTATATATGTCACCCCTTTCTTGAAATTATATGAAGAAGATAAATTGCAAGATGTGTCTCAATTGATAAGTATTGTCATTATGTCCACCAATTACATCAAAGTTCAATTTAGGGACTGTCTCACCCATGGATCGAATTCACACAGATGGGGAAGGCATGTGGTCTCTTGCAAAACATTTTTAATAACTCCTTTATCAAATGAGTTATGCATCGAGGGATAAATTCAAGATTTATTTATGTATAGGTTGATCATGAATGTATGATAGGCAAGATTATTTTCCATGGGATTCTCAACATTGAAATATTAGACTGGAAACATATCCATTAAACTGAATTAGAAAGAATATAATTAAATTAAGACATTTGAATTGAAATAGTAATTTAATAATAACAAAACTATGTAATTAACTAGTAATTTCTTCACAATAACAAAATATTTTTAATTCGGAAGACTAATTACAACTCAAGAATTATCATGAAGTAAATATAATTCAGTGACGATATCAATAATCAAAGACCACTTCATTAATTCCTTTTGAAGCAAGTATAAAAAATTAAAACACGTACATGTGTATATATATATATTACTCCGTTTAATTGTTGTTTAAACTTTTTTAAGAATTGAGCTTTTATTGCTCAATTATTAATTACTATTTATTTTAAAAAATATAAAAATTTATATAATTGGATTAGATGCTTAAATACGTTCATAACATTATTTTTTTAAATTAATAATATAATTAAAGAGTAATTGAAGATCAAAAATTTATCTTGACATCTGAGAAAGTCAATTAAAATGGATTGAAGATAATATGATTCAATTATTACCGTGGCTTTGAAAGTGTACAAACTGCCCATCAACTTCATGGATTTGAAAGGTGCTGGAATTGATCCTTCAAGCATGCACATGAGTGACACCCATTGGTTTCTATTCACAGAATCTCCAACAAGCACAAGCCTTTTATTTCTTAACCTCTCCAACATTTTGGTTGCATTAAATCTTAAAAAAAAAAAAAATTAAAAACTATCTATTAGTAATTATATACAAACCTTAATAAATTGAATACCATCCCCCACCCCCAACACTAGTCCAACTACAACATGAAAAAAATATTTTCTATGATAAAAAAATTATGAACTTGATCATGGTATTTTTCCAAATCAAATTCGTTGCATTTTAATTCTCAAACATTAATTAGTGGTTATCTAGATATGAGGTGCTTTGAACTTAAAACGTTTATGTTTTTTCGTGATTTTAATGTTTAATGAAATAATTAAATACCCCGTACGTAGGATTTTATACCTAATTAGGAATATTTAATACTGTATTTAATGAGTAGGATTTTATACCTAATTAGGACACTATATTCATCTTCCTACTTTTCTTGATATCATTTCAAATTATATGTATTCAATTTCTCATTTCCAGGTCAAACTAAACTTTTTAATTTCCAACTATTCATTTACTAGGAAGCGCTTACGAGAAATTATTCATTTACTAGGAAGCGCTTACGAGAAAGGAACACTAACAAAATAAAATATACTCTCTCCAATCCAAAACAATTGAATTCCTCACATATTGAGATAAATCTTTGATCTTCAATTATTCTTTAATATTATTTTAAAAATTCAAAAATTAAAATTATGAAAGTATTTAAAAGACGAATTCAATTATATAAATTATATATTTTTGAAAATAATTAATAATTAATAATTGATGATCAAAGTTCAATTTAGCGTCGGTGTTTTACGTTTGGAGGAAATAAATAACTAGAAACTATTGCAACAATAATGTAAGAAAAATAAATGTGAATTCTACTATAAAATACTTCCTCCTTATCAATATAAATTATTATTCATACTAAAACTACTTTATTAAAGATATATGTAAATTTTATATTTTATCATTCATTAATCCATCGTAATCATTACATTTTTAAACTGTAAAAAAATTGGAAGCATTTTTTAAATGAACCCAATTAACTTTTTAAAGATGTGAGTAAAATTTTTACCTTGGCAGGTCGCAGTCGTGGGGTTGCCATCTCCATCTCTGATAATCCAAATCTTTCCTACCATACTTTTCACAAGCTAAATCATCAAACATAAACTTGCACTCATAATCTCTGTATAAAGGGTACGTTGAAGTGTTATCAAACACCCATTTACCCGAAAACAAATCACATTTTGGTGAATATGAAGATCCAAATTTCCTCATCTATAATTGAGTAATTAGTAGTGGTAAAATTGCCAACAATTATCCCTTCACCATGATTGTTATATTCATAATTAATTGTAACGCTAGTTGAATAATAAACTAAGAAAGTTAGCACTGTAAAAAGATGACTATGAGGTAACGCATGCAATATTGTATGGATATCAATGGTTCTGAAAATACAGAGAATCCTCTTTTCTTTGCCATGATGAAGAACTTACGTTTTATTTTTCCTTATTCTATATTTATACACTAATTGTATATTATTGTTAGCAGTAGTAAGTAATGATGTTTATTGCCTTAATTACTAGGAAACATAATTTATTGACTAATGGATTTTCCATTTATGATGAAGATTTATTTACAATTAATTCATTTTTGAAAAAAGCTACCAAGAGTCAACGATGGCTGGTTGAAATATTATGTAGCTACAATATATGTGTAGTCACTTACGTTTCATATATACAGTATGCAAATGGAATCCCTTATCCCAAAAACTGTCCATTTTTTTTTAGCTATCAAAATTACTTAAATTTGATATTCTATATTTCTATTGACCATCATTTTTAGTTAAAATCAAAATTATTTATCATATAATAATAAGGATTATTATGGATTCATGCATGGGTCTTGAATAGTTCTGGTCAACCAGGACGTCAAGTGTCATCGACCGGCTTGGTACCTTGACAAAGTGTTGTTCATGAATCCTAAATTATTTAGTGTTGTTCATGAATCAAAAAATTAATTATAATAAATAGACGTTCAATAGTTATTGTTTATTATAAATAGTAGGTAAAGAAATTAATCAGAAAAGTACCACTATATATGAATAAATTTACCGAAGCTTTTAAAAACAAAAATTAATTTTGGAAATAAATATGTTTAATAAAATTTACTTTTAAGTTTAATCTCATAATAAGTCAAATACAAATTTTAGCCTTGTAATCTTGACTTCAAATCTAGATCACTTTATAGGACTGATATACTTTCCTATACTAGTAAAATGTACGTGGTTGTACGTAAGTATTTATGTTTCAAATATTTAAATCGAGATAATAAATAAAATAATTACCTATTAACGTAAATTTATAAATTATACTTTTGATTTACATTGTAATTCATTTTGTTCATAGTTATATGATCTCTTATAATTTGTTAATAATATAATTTTAATAATAGATTTAAAAGTTTTGTTATCATACTACTCTTCATTTTGAAGGTGTAATAAAAGAATTCAAATGAGTAATTTTATTTATTATTAAAAACATCACTTTTCTCTTTTAATAAAAAATACATTTTATGTTATTTTATTTATTGTTAGAAAATATCACATCTCAATTGATCTGTAGTATAAATTATTCATAGTTCTACTATTTAATTTTATTTTATGTATTCATTTTAACATATTTTAATTGATGCTTGACTCAATAATATTTGTATAAAACTGAATAATATCAAGACTTTTTTTTATGAAATTCTCTCAATTTTAGCCACGCAAAAGCAGATCAAAGGCGCATGTTAGATGTCGCATTCGAATGGAATACTCCAAATAAATTATATTGAAAATCAATGAAATAAAGATGACATACCTCTTTTAAAAATTATATCTTGTGCAATAATTTTTTTAATAAAAAGTTAAACTTCAATAGTATATATGTAATTAATATTACTTGATATGGAAACTTTTAAAATTTTAACATAAATAACAACTTTAATATAAAAGGTCACACGAAGTCATTCAAATAGAAGATGAGGGTACTGATTTGTACATCGAATATTAATCAATAATGTGGATTATATACCTATAATATACATGATACGTACATGTATTTTTAGACCATAATATCGATGAATTATATTTCGTATAGGTGAAAGCCCCAATATAAGTATTCTTATAACAATACTCTTATTTAGTTTACTAATTACTAATCAATATTAAATAGTAAAATTAATTTTTAATTTTCTTTCATATATTAATTATTTCCCAATTAATTGCGTTTATAGTTTATAGATAAATACATTTTATTTAAGTATAACAACTAACATGTTATATATGTTATAATAAAAATAAAAAATATTTAAAAAAAATCCAAATCTATTACTCTCCATACTAAATAATTGTAAATGCTTGATTTAAGTGCTCGAATTGACAAAGTTTCGTCTTCATCAATAGAGTATATTGTTATAAGCCAATACGTAGGTTTACTTGTATATACGTAGGTTTACTTGTTTCCAGCAATTAGATTTAATTGGAATTATGTCAACAACATATACAATACTATAATTAATCCAAAGTTTCTTTTGGTTTGACCTCAAAAGTACAGTTGTAAGCCTACACAAATTTCTTTTAGTGGTAATAACTATTAATGATTATTATTTACAATGATGAAATTCGAATTTGATTAATTGAAATGTCGAAACACGTGTTCGCATCACTGTAATTAAAAAGTTCCTATTAAAGAAAAAAATTGGACGAAATATAATATTATTTTCTATAAATAGAAGTCGAAATAATCTTATCCACAACTCACTCATTATATTGATTGAATATGAAGTATATGTACTCCGTTGCTTTAGAAAGCTAATGCTAAAAAAATGTTAAATTGGAAAATTAATAAACAAATACGGAGTATCAAGGATGGGTTATTATAATAGTTTCTTTTCTTGGAAAGAAATCTTATTGTCTTTATTTGTTCTAATAATTATGTTAAGGTTCCCTTATCACATTCCATGAAACAAATGCCATCAAACAACCTTCATATTGCGTTCTTTCATTTCATTATGAATTCAGATTTATTGAAGTCATATTTTGTGACCAAACTCGGTTTGAGATTCAAACTCGGCTAAAATATTAGATAACAATATTTCTTCATTTTTTAAGTTAATTGTTAATTTGATTTCAAAAATTAAGGATCGGGTTATATTTTGATCGATAGTTCAAAGTTGATATTTAGTCCCGTATAGTAGATTTATGCCTGCGAGATTCGTTCACCCGATTTCATATAGGCGTTAATTCCGCAAATTGTGCATCGTACCAAATTGGGACTAAATCACGGGTGATGATGCGGTACTTAAATAAATCCGTGTTTATTTCTTAAACCTCCGTCCATTTTAATAGCGGTGTCTATTAACACAATCAGGCTCGGCTTCGTTTTCCCTCTTGACTCTAAATGCCTTTCCTTTCTTTAAGCTCGAACTTGACCCATTACATATACTCGGTGCCTCTAGTTTTTCCTTAACTTTAGTACTTCAATTCAAATTTACTATAAAAAATCTGCATTGTTCTTTCAATTTTTTTGATGATTTTGAAAAAACTCTTTAAGTTTTAATCTCTACCACTTGATTGATTGTTTTCTTTATGCAAATCGGTAGTTAGACGTTTTGATTAATAATTTTATAATGGATATTTTTAGCTTTTTTCGTTAAACAAGAATTTTCATGATATTTGTTACGATTAATTCAATTTATTATTTAATTTATGCAAAATCATCAAATTTAGAGGTCATGTTTAATAGTTATGATGAAATAATTG
This sequence comes from Lithospermum erythrorhizon, assembly GCA_019722365.1. Taxonomy (NCBI): domain Eukaryota; kingdom Viridiplantae; phylum Streptophyta; class Magnoliopsida; order Boraginales; family Boraginaceae; genus Lithospermum; species Lithospermum erythrorhizon. The sequence continues at coordinate 66,586 of JADFUC010000307.1, forward strand.
AGATGACACAGTTTTGGGGTGATCGAAGTATTAGTGAAATTAGGTAGGGTTTTGTAACCGCTAGAAAGATTTTATTATTTATAATTATCAATACAATGAAACTCCTTTGGGGAAATCCTATCTAGGTATAAAAAAAATTTATCAAATCAATTGAGGTTCGACTATCAATCTATTGTTCTCCTAAGCAGCGCTTATAGCGCGGGAATCTTTGGACTTGGATTTATCTGATCTTGGAGCGATTTGAGCTTTGAGTCTTGATTTGGGTTCTTATTGTGGGGTTGGACTTGATTTGTGCCTAGACCGTTATATGATCCTGAGCTGGATTTGGATTTGTGCTTAGACCGTTGTATGATCCTAAGTTGGATAGGAGTCTGGATCAAGGTGATCTCTAGACTGGATAGAAGACTTAAGTCTTTGGACTTGGTCTTGACTTGGATATAGTCCTAGTCGGAAAATATAGCCGGTATACTGATATGGTTGTGCGGACTTGATGCTTTAGTCTCTTGGAGCTTGAGTGTGGGACTTAGACTTGATTTGCTATGTGTCCCAGCAAGGGCCTTAGCGAGCGATCTCGTATGGTAGAAGCGAGTCGGGTGCTTATGACTTATTCACGATCTTAGTGCTATTGGTGGATATGTTTGTCTTGTCAAGAGGATGCTTTAGTAAGCACTCCGTGTTTCTCGGCAAGCCAGGCAGGGGGCTATAAACATATCCTCCACATGATTTACTAGGGGGGCATTTATAACTTAATCATGTAGTTTGTTGATTTATAGTCACGAGTGATCGATTCTCATCGATTTTAAGGTCTTGGTCGCAGAAATTCTTTGCGTTTGTGCGGCAATTCAGCCTTGTCCTTACAGCTTATTTGATGCGAAGTTGAAGATTCTTTTACTCGGATTAACAATTTGAAGGCACCTGTTTAGGTTTATAGGTTGAAGATTACAACATTTTTATGATTTTCTCCAGATAAAGTAACAATCTTCAGAGGTTTTCTATGAAGAAATACCTTTTGAGTTGTTCTTATGCTAGGAGCTTTTTGTGTATTTTATTGTGTTCGGTGTTGAAATTTTCGATTAAATAGGGGTATTTATAGGCTTTTGGGCTCTCTTCTGATTGGTTGATCCATAATCACCTAGATTTTGATCTTAACCGTTGAATTTGAGGCAAGATCTGAGCCGTTGATTTTATGAAAATTTCTTTGTCCCTACTCCAAGTATATGGGGCGCCTATTATGAAGAATCAAAAAGCTTCCGGATTATTTTTTAGGACAAATGCATTTTCGTATTAGCCCAACTCTTTTGGAGTCTTTATTTTAAATCCATTCTTTCTAGAGTCTTTATTTTAAGCGCCGAAGCTTCGAGACTTCAGTTCGGGCCAAGAGCCGAATTTGGAATATTCTAGCCACAGCCGATTGACATTTAGTCGAGTTTTCTCAAAAACCTCGTTTGAGTTAAAATTAGGAGTTAATTAATGATAAAATCTAATTCGACTTTAATTTTAATGCCGAGGGGCTTAATTCCTAAAAACCTTATCATTTATGCGTGTTCGATTTTTATTAGGGTTCGGGTTGAAACCTAATTGTCACATGTAGCTCGTGTGATCAATTTTGTTTTAATCGATTTCCTTAATTAAAATATATCGAATTTCTCCCAATTAATTATTTATTTAATTTCATTGTCTACAAATACCCCTGAAACTTCGGGCACATACTTGGTAGTGTCGGGGAGTTCGACAACAGTCTTCTAATTCCAACGTGAATTTAGTACATGATGCATTGCGTTAGGGGCAAAAGGCATGGATGATCACTTATGTTTGGGTTATGGTCCCGGTCGATCACTTATGTTTCTAAGGTCGGTCGATCAACATATTTCATCGATCTCGGTTGGTACTTCGCTATTTTAGGTAAGTCTCTCCGTTAATTAACACTTTTGAGGTGCATTTTAGTCATTTAAATACAAATTTTTTAAGGAAAAAAAGAGCAAAAGCGAGAAGGATGTTTACGTTGAGTTATGGTCGATTAAGTTGATTATATTTCAAAATCGATCTCGGTTAGTAGTTTAGCTAATTTCTGTTAAGTCTCACAAGTTAATTGGTCACGTGACACTTTCTAAGGGGCATTTAGTCATTCATAGCTAAGTTTAGGAAAAAATTCGAAATTAAATTGGAATATCTTTATTAAAACATTTTTGACAAAAACAGTAGTCGATCGATTTTGAAATGCTTCGAGAAATTGCCCTTAAAAATGCCGCGTATTACCAGCGTGACCCAGTCGCAAGCAGGAAATTTGGCGAAAGTACAGCATGAATCGATTTTGAAACATAAAGTGATCGGTGGGACGAGCTTGAGCATAAGTGATCTCTCACCGCTGTTGCTCTTTTTAAAAAATTAGGTATGAAGCCATTAAATGCCCCTAAAAAGTGTCAGTGCTGAGGAGACTAGCAATTGAGCAAAAAGCCTGGCGAGATCTTTAAAGCCTGCGTCGACCGGAATGCCTATAACATCAGTGATCGTACGCCTTTTTGCCGCTAGCTTTAAGCCTCCGTTTCTTTGTCAAATGCGGTGGTCGCTCTAACTTTATCAAAAAGCTAGCCTTAGCCGTTTCGAAATGAGTTTCCATATCATGAAGTTAACTACAGTCAACATGAATTTAAGTCATATTGAATATTTAATGCAGTTAGTTCGATCTTTATATAGATTTTAGAATTATCTTCAACGTTTTGAATTATTCTTCGATCTTTTAGGGATAAGAAAATTAATCCGGGATAGGTTTAACATGAATTTAAGTCATGTTAATATTATGGCTAATTGTTTTGACTTCTGTGAGCTAAAATCATTCCCATATTTTTTGGAATTTTTTCCAATTTTCTAGGATTTTTCGGGCATTTATTTGGATTTTTATGCATAACCGAACAAGATTTGGTGTCCGGAAAAGAAATGAACCTTGGACCCGAGCACCTAGTGGTGGTCGAACCATCTAGGTAGGGTGAGGTGTCATTTTTTACTTTTTATGGCAATAATTAGCTTACTTGGTAGCCACTTATTACATTTTACCTTATTACTATAAGCATTTTTTTTTTTTTAGGTAATAAAGCAGATAAGGAAATAACCCAAAAGTTTTCGGGACCTTGTAGAAATTTACGTCATCCACATGGTAGGGGTAGTGACCCCGAAATTTCCTTCTTCTATTTTTTGCCAACTTCCTACTTTACTTTATGACTAAGTTGTCCTATTTCGTATTCTTTCCTCAATCTTTTTTTTAAATTTTTTTTTTTAATACATATCAACGATTACATTCATCAATTCAACAATAAAATCATAAACTTCAGGAAGAGGCAATGGCGCCCAGAAGGCTTAATGATGAGAAAAACTTCATACAACCGCTTTCGCTTTGCTGAGAGGAGCCGAGAGCAGGGACGCCATTTAGAGATGTCAGCATCTTTGCTTGGCTAGGCGAGTTGTCTTGGCTTTCTCCTCCTTTGCTTTATATAAAGGATAGTTCTTCCCAAAATTTGAGACAATCTCTTCCCTCTTCTTCCCCTAATTCTCGAACATAAGGTGAGAGTAGGAATGAAATTTTATCTTTTTAATAGCTTTCTTATTTATTTCAAGCAATTAACTCATGATTTTGGATTTTCTTTTGTGTAGTACTTTGAGGTCGTGTACTCTTTGATTTGGATTTTTAAGCTTCCTTCTTCAAGTAAGCTTTCTTATCTTTGTCATTATTTGTTCATCACATAAAATATAGCTTTATGATGTCATAATTTACTTTAGTTTCATTTTAATTACTTGAAATCAGTCATGCAATCAAATATCATATAATTTGAATTTGTTGCTGAAATTTCCAGCATACTGTTTTGCACTTTGCAAATTTTTTTCTGCTTCTTTACTTATTAGATTGCCATGAAATTTATGTGAGTTTCTCCTATGGATGTAGAGTATCCCCAAATTTTCTCTGAATTTTTGAAAATTGGTAGATAGGCTCCGTAATCTGTTTTTCATAGTTGCCTCCTTTTTTAGTAACTTGCGATAAAATTGTGATTACGGGCCAAACTCACTTATCGTTTGTGATCACGTGCCATCCCGAAGGTATCAAGGAATGGGTCTTTGGCATTGTCTCACATATAGGTCGACCTGAGCCATTTCAGATTCATTACTTAATCTGCTCCAGTGGGGATTTCCTGAAATTTCGCCATAAGACTTTGAAAATTCATAACTAATTGCTTCGTTATCGAATTCACTGATCAAAGTGGCCCACTTTCGAAGGTCTTTTTGATTTTCTATTATTCAGTCTAGGCCCATTAATTTTGTGTGCTGGCCTGCTATGCCGAAAATCCTTTTGGGGACAGTGGCATTTTCTATTTCCTTTCGATGCTTGTTTTTTGTCATGATGTTTGAATTTGAGGGACGGGGTTTGCTCTTGGATGTCTCCAATTCATAGAGTATCATACCAAGGTGTAACGAGTATATTGAAATACCTTTGTTCTTGAATTTATTTTATGGCTTTGATTTATTTGGATTGGAACTCCATTGGTTAGGATTTTTTAGCATCCGTGTTCATCGATCTCGTTTCCACTTCTCCTTTTGGTTTCTTATGGTTGATAAGTGTTTGTCAATAATTGTTTGAGGCCTAATTATGTATTAGCTGATGTTTACCTTAATCCATTATAATTTGCCTTGTTTTTAGATTTTATTTGAGTTTAAGCGATTATCGGTTAAAGTGAGAGAAGGAATGAGGCTTTGAATTGAAAGACTATGAAAATGATCAGCTAGAGTTCGTGAGTGGCGTCAAGAATAAAGGGATTCGGTACGTAAATGTGGAGTTATGGTAACCTATAAAAAGAAGTTAGAGTAAAAAAGATATATCTGGGAATTTCGAGAAAAGTCATCAACTTTGTCGGGCTTTTGGCTTTTAGTTGGAAGTTGGAGTTGATTACTTTTAATTGGTTTGAATATTTTTAATTCAGGTCCATTTTTTATTGTTAAGGATGAATGCTATTAGTTTCATGTATTTGTTATGTCTTTTATTATGAAGACTATTTTTATTATTAGTGGGGACCATGATGTAGTTGGATCGGATGATTTGATTTTCTTGGAGTTAATTTATTTCCAGTTTCATAATTCTGATTATTGTGCATAATTAGTATTTAATATCTTGATATCAATATTAAGTCGTTCATATAAGTGATTAATTGCTAGAAATAGGGTTGTCACTTACGAATTAATAATCAGAACACATGTTTCACTTACCATAGAGATATAGGTAATGCCATGTGCAATTTAATAAGCATAAGTTATTAAAAAGATCTCCTATTTTAAGCTATCATAGAGATATAGTTAGTTTCTTAGGAGACTTAATTGGTGGCAGTAATATCAATTGTATAGGAATACTTTTGTTATGAACTAATAAGTAACTCTAGTTAAATTGAATCGGCGATCCGATGAAATCATGTGCTGACTTATACTTCGAATATTAAGTACAATCCCATTTACTTTTGCGTTGATTGGTTTAGTTAATTTAGTTACGAGTCAATTTGGTGAAGTAGTCTAGATAATAATTTATTCTTGAATTGACAATTTAATTAAGGAAGAAAAAGGCCTAGTACTTAGTATATTGAAATTTGTGAGGCGATACTCGTTCTTTATTCATTATATTACTTGACGGACAATGAACAATAATTGGTGTTGTCGAGTTGGCGCCCGTTGCGGGTGATACTACTAATATTAGTTTAATTTGGGTTTCTTAACTTAGCTAGTTTTATTATATTATTGTTTTAAGTAGATTTATCTTTTTATTATATTATTGTTTTAGTCATGACCCACATTTCCATCATTGTGGAAATTGTTCTTTGATCCGATTGAAAACGGCCCCAAACTATAAGTGCGAGACTTCGAAGAAGAAAGCGGATTCATCTACCATGGCCAATAATAACCCAATCTGCACCCAGCGTTGATTGATCTTCGTAGGGGATGGTGATGACACAGTGCCTCGGATGACTTTGAGGGATTATCGTGCCTACATTAGAGGGGTTAGCTTGCTCACATGCTCGGGCCACCACCAATCAATGCCAGCTTGACTTTGAGTTGGCTTTGCGATCGACATGTGAAGAATCATGTGCAATTCAATGGCTTTGGGTCATAGAAGACCACAATGAGCATCTAGTAAATTTCATGGAGATAAATTGCTACTCTAAAAGTAATGTTCAGTGATTCTATCCACCGGTATTATTTCCTTTCTCTACATCTGGGAAACAAAGTGGTGGGGAGTCTCAAAATCTGAATGTGACCACGTGAGGCGCAGTGGTGCAAAAAGTTTGCATCAAAATCCACCAAATTGAAGAAGAATGACATTGTGTGTTTCCAGCGAATGAAGATGAGATGGATTTGGTGAGGCTTGAGAGCGGTTCCAAGGTCTACTTAAGTGTCCCAATCATAACTCCCCGACCTTATTTGGTGCAACCTTCGCTAATGGGTTGACACAGCTCTTCCTTGTATATTAGATGTCTCTTTGGAGGGCGTTTGATAAGAAAGGCGCCCGATGAAGCTTATATCTTATTGGAGGAATTATCCGCTAATCAACACCGGCCCCATCCTCGAGGCACATACTCGTGAGTGGGCGGTCTTGAAGATGATGAAAAGACAAGGCTGGAACCCGCAGTCGCCTCCTACTTGAATTAGGTTAAACTGGCTACACTTAATGGACATGAGTGGGCAAGGATCGCTGAGAATATGGTTCAGCTGTGTACTCCCCATGTAGTGGTACTCATGATACTCTATCTTGTCTTGGAGGCCCTACGGAGAAGCGAAGTTGATATGCATCAATTTCAATCGGCTTATTGAAATGGTGCATTCTCAATAACTACACCTAATAGTGGAGGAACCACCCAATTTCTCTTAGATGCCTTAAAATGTAATGAGACCACGAGGATTTCAAGATCAATCAGAATTTAGAGGCTGAAGTCACGGTTGGATAAGATTGAGAGGTTGTTAACTCAAGTGGTGGAAAAAAAGGCCCAGAATAGAGAGATGCAGCCTTAAGAAATTAATAGAGCGACAATTGGGCGGTCTCGTGGGCGTACTGAATAATAGAAATGTGGGTTCCTTCCAAGCAACTGAAAGAACCCCACGAGAACATGCACATCTCTTGATCACTTTGCTTAATGGTAAGAAAGTTTAGAGGTTGAGGTCGAGCCTTTACGGAGGAAAGCGACCACGGGGAGGCTTATCTTGACAGCGAAGTTTCCATGGATAAATCTAACATTTAGGAATATGTCCAGTACATTTCTTTTCCAAGGCTTGAAAGAAAAAACTGATGCTCAATTTGCTAAATTTCTTGATATGTTTAAAAAGTTGCATATTAACATTCCTTTTGCAGAGGCCCTTGAGCAGATTCCCAGCTATGCGAAGTTTATGAAAGATGTTTTATCCAAGAAAAGGCGATTTGAGGAACATGAAACGGTCTTAATGACTGAAGAGTGTTCATGATAATCAACAGTACCGCAAAAGTTAAAGATCAGGGGAACACAATCCCTTGTGCAATCGGTGCCATTGAATTTGTAAGCTTATGTGATTTGGGCAATATCAATTTGATTCACTTTTGTCGGTATGTCATAGGTTGGGTTTAGGGGAGTCGAGAGTCTGACCATTTCTTTTGCAATTAGCCGATGGAATTACATTGTGTACCATGTAGATATCCTTGAGAGATGTTTTGGTTAAGGTAGATAAGTTTATCTTCCTCTTGATTTCGTTGTACTTGATATGTCCGAAGATAGAAATCCCTTGTGCCTATGTATACCATTGCCACTAGAACCGCATTGATGTTAAAAGCAAGGGACGGGTCATGCTTAAGAGTGGGGGAGGAGCAAGTTGTTTTTGACATCCGCCCAAGTCACTGGGATTCCATGATAACCAGAATGATTGTTTTTCAATTAGGTGTGGTTGATGCGTTGAGTGCAATATGCCTTTCAAAGTGAGTTAAAGTCTCGAGATGTAGTAGAGTTATGTCTAAAATACTAAAGAGGGGAACTTGTCATCGAAACTTATTATCATGGGTAGCGTATTACATGGATGCGGGCCCTACGTTATACCCTTGGTAGAAGAGAAGGCGATTATGAGGAACTGGGACACAGTGTATCAGTTGATACCGTCTATTGAAAAGCCTCCTACTTGAGTTGAAGGCTTTACGCCCGCTTTACCTTAAATATCTTTCTTACGTGGCACTAATGAATTGTTATTATTTCTTAACATTTGGGGTAGGGTGCGAGGAGAAAAACTTCTCGGGATATTTGGAAACTTCAAAAGGCGATTGGTGGACAATAGCGGACATTAAGAGTCTCGGCCGCTTCACTTGTGCATGCATCGAATACTACTTAGGGATGGTGCCAAATCCACTATTCAACCTCGAGAGGCAATTAATTCTAAATCTAAAGAGGTGGTAAGAGCTGAAATTCTCAATACGGATGCGGTATAATTTATCTATTTCGAGATAGTGTTTGGGTGAGTCGGTACAAGTTGTACCAAAGAAAGGGTAATACGCATTTAAGACACCTATTGGTATGTCTCATATCGTCTTGTTTATGGTAAGCTTGTCGCTGATTGGAGCTTGAGCATAAAGCACATTGGGCGGTGAAATCTCTAATTTTTGATCTGAAGGATGCAGGTGCAAAGAGATTGATGGATCTCAATGAGCTTGAAGAGTTTTGTTTGGGAGCTTATGAAAATGCAAAAATTTACAAGGAGCGAACCAAGGTTAATCATGATAAGAGAATCTCGCCTCGCTGATTCGAGGATTGAACCCGACAAGGTTTGTTGTTTAATTCCAAACTAAAACTATTCCCAAGTAAGTTAAAATCTAAATGGTGCGGACGTTTACTATTACCCAAGTTTTTTCCCTATAGTGCGGGTGGAAATAACTCATAGGAAGGCCTTTTTAAAGGTCAATGGTGAAAGCTTGAAACATTATTATGGGGGCGTGTGGAAGAGTAAATACGGTGGTGTTGTGTGCACCCAGCTTCGTTGAATGAGTTCGGGTCCTTCGATCGAGATAGAGCGTTAAGCGTGGCGCTTATTGAGGCAATCGTCTTTTTAGATTACTAGTTATTTTATTACTTAGTTTTAGGTGTTATTAAGTAAAAAAAAACAAAAAAAACAAAAATTTTGGTGAAATTTGGTCAGGTGGCGTTTTAAGGCAGGTTGGATGCGAGAAGTCAATTTTGACCCTAGATGGCCTTTTAATAGGAGAATAATGTGCTCCGGCAGATTAGTTGCCAAGCGGAGGGCAATTGCCCGGCCGCCCAGTCGAATTTTACACACAAAAAAAAAAAAACATTTAAAAAAAATAAATAAATAATAATAACATAAATTAAAATTAACGGCCGCCCCAAATTAACAACTGCTCATAAAGCCCCCGCCACTAACAAGCATTAGATCCACGATCAGCCTCCGGCCGCCAAATCGCGACACGACGCGCGGCGCTTAACTGTTGATCAGCGAATCCTTTCGGCCTCGCAGCCCGGCTCTACCATGACTTCGCGCGGCTCGGCGCGCCTCGCGCGGCCCTACGTCGCGCGCCTCACGCCGCCCGTCGCGAATCCGCCGCCACGCGCTCTCCATAATCACCCATCTCGGCCCTTATTTCACTTTCCACTTTCGGCGCAATCGCGCTCACCCCGAATACCACTTCCGCCATTCCCCCACTCCGCGCGAACTCCCGCCCCAATCAGCGAATCCGCCCGTCCGCTTTCGCGCACCCGATGCGCTTTCATTTCATCGCGTCCATGGCCCTTGGCGTAGCGGCTTCCGTCGCGAATCCGGCGCGGCTGAATCCGCCGCTTCGCCCCCCATCCCGGCTCGGCGTTTCCGGTGCGCCGCACCACTCCAGTAGCGTCCAGCACTTACCACTCCGTTGTTCGTATTATTCGTTTCGTTTTATATTTTAATTTTTAATTTTATGTTGGTGAAATTTCAGTGCTATTTTAGTTTTAGTTTGGGTTGTTCTTGATTTATCCTTCGTTATGTTTTATTTCCGCTTTCTGTTTAATGTCGTTGTGTTTAGACTTGATTTCGGTTTTGTTCGTTAATTCTTTTAATCGATTCGTTGTGTTTGGAAAGCGATACCAGTTAAGTTGTTTCGTATTTACGAGCATTATTCGTAGTAATTTATTTTTACTTTGGATATTGATAGCGATAATTTAGAGCAAAGTTTTCTATATAGGATGTTTATGGGTTGGATGGGTTAATTGCACTTGCCTGTTTCGATATAAACATGCTGCGCTTATTAATTCTTATTTAGTATATGCGTTGTTTAGTAAGCATCTTTGCGTTTGTTTATCCCCGTATGCTAACGTTTATATTTGAAGCGGTTTATTGTCTACAGACTCCGCGTGTTTCGGGATCGAGGGGCGAATCGGGTGTTCATGGCTTCGTCTGAGAAGGAACGATTGGATGCTCAAGAGGACTTGTTAAGGCAGATTTTGCGCCGGTTGAATGACGAGGGAGGATCAACGTGCCTCCCGTCCGCTAGCTGTGATGCCGAGTCACTTGCTGACTTGTCGAGGAAGTTTTACTTGTTTACTTTTATTTCGTATTTATGCATTGAGGGCAATGTCTTGTTAGTGTGAGAGTGCGTAGTTGTGCTTATATATTAAGTTTAACGGATAAATTGATATATCACAGTTAGTAGTAAATTGTATGTAGGTGATGATGCTTTTACGCTTTGATTGATTGAGTTTTATTTGGACATTCTTAGGCGGTATGATGTTTTGATTGAAGTTTGAGTGGATAACTCTTGTTTAGTGAATATACACACGGTGAGATTTTGTACTAACTTTATCTTTGGAGTTTCTTGCTTGGTGTGATACTCTGTCATGTTTTGTATTCTTCAGAACTTGTTTTGAATCTCTCTCTGTTACTTTGTATGTATGCATAAAAATGATGGCGTTTAGGTTATAATCACGTTATCCTAAAGGCCCCAACCCGATGTATTATCCACTAGTGAACGCCGAACTGCAGCTCTTTCCTTGATTATACCGCCTTTATAAGCCTATAAACCTTATTAACACACCATGTTGTCCTACTTGGGAGTGTGTAATTTTGAATTATCTATGTTGAATTGTGGGCACATTGAGTTGAATTAATCAGTATGGGGAAGGAGAAAACATTGGGGTGAGAAAAAAAAGAAAAAAGAAAAGAAAGACAAAGTGGAAGTACATAGTGAGAAATATGATCTCAAAGTGAAAAGAAATTGTGTCTCAAGCGAATTATGAAAAGTGTCTTTGATGTTTATGGAATTGGTACTTCTATGAAAAAAAAAAAAAAACTTAAGAAAAAAATATATGAATAGAAGTAATATGGCAAGTGAAGGATGGTACTTAAATGCGATGTAGAATGTTGGGTTGAAGGGGTGTAATTGTTTTGGAGCATGCTATTTCGACATAATTAATTCGAGTTACGTCTCCTCAGTATTAAAGTCAAGAGCAAATATTTATCCTACCATTCACACTAAGCCTCATTCTGACCTTATAAAAGACCTTAGTTTATGTTGCATGCATTGTTCCTGGATTGATAGATGTATAATCAATCATATGGTAGAAGCATTCATGATTTAGAGATTTGAGGTTAACAGTAACCACTTTGATACATGTGAGTGATGTGAGAAGTGAGAAATTCACTACTTGAGGTATACTCGATGAATTGATGATGCAGCTTAGCCTTTAAGTAGGAAGAGCCATTATCATGATTGATTGTTGTCGAGAACTGATATATGAAGTACTTGAGATCACTTGGATGTTTAATTTGTCGTTTCCTATGTCATTTTGCTTGAGGACAAGCAAGAACTTAAGTGTGGGGGGTGTGATAAGTGTTTATAATGTAGTGTTTTGAGGCCCTAATTACGTATTAGGCGATGTTATTTTACCTTAATCCGATATAATTTACCCCTTTGTTTTAGTTTTATTTGAGTTTAGGCAATTATCGGTTAAAAAATTGAGGAATCGGGCCTTGAATTGAAGATATGAAGGCGATCCTAGAGTTACATATGAGTCATGATCCAGAATAAAGGGATTCGGCCCGTATTATTAGGTTATGGTAACTATAAAAAGGAAGTTAGAGTAAAAAATATATATAAAATTTCGAGAAAGAAGTCATCAACTTTGTCGAGCTTTTTGGCGCCACCATTGGAAGTTGGAGTTGATTACTTTTAATTGGTTTTGAATATTTTAATTCAGATTATTTTTATTGTTAGATGATCTATTAATTTCATGTATTTATTTATGTCTTATTATGAACGAATTTTATTATTAGTCGAGGACCATGATGTAGTTGGATCGGTTAGATTTGATTTTCTTGGAGTTAATTTATTTCAGGTTCATAATTAAATTCATTGTGCATAATTAGTATTTAATATCTTGATATCGATATTAAGTGAGTTCATATAAGTAATTAAATTGCAGAAATAGGGTTGTCAACAGGAATTAATGTCCACGAGAACACATGTTTCAACACCATGAGATATAGGTAATGCCATGTGCAATTTAATAAGCATAGTTATGAAAAAAGATCTCCTATTTTTAAGCTATCATAGAGATATAGTTAATTTCTTAGGAGACTTAATTGGTGTTAGCGAGAAGTAATATCAATTGTATAGGAATAAACTTTGTTACGAACTAATAAGTAACTCCCTAGTTAGAATTGAATCGGCGATCCGATGAAATCATGTGCCTTGTATACTTGAATATTAAGTGCAATCCTTTACTTTTTGCATTGATTAGTTTAGTTAATTTAAGTTCGAGTCAATTTGGTAAGTAGTCACAATAATAATTTACTCTTTAATTATTAGTTAATTAAGGATTAAGAAAAGGCCTAGTACTTAGTATATTGAAATTTGTGAGACGATACTCGTTCTTATTCATTATATTATAGCCCGGACCGGACTCTCGACCGGAACAAGTAAATTGGTGTTGTCAATGGTCTTGGAGATTGCTTTATGGGGAGTAGGATAATAATGTTTATTCCATGTTACTTCTCTTTCCTCATGAACTACGTCACTTCATACATGATTCTTTTTCTTGTCGTGGCTTGAGGAATAACTTTGTGTAGTAGGATCTCGCGTTCACTTGCTATGGTTTTCACTTGTCATTAGTTGCATCCATTTACTTCGCTTATGAGTGCGATTATGAGTAGTAGAACTTTCATGGTTCACTTTTAGTAAGCGTGATCTTAAATAAAGTATTCATAGACGGTTATTGCTACTAGATAGTACGAACTTTTATTACTGAACAGCTTAGCTTTTTAGATCATATATTCCCTTTTCATAGAGATGCAGTTTCTCAGGGATCGCATACTCTTGAGGGATCGTGATTTGAGCTATGTTGGACTTAGGCAGAATATTCGTACTTCTAGATAGCATGCCATGTGTTGGGATGCGGCTCTGCATAGAGCCTTTTGGGTCTGATTTATCTCGGTGCTTCGCTCCACGCCGCCTGAAATGCAGTGGTGTGTTCTTTTAGGAATTTCCATCCACTATCCGCAGTATCTATGCGCTAACATGCTTAAATGCTACTTGTGAGACTCTTTGCTATTGAAGCATATATGGGTAACGTAGTAGGATGTCACCTTTGTTTTGCAACACTACCCCTACCACGAGGCTAGCATTACTTTATTCATATGTAGGTTTGGATGCTTCTATTTGGTCAGCGTATAGATCCGTTGTCCAGCCGACCCGGTTCTAGATTACAACTTCCTAGCTATTGAATTTTCGTCCTTTGAGGTCACATCGCATGTGCGATAAGCGATGAACTAGGTTGGTCATGGACGAGGTGTATTCGCACCATCTGGTAGTATCCCCTTCTTGAGATATACTTCCATAAAGGCTCTCGAGTCTGAAAGTACAACTGCGTTACTTTGGTTGTTACAACGTCCTGTGGGAAGATCAGTGAGATCATCTTGTAACTTTATTCTTTAATGCTAATTTCTTTTCTTAGGCAACTATGTCTTCAACTTAACCTTAGTGCCCAGATCTAAGGGTTCTTGAATCTCTAGAGTTCTTGATCTAGGAACCTTCGCGATATAATCTTATCTTGGGGTTGCAAAAACACACGGGGACTTTAACAGCATAATCCTAAGGATTATTTGTTGATGTAGACTTTTGCAGTGCCAATTAAAGGCTGGTCAATCTTGATCATCAATAGAAAAGGTGCGGATATCCGGTTGTATTAGGATTGGATACCTTACTCAAGGGCTTTAGTAGCTTCATCTCGAGATGGTTTGAGCATATGAGGCTCATCCTAGAGCACATATTTGGTAATCTAGACAGTCCCTGTGGCTTCTGGAAGCTTTGCGGGTATTGTGGATATGTTTTGACCGGCTTTAGAGGCTTGTGGTATGGATGAAATATATTCCTGACTGGCCTTAGCAGCTTATTAGTCAGGATATCCATGTCCGACTTTAGATGCTTATTGGATAGGATGAGATATATTCTTGACTCGCTTTCAAAGCTTATTGGTCAGGATGTCCATGTATTTCTGACTAGCCTTAGCAGCTTATTAGTCAGGATGGCAGCGTCTGCTTTAGGAAGCTTATTGGATGGGATCTTGATATTTTCATGAAAGGCGGCCTTGAGCTTACTAGTCATGATGTCCATATTGTTAGAATCTAGTATGAATTTTACTTTCATTGATAAAACACCAAATTCATACGTCAGGATCCTCAATGTATATTAATCTAAACACATAAATTGCAATATGAATAAAGAGTTCTTTGCAGCTATGAATAAAAAGAGTTCTTCATTCTTGGCCGAGAAGACAAAAATGAAATCACCCAACTTTAAGTCGAAGCCCTGGCGTGTGTCACTTCTATAAAATAGCCCTCAATTGATTGACCCAGCGCCAAAAGTGTCCTCACAGAAATGCACGCGCGGGGAGAGGAGTGAGAATCCGGTGACTTTAGAGTTGTATGAACAAAGTGGAAGAGAAAAAATCTGCTTCCAAAAGGGAGTCACGGTTAAGCAACTCGTTAAGAAATCGGTTTAACTCGTTAACTTAATTAGACATTATGGCTCTAATCCAAATAATGAGTCCTTAGTGAGTTGTTCCATTTTAATTAACCCAGCAAATCAATTAAATACTAACGATCCTTTATCGAATAACTATCAAATTATTAAATCAATTTCAATTGCTTAATTGATTAAACTTGCAAGTTTCATAATTGATGTTCACGATATATATTTGACAAATATATATGTTGAAGATATATCTCCGATTTACAAGTCTCGTTTAATTTCATGCATGAAATATAATTCAAATATCCTTTGTATGTGTGTGACAATTTTACTTGATGGGCATAATAAGGAATCCAATTTTCGTTAATTTCCAACACATATATTTACGACTAGCTTTAGCGAACATTAGTCAGGGTGGCGTTGTCTGGCTTTAGAGGCTTATTGGACATGATATGATATATTCCTGACTAGCCTTCAAGGCTTATTGGTCATGATGTCCATGTATTTTTACTAACTTTGGCGACTTATTAGTCAAGATGACCATGTCCGGCTTTAGAGGCTTATTGGGCCGAGGATGGGATATGTTCTGGCCAGCTCTCGAAGCATATATAGAATGCGGGCGTCTTTGTTTGTATGAATATTCACAGATTCAAAGAGTCTACATGTTTCAGGTGGAAGGATCCTCAAGTTCTTCATAAGAGGATGTCTTATTTCTCGAGCCTGGATAGTTCGATGGATCCGTTTTCTCGATGTACTTGTGTTTGAATAATCTACGTCTTTGTGTTACCACGTGTAGCTTACATGTATTGCACCCGATACAATGAAAGCCCTTTGGGGAAATCCTATCTAGGTATAAAAACAATTTATCAAATCGATTAGGGTTCGACTATCAATCTATTGTTCTCTAAACGCACTTCGGACTCCTTGTGATGATGGACTTGGATTTGATGTAGTCTTGGACTTGATTTGGGCTTTGAGTCTTGATTTGGGTGCCTATTGTGGGGTTGGACTTGATTTGTGCCTAGACCGTTATATGATCTGATCTGGATTTGGATTTGTGCTTAGACTGCGTTATATGAGAATGCGGATCGAGGTGATGCAGACTAGATAGAAGACTTAAGTCTTTGGACTTGGTAATTACTTGGATATGGTCGGGCGGGAGAGCCTTTGCGGCGTATACCGTATGGTTATGCGGACTTGATCTTTAGTCTTTTAGACTTAGTCACTGAGTGCTTAGACTTGATTTGCTATGTGTCAGCCGAGGGGCCCTTGCTTGACTTGATGCAAATGTGACTGGGCGAGTCGGGGTGTAGCCGGTTTATTCACGATCTTGAGGTGCTATCCATGTGAATATGCTTGTCTTGTCAAAGAGAATACTTTAGCAACACTCCGTGTTTTCGATAGCTAAGCGAGGGTTATGCGACTTACATCGTGCCTATGATTTACTCTGAGGCATTTATAGCTTAATAAATGTAGTTTATTTGATTTATGAATGCGAATTATCGAGATTCTCCATCGAGTTTTTAATTAAATGATCATAAAATTACTTTCTTTGTGTGGCAATTACACACTTTGTCCACCCAATTACAGCGCCTATTTTGATGCGAAGTTGAAAATTTTTGTGTGCCGCTCGATTCTTGAATTTAGGCACCTGTTTAGGTTTATAGGTTGAAGATTCCAACGTTCTTGATGCTTTTCTCATGATAAAGTAACAATCTTTGGAGGTTTTCTATGAAGAAATACCTTATGATGTATTTTTATGAGTTGTTCTTATGCTAGGAGCTTTTTGATGTATTTTTATTGTGTTCAGAGATGGAATTTTCGGTCATAATAAGGGGGGTATTTATAGGCTTTCGGGCTATGTTCTGATTGGTTGATCTATAATCACCTGGATTTTTATCTTAACCGTTGAATTTGAGGCAAGATCTGGACCGTTGATTTTGTGAAAATTCTTTGTCCTGCTCAGTATGTAAGAGCATTATGAAGAATCAAGAAGCTTAAGGATTAACTTTTTTAGGTCAATAGCGTTTTTATATTAAGCCTCATTTCTTTTTGAGTCTTTATTTTTAAACCCGTTAACTTTCACAGAGTCTTTATTTTATGCCGAAGCTTCGAACTCCATTTCGGGGCCAAATAACGGTATGTAATAAATTTGGAGATTTTCGAGCCCCAAACTAGATTGACATTTAATTCGGGGCTATTTTCTCGAAAACCCTCGTTTGAGTTAAAATTTATGGTTAATTAATGATAAAAATCCTAATTTCGACTTTAATTTAATTTCAGGGGCTTAATTCCCGGGAACCCTTATCATTTCACACGTGTTCGATTTTTATTAGGGTTCGGGTTGATATCTAATTGTCACGTGTAGTTCGTGTGATCAATTTTCTCTTAATCGATTTTACCGATTAAAATAAATCGAATTCTAATTAAATTATTTATTTAATTTCGAGTGTATACAGGTTTGAGGTTTGATTAGTTGAATTATTGAATTTTGATTAGTTGACTTTTTGAGTTTTGATTAGTAAACTCGGATAGTTTTTAATATGTTGTATAATATTTCGTTAATGATATGTTAAAGTATACTAATTTCGAAGTAGTTGACTAAAAATATGATAATTTGGATTTGAATGGAAGTTGTATGTGTTAATTCACACCATAAAGTTTGTTAATTTTGATAATTAAAAAAATAAATTGGACAGGATTTTAGGGATGGAGGTGGTAGTATCATGTAAGTTGCAACTTGCATTAAAGATGCTAATTTTGGGGACAAATGTTTTCAAGTAATCTGTGTTTCTATAGGTATTTATAGATACTACACTTCCTGATATTTGTTGAAGGTCTGTATCCATTTCATCAACTGGTGCAGTTTCAAAGAATTATGGTGATACTAATATATAATGGTGGGAAGTTTAATTTCTATAGAAGTTCGAGAAACTCTGTTCTGTCTGAGTCTAATATGAGATTATCGTTATGAGATTCTAATACATTGGACTATAGTTACTTACCTCAGATATTGAATATAGTGAACTAGTTTTAGAGTTCAGCTTTAGCTATAAATTGTGTTTCGTGTTCGGTGTTCCTTCTTCGATTGTTCATGGACATTGATCTATATAAAATATGAGAAATTCAGGACAATTTTCCATGATATGTTTGTCATTGGTGATAGATCCTCATTGAGCATGAGATGAAATTGTATTTATTTTTTCGTGATACATAAGATTTGATCTTCAGTAAAGAATGGTGTTTTAGATAATTAATTGTTTTATTAAATTGAACATATATAGTTTACTAAATTGATTCATAAATTGATTTAAATGGTATTTTTTCGTGATACATAAGATTTTTTCGTGATAGATCCATATGACTGGTTTACTAAATTGAAGATATATAATTTTATTGTATATCATTTTTTTCTGGGCAGTTCAAATGAGTACACATGTACTCTGATTGTTTGTTTAAATAGTACAATGTACTTTATTTCAACTGCTTTTTCTTAATATATTTGGTTTTGCTAACTCGTTTAGAATTTTAGCAACTTGCTACTGACAGTCTTTTGTATTATTCCCAGTATAGAGTTCCGGTAGAAATCAAGAAAGGCACAACAACGAAGGAACATCGAGGAGACATGAAAAGAAACTTTTATCTTGTAAACAGAATGCTAGTATTGAATTATTTTTAGTCATCATATACCCAACTTGTAAATAGAAATCTAGTATTTGATTGATTTCATTTAGTTCATGTAAATCTTGTATTGTTTGGAATTAAACACTTTGGTCATCACAAGAGTATCATTTCATTTCGTACATCAATAAAAGTTCAAACCATCGAGATAATGTTGCACAACTAAAACAATGGAGATTTTCTTATTTGTGTTAACGGAGTACTTTTGAACTCATACAATTTATACTAATAAGTGCATGTGTATTCTAGATTAACCGGCATGTTTTATTTTTTTATTTGAGTTACATGAGTACATGTGTACTTACATATTGCATTCCTAAGATTAAATAAATGTGACGAAGTTCTTATTTGATTTATATGAGTACATGTGCACTCTAAATTAATCTACTGATATAATTAATACAGTTTATTTATATGAGTGTTTGTGTACTCATATATTGCATTTCTAAGAGTTCATGTGTACTCTAAATTAACTAAATGCTACAAAGTTCTCACTTTATTTATCGAGTACATGTGTACTCATACGCTCTACTTAAAGAGTGCATATGCACTCTAAATTAATCTACTAGATCTACTAGTATCATTAATTTATTTTATTTATATGAGTGTCTATGTATTCAATATTGCATTCTTAAGAGTGTATGTGTACTCTAAATTAACAAATGCTACAAACTTTTCATTTAATTTATATGAATACATGTGTACTCATACTTTATATACTTAAGAGTACATGTGCACTCTAAAATTAGTGAGTTATTGTAAATTTCTATTTTGATTTTTGTACTCATAGACTCTGCAATTAAGAGTGCATGTGCACCCTAATTAACCTGCAGGTCTAACTCACTTCCACACAAAAATTCCGCTTTTCCTAACAATTATTTCAATACACTAATAAAATTCAACATCAAAATCACATTCCACAATAAAATTCCACCTTTTCCTTCCAAGAAGCGGCCAGCGCACCAACCATCGAACTTTCACTGGTTTCCATTCCATCACTCAATTTTAAACGTGTTCCATCTCCATCACCCACCTCCGACAATCGCAATTCCATCCCAACGCTAAAACGCTAAACACTAATAGCTATTGTGAAATGACTATTTTGCCCCCCCTATTTGCAAGTGTAGTAGTTAGGAAGTTTCATTAAGGGCAAAATTGTCATTTCACTAAAAAAAGTTACTAATTTGACTAAAATACCCCTACGGAGTTAGTGTTTTAACGGTCATTTACGAATCAAATTTGCCAATCATTTGGGTTAAAGTACGGAATGGAACACTTTAAAATTGAGTATTTGAAACGGAAACCCGAGCGAAAGTTCAAATACGGTTGCCTTTATCCTTCCAAGAAATATGAATTTTTTCTCTTCTTTTTTCCCTTTTAGTCAAGTTGAATCCCTTAAAAAAATCACTTGATACAACTAAATGAATATCTAGAATTAAAAAATAAAAATAAAAGTGGACAATCTTTTTGGGACATTGACAACAATATCATACAATTACACAAATATTAAACTAGTAAAAAGTCAACATCAATTATTCGAAGTACAAATTTTAAAAGTGTAAGATCCAAAAGTGGACAATCTTTTTGGGACATTGACAATAATTCTCATAACCAACAAAAAGTCAACTGAATTTCGAAAAGCTCTTTCCTCGCAGTCAAGTTTCTTCTATTCCTAAACTTCGAGTCGTGGTAGAAAATGAATGTGGGAGGGGGTGGAGATCTGTAGTTTTCGAGGGAGCAGATGGCAAGGGGTGGAGAAACGGTGGCGGCATGAGGTGTTGTTGGTGAGGTTTGAATGTTTTTTTGGAGTATGGTCGATCAGATTTGTGTCATTGGGGCTGGGGAAGGTCAGCATCGCAAAGTAAGCATTTTAAGCATCAAAATGCTTAAGCATAGTCCATGCACCCCTAAATCACACCACATAGGCATGTTTAGGGACTAATCCTAACATTTAAACTATCGAGGATAAAAATGCAACCTCATCCCACTTTTTAGGATCAAATCAACAACTAACTCATTTTTATCACTCTTGCAAGTTTACGTATTTAATGATTTGGAATAAGTCAAATGTGAAATAGTTAAAACAATATAGTAATAATATAAATACTACTCCCTCCAATTCTTAATGTTTATCTCTTAACCAGTTTTTATTTTATTCAAATTATTTGTCGTTTAACCAGCTTTTATTTTATTCAGATTATTTGTCGTTTAACCTGTTTTACACCATATCTTGTCAAATATACCATTAATTAATGAAACCAAATATATCATTAATAATTAGACTTTCAAATATAGTTTCATTTCCTTCCACTATATTAGGTGTAATTAAATTAAAAAATTTAATGAATGATAAGTTATAAAAATAAAAATAAGGAACATTTGGATCATTAATTATTATTAAATGAAGCCTAGAATTGTCAAATATTCACTATCTTAAAAACAAAAAAAAGACAACATAAGCGACAAACATTAAGGATTGGAGGGAGTAATATAAATAACTCAATGTATAAAATGTGAGAGAGAATATGTCAATGAGTTGAAATATTGGAAAGAAATATTGTGGCCCAAATCAGACATTAATAAGACATTAGTGGAATTGATTTTCTAGGTTTATTTGATTATGTGGAAGAGAAAAGATGTGATGGGAAGAAAGAATGTGTGAAATAAATAAGACACCACAGTACATGACTTCTTTATCCATACGCTAAACAAACATGCCAGTAGGAAAAAGTTTAGTCGTGGGTGGCCGGAAGAACATTACGATTTTCTTACTAAAACAAGTCAGTTCGGTTGGGTTGTGAGCCAAAACGTGAACCGAACCAATTCCATCGGTTCTGTCAAACGCCGAACCTAAACGGTTAGGTTCAAGACGGTTTCAATCCCATCAGTTCAAATCGGGTTTGGTTTCGCTCCACCTTTGGCCCCTAATTTAAAAACAAATACCAAATTTCATAAAAAAATTAGCAACTTTCATAAAAATTAACAAATTTGACCCTCAATTATCAAAATTAATTTTAATTTAATTTAATTCGGGGGAATTGTATTGTTGAGGTGGTGGGTTTAAAAAAATTAATTTAAAAATTGTAATTGAATTCATGAGAAATTGATAGGGAAATTTTATTGTTGCGTTTGGACTTGAGAGTTAAAGTTTGAGGCAGGCTGGCGGTTGTAAATTCATATACATGTTTTAGAGGAGAAAGATGGTTTTTTATTGTAGAAAAATGTCAACGGCAGAGGAGAAAAGAGGTAAACCGGTGGTCTTGAATTGCTGGAGTTGCTCGAGTTGAAGGTCAGCTAGGAAAAGAGTACAATCTGAAAGCTCAAAGGTTTTGGATCTGTTGTTTCACAATACATATATTATATATTAATTAACATGTTTTTTATGAATTGTTCCAGAACAGACAGAATAGAAATAAATCCGTTCTTTTAAAGGTTGAAATTTAATCAGTTTGGTTCCGAAAATTTTGGTTATTTTCGATTAGTTTTTGATGTTCGGATCGATTTCGAATTTTGTTCATACCCCTGATACCGACTACCAATTTCTAGCATGTATTAAAAACTTTATCCCTGGACCCTACACTTTCGTTTATAACGATTACCAATTTCTATCATGTATTAGCAAACTTTATCCCTGGACCCTACACTTTCGTTTATAACAAATTCACAAATTTGGAAATATATGTCACTAACCTAAACTTTTCCACATTCGACCTTTATCCTCCATCTGACTCAAGTAATCTTACTCTAGTTTCATCAGTTTACACTATGATAAAAACAATGTAGAATTGATTTTGTTTGAGATTAGCTCTTAATAAATTCAAGAGTTTACATGTGTGCCCATATTAAAAAATAAAGAGAAAATTCCATACTTAAAATAAGGAGTTACTCCACTTAATACCAATTTGTTTTAGGATGGTATTTTTTTGAACTTACGAACTACGAAGTATGCTCACTCTCATCTTTTCTCTTGTGGATGTGCCACATGCCCTTTTCATGGATTTTCACAGATTTTGTTGTAGGGCTACAAGCTAGTTTCTACGGTATCTAGTTACAACAACTTGGGTAATGCAAACAATGACCATAATCCAAACAATTAGTGAAACTTAAATGAGATCGAGCATAATGGCCCAATTCCCCAAGCATTCTAGCTAGTTCTCCTTTGAAATAGATGACATTATCGACATCAATGAAATCGAGAATATAGAATTGGTCTACTGATTAGGAGGATTTCAAGATTGCACGGTACGAGATTCTCATTACCATATAATAGGGTGGGATATAAAAAAAAATTGGTGTAGAGTGGGAATGTGATGGATGCCGGAACTACGGGTACGGATTATCTGCATTTATTTAAAGGCGAGTAGAAAGCGTTAAAACGAACGGTCCATCAAGCTTCTCCATTAGCCTCGATTTGAGCGCATCTCTGCCGGGAGTTGAACTCCGCTGGTACGGTAGAAGTGTGTTTATAACCAATGTGGCATGTTGATATTTTGTTAGTCTATATATCATAATTGATAAAAGCATAAGTTGCAATGATATATTATTTCTTAAATAAGAAAAATCATTTAGTGTTACACTTTTCACAAAAGTACGATAAAACACGTCCACGTTTGAATTAAGCAAGTATTCGTTTATTTTATAAGATTATTAAAACTTGATTTTTTTCTTGAAACTAATTTCAATTATGTTGTATCATTTTAGTATTAAATTGAGCTATAAATAAAAGTTAGAGTATGAACTTACTATATAAGTTATGACAAAATGAATGGTTTAGAACAAACTCAAAGGTTTGGAACAAATTCAATGGTTAGCAATAATTTATAACTTAAAATAATATATTATATGACACTAAAGAACTTTAAAATTTAAAAATAATATATTAATGCATCTCCTACTTTTATCAATATATTATTTAATACTAAATAA
Source organism: Lithospermum erythrorhizon (assembly GCA_019722365.1). Classification (NCBI taxonomy): domain Eukaryota; kingdom Viridiplantae; phylum Streptophyta; class Magnoliopsida; order Boraginales; family Boraginaceae; genus Lithospermum; species Lithospermum erythrorhizon. The sequence goes on from JADFUC010000307.1 coordinate 90,185, forward strand.
CTTTTATGATTTAAATAGAATTAAACATGTTACTAGTTTATAAACATATTATAAATTAAAATAGTCACAATTCTTTCGATTATCTCTTGAAATAATATTTAATACTACCTCCATCCCTAAAAGATTGTCACATTTGCCTTTTTCATATTCAAAGATTAACAAGCTCTACGATCTTGATTGACATTCAAAACTTTTATTTGAATCAACATTATCAAGTTAATAGTAAACTATGTTGAAAATACTACATATTGATATATTTTTAAATAAATATATAATGTGATTAAATAAGTTATGTGGAGTTTAAAATTAAAAAAGGTCAACTGATTAAAATCAAAATGTGACCATCTTTTAATAACGGAGGGAATACTTCAAGACTTAATTATTATTTAAAGAAATAATTATTTAAAGAATAGTATATTAATGCATTTGTGCTTTTATCAATATCTTAAAAAAAATTCATAATATAACTAAAAGAATTTACATATAACCTAATTACTTTGGAATATAGTAATAAATATTGTTATTCAAAAGAAAATATTATTTGACACGAAATTTTATGTATTACAATATACTCCATATAAATTATATTATAATATAGTAATAAGTATTGAATCATTTAACTACTTTAAGAAATTTCCAATATTCTATTTAATGTAAGTTCCACATGCAACGATCATAAGTACGCAATTTCACCACTGAGATCCTCAACAAGACTCACAAATCTAACCTGGCCCCTAGGTACCTTTAAAAGGGGGCTCTCACCGACGGGCCCAAGATTCCTTAAGTGCTATCTACACCTGGGCCACTTTTTTCAACACTTTTCCAATTCTAACACTCCACATCATCTTCTTCCACATAATAATTCAACATACATTCAACTTTTTATACTCTACAATAATTTTGTTTAATAAAAATTCATCACCTACTCACTAGCTTTTGTCTTATATTCTTATTTACTTCTATATTTTTATTTTTATAATTAAATAATCATAACAGCTTATTATACTAAATAAGAATAATAACACTAAAATAAATTATTTTTCGATATTTTTTAAAAACAAAATTTATATAAATATTTATTTAAATAATTTTTAATCTCATATTCCTAATTAATTTTTTCTTGCAAATAAATAAACACAAGAATTGGAGATAATAATTATTAAAACAAAGAAAAGTTACAAACAACAAGAAATGTAGTACAATAAGCAAAGCACGCGGTACAACTAATGAAATGCAAATAACCACACGGTACAATATAATCGATCGACACTACAATCAAACTCTTAAAGCACACAATAAGACTCTAAAAAAATCTTTAATCACGAAACATTCCAAAGCTTGACTAGATACTCCTGTAATTCGTGATGTACATTTACCTCACACAATTCAGATCTATCGTGCACATGATTTGCAAATGCAAGTAGTACCTCTGTCGAGAATAAATGGTTGCGCGCATTGCACTCCATTTGCCACATATCGATCATAATTGGTCCAATGTTGAGCATATGTATGTCGTTATGTTGGTGGTTTTATCCTATGAATAATATTCTAATAATAATATGGATACAAATCCCATGATCACTAGAAGTTGTATAAACAATAGTTAAAGAGACAAAAATATATGTAGCATTCTTCAGGAATAAACAGAATTATAGCGGAAATAATTTGATGAAAAGACCCCACGAGCATCCACAATAGAATGCCTCTAAGAATTGTCCACACCAACGAGCGAACAAGTTCCTCCGGGATTTTACTAGAACTCCTTAAAAATATTAAACTATAATCGAGGTTGGGCAGAAAAATTCGAAGGAAATTTTCCACCTACTAGCTCCACTGGGGTTATAGTTATAGGAGAGAGAGTTTTGCCTTCACAAAAAGTGAATACCAAAAAAGTGAACGAAAGAAAAGAGTTCATCATACGAAGTCTATTATATGTAGGCGTTGGAACATTCTTAGAATGTCATTCTTAAGTGAGGAACATTCTATAATTTCTCAAAGGATACCCCTACAAAATAGGAGGAAGGTTCGAACTTCCTCTCCTCTCCGAATCAAGGCTACTGGAACGACGGGGAGAAGGTTCCGAACCTCCTCCTCCTTCGATTTTCGCGCTCTTTCTAGTGGGATATCGATTTCTAATCCCGTCTCCCCATTATTTCATACGCTTACATTTTAACCCCGAAGTTTATATTCACATAATAACTTGATTTCGTTTGTAACAGCCGCGAATTTTAGGGCTCGACGACAAGTCATATATTAATAAATATTAACCGAACATTATAACTTAATATATTGATTATGAGCGGACCTTAGTAAGCCATCATAACCCCCAGTGTCACATCGAGTATCCTAATATGAACATTATCATACAATTGAACATATATACGAACTTAATTGTAATAACCCTACGCTTAAAAATTAAAATTTCGTCGGTGGGCGGATCCGAGATAGTATAAATAATTTCGGCGATAATATTACAAGTTATTTGAGCCGTAATTACATTTATAATTTAGTAATTGCCGGGGACAATTCAAGTTAAGTTAGATCGTTAAGTCGCTCGGGATAACTCGATTCGGTTGAAACTGCACAAACTCCTCGCAATTAAGTCATCATTATCATACACTATTCCCACAAATATCACAAATCATCTCTCCATTTTTGAGAGCTTTTGGCCGAGATCTTGAGCTCAAAAGACACAAGATGTTTCTTCCATTTCTTCATTTTGTTGCTAATAAAGAACTCTCAAGTCGACATTAAGATTTCCAACGCTTTTCCCTACGATGGTGCAAGAAAATAGCATTTTGCTGGGATTTTTGAGGGTTGACTTTTGGGTTGACTTCTTACATAATTCAATTTTATGATGAATCTTAGTTTGTTATGGATGCGATGTATATAATTGATGAATTCATGACTTGTGGTGTCGCTTCGAGGACGCATGGCCGAGTTGACTTGGGTCATATTTTTATAAGACTTTAAACGTGTAGGAGTTTAATTGAGACCTTATTGTAGTTGTTGTGATGTTAAAATGGTGATTTAAAATTGATTAGTGGAGTTAGGTCAAAAAGGTTATTTGGTGTTGAGTTATAATCGATATTTTGGAGTATAAAGCACTTACTCGGTGGTTAATTAGAATGGCTTATAAGTTGATTTGAAATGTTAAAATAATAAGGTGGAATTTAGCGGTGAATCGATCAAGTTGTGTCCAACGGATTATTGATTCGTTGTTTTATCCGTCATTTTAGACCGCTAGAAATAATTCCACTAAGATTTGGTAGCGTGTCTTCTGTAACGCAAGTATCAGAAGAGGGTTTTGATTATACCTTTCTCGTGTTTTTGCTAGGGCGTTGATCGAAAGGGCAAGCATCGCGGATTGTGTTCGCTAAGGTTTTTGTGTGGTAGCTAGCGTAGGCGTAGTACTTATCTCACGGGTGTTACTTTTATGTACTTACTTTAAATCAGGTGAACATGTTATTTGATACGATTATCCGAGAACGATGTACATGTCATCGTGTTACGACATGCGAGAATGATATACACATGTAATTGTTGTATGATTACGTGTAACGACCCGCCTCGAGTCGCACGCCTCGCTGGAGTCGCCATCAACTGTATATCCGAGTCACGATACGATGGTCGGCTACACGAAAAATCACCTATTAAATACCATAAACCTCGATAATCTTTGACAAACAAGAAAATAGTTTCCCCGAAATTTAAATGTCGAAAGTCAATTTAACCATCGTGGCATTACTTAATACAACCCCAAGCATAAACTTCATCAAACTAAGTCACAAAATATTCCCCAAGATAGTTTACAATTCTTTTTCCAAAATAAAAATGTAAAATCGAGTACATCAAAATAAGAAAAAGGTGATCGCCGAGGATCCTAGTAGCCACTTGTCCTCACACCTGGCAACCAACGACACCCACGAACTCGCCGACTCACAAAGGCACCTCCGCCAACTGGCGCGGGAAGTGGGTAAAGCTCGACAAATTAGTGGAACGAATCACTGATTTGCACCTACCCACATCCGAACGAGGCACACGATAAAGATATATATACATAGCGATAAGATAAATGGGGACATATTTATATATAAACGATACGAAATATACCAATTATCTAAGGCATCATAACAAATAATCATCATCAACAAATACACACATTATAGAAGATTCAAATTATTAGCACTCACACGTCATACCCCTGCATCTCATCACATAATCAAACGAGTAAACAAAGAAAAATTTCACAACACGACGCTCATACTAACAACAATAAAATAACTTACTTAAAATGAAAACACAATAACATCATATATCATATTTCATCCTTTCCCGTGTGCTCACCCTTCAACACCCAACAACATACCCTTTTCTCTTGCATTTCACCTCTTCTCGAACACCCAACATCGCTATATCCTTTCTCCCCTGGCAGCTCACCCTTCGAACACCCCACACCATCTCAAATATCTCAAATCAATAAGTCACAAATCACATATAATAATAAACATACAACATCACACAATAATCTCAATGCAACATTCATAATATACATGATAAACAAATTTCAGATAACTCCATACTCAACAAAAAAATATACTCACATACGCCCATAACACCAATATACTTAACTTGAATACACCCGAACATATACGCATTCTCAAAGGACCTACACTCAAACATACATGTACTCCAACATGACTACCACAAAATAAATATACTATAATAATGCATCTAAAGACAACTATTCATACAAGTCAATATTTCACAATTTCAACTATACCCACGCATAGTTTATAACACTGCATTAATACGGGGCCACAATCAATTACCATATACTTCACTCAAACATAAATAAGGTAACAAACGATAAATCCCCACCTTGGCTGGGCACTACTCCAGCGCCTGCTACCAATCGATCCTCACAAATGTTCCCACGCCCCACCACCGTAAACATTCGAAAATATAATTACTACTGTGAATACTCTAACCCTATTCATTCTTAATTCCCCGACTTTTCAACCCATTTTAGTTACAAATTGACAACTTACGATAGATTGCTAATTATGTTTCAATAACAACTACGATGACAAATTTCACTACTCCTGACTAAATCCCATAACCCACTCACTACCTTATCCAAATTACTAACATTTTCAATCAACCCAAACTTCAACTCTTCAAATTAGTTAAGCCACTACTATCCACCTCCTCTATCCCAAAGTCCGCTTACTACTCAAAATCTACTAAACTAATTTCAACATATTTTCTTCCAACACTTATAACTCATAATTTCTGCCTCCCTCAAAACAATCACAATAACGTCCAATAACATATTTATATATTATCAACCACATTTGCCTCAACCCGCAATCACTCGAAAGTCAACTCAACTATAACAACACTTTCTACCCCAAATATCGATCATTATCAACTCCTATATTATAATTTAAGCCTAGACAATAATTATATTCAATAATATCTCAAAAAAAACCGAAGTCAACCCAAAATCCAAAAAGTCAACGGCCCTAAAAACGTCCGAAATTCCACATCAAACACGATATTTCAACTCAAGAATAACTAATTTAGAACCCAAGAATCAATTGGAGCAATAAAATTCGAAATACAAAAAGTCAACGAAAAAGTCAACTCTGCGATTCCCAAAAAAATATTCAACAAGATCGGACCTTTTACCTTGAAACGACGAGACGCATTTGTGCTCTCTCCCGAAAATTTGAGGTCCAAAGCTTGAGAAACGACGGAGGAGAAAATTAAAGAAGAAGAATCGAAAAAGAAAAAAAAAAATGGAAACTCGGCAAAATTGCCGCCAGGCGCCGGGGAAGAAAAATAGAATCGGGTCCTTTGGGGTACGCTGGGCCTAGTTTCGATGTTTGAGTAGTTGGGTTGGGCCCCAGTCCCACCGGCGAAAAATTCAACATTTTAATTCGATCGACATACTTCGCTTTTAACTTATCTCGACAACTAACTTCCGAACATTAACATTAACGTACATAAAATATTAAGTGGGTTTCCAAATTTTACGTAAGTAAATTTAAAAATCTCACATTTTAATTTATTAATTTAACGAGTCGTTACCGGTTTTTTCGGGGAGATCGCCTCGAGTTGACTTTTTGTTGACTTTTTGTATTTCGAATTTTATTGCTCCAATCGATTCTTGGGTTCTAAATTGGCTTATTCTCGAGTCAAATATCGTGTTTGATGTGAATTTTTGGACGCTAGGTCAAGTGACTTTTGGGATTTTGGGTTGACTTCGGTTTTTTGAGATATTATTGAATATAATTATTGTCTAGTCTTAAATTATAACATAGAGTTGATAATGATCGATATTCAAGTGTAGCATGTTATAGTTGAGTCAATTTCGAAAGTGATCAGTGGTTGGCTTCTCTAAAATGTGGTTGATAATATAAATATGTTATCGGACCGTTATCAAGGGACATTGTTTCGAGACCTAAATTACGAAGTTATAAGTGTTGGAAGAAAATATGTTGAAATTAGTTTTAGTATATTTTGAAAGTAGTAAAGTCGGACTTTCAGGGATTGGGAGGCGATAGAATGGCTTAACTAATTTGAAAAGCTAAAGTTTGGGTTGATTGAAATTGATTGAAAATGTTAGTAATTTGATAAGGTAGCCGCCATTGCGGATTTAGTCCGGTAAAGGAAATTTGTCATCGAAGGTTATCAAAACATAATTAGCAATCTATAATGTTTCTGTCAATTTGTAACTAAAAATTCATTGAAAAGTCGTGAATTAAATTAAGATAATTGCTTAAATTGTTACGCAGTAGTAATTATATTTCGGATGTTTCGCTTCCGACTCGACGGAAATCACAAGTGATCGATTGATCATTGGGCGCTAAAATGTGTACTAGCCATGCGGATTTATCACTGCTTGTTACCTTATTTATGTTTGAGCAAAGCATATGGTAAATTGATCGTGATACTGTGTCCGTGTTATAAACTTATCCGTGGGGTATAGTTGTGAAATTGTGAAATGTTGACTTAGGCGGTGGTCAAAGGCTAGACGACATGGCATATTTATTTTGCGGTAGCCAAGTGTCATAAAGACATGGTTGCCTGAAAGTGTAGATCCTTCGAGTACGTATATGTTCTAGTGTATTCAAGTTCGAAAGTATATTGCGTTATGGACGATTCCGTGAGTATATTTTTGTCGAGTACGGGTTCTATACTTAAATTTGTTTTATCGTATATTATGAATGCCGCATCGGTGATTATTGTGTGACGTTGTATGTTTGGTATTATATGTGATTTGTGACTCGTTGATTCGAGGATATCCGAGATGCTGTGCCTGGGCGAGCCCGCCGAAAGTGATATGACGTACGTCATGCTCGGGCGCGAGCCCGAAAAGGATGAAATATATATATGATGTTATTGTGTTTCATTTTCGTAAGTTATTTTATTATTGTTGTAGTATGAACGCCGTGGTTGCGTGGAAATTTTGTCGCTTTTACTCGCTTTGATTATGCGATACGAGATCTCGGGGTACGGCTACGAGTTACGTGTTTAATCTTCTATAACGTGTATTTGTTGACGATGATTATTTCTATGACGCTTAGATAATTGGTATATTTCAGACAAGTTTATATATATAAATATATCTATCTATCTTATCGCTACGTGTATATATCCTTTATTGTGTACCTCTATTCGGATGCGGGGTAGGTTACCATCCGCGATTCGCTCCACTAAGCTGTCGAGCTTACCCCTTCCCACCTTCAGATTGACAGTGCCTCAGGAGTCAACAGAGTTCGTAAGGCCCGTTGGTTTACTTCTAGCGGTGACAAGGGTTAGATCCTCGGCAGCTTCACCTTTTTTCTTATTTTTGACGTACTCGCTTACATTTTGTTTTGGAAAAGAATTGTAAACTATCTTGGGAAATATTTTAGACTGTTTGATGAAGTTTATGCTTGGGTTAAATATTAAGTAACGCTAATGATGAGTTAAATTGGCATTCAACATTTAAATTTTCTTTAAACTATGTTATCAAGACAAATTATCGTGTTTTATGAACTATTTAATAGGTGATTTTCGTGTCGAATTATCGTATGGGCTACCGGGAGTATATTGTGACGATGATTTACTCCAACCTCGAGGGCGCATTTAATTGAGTAGCGGTAGTTACAATTATGGTATCGTGAGCGCAGCTCGCTTTAACTGGTTCTCGCGCGATGTGGTTCATGTCTAAAGTTTTGCAAAACTTTGTGTCATGAGTCTTTTATGAGTCTAAATTATTTTTATTTTCTTCCCTAGACTGTCTGAGGATGCCACCGAGAGTTGAGTTGCGCAGACGAATCATGACCTGCTAGGGTAGAGCGCCAGAGTAGCAGCGCGCGGAGACTAGCGCAGGGGCGACATTGAAGAGGCTGGGTAATTTCCAGTGGGCGCTAGAGTGCAGCCGTGGGAGCTGTAGGAAGCGGGCGGCGAAGAGTCGAGCGTACTCAACCGGTCCCTCAGAGGAGTGTGTATTTCCCAGTAGTCGAGTATGAGGATTTTGAGAGGCAGCTGGAGCGACGCAGCCCCAGCATTCGACTCCATCGGTAGGCGGAGAGATTCGCACTGTATTGCTACGCTCTCAAGAAGCGGACCACCTGAAGCCAGAGGCCGCGACACCGAGGTTGGCGATCGAATTTGAGGCATTAGAGAATAAGTTTGAACCGATGAGTCTGGGGGATGAGCTGAAGGTGAAGCCTGCAGCAGTACCGTTTGCCGAGAGGAGCTAGAGTCAGGAACCATGTCCACAGAGATTTGGTAATAGTGAGATGTCATCACTTGGGCTAGATTCGGGAACTCTTTTTGTGCAAAATTCCGCTTGGAGACTCATGTGGGCGCGACGGAGTAGGAGCCGGTTCAAATGCAAATCCAGAAGAGAACGCTTGATGGATACGAGGGAGAGGTTTAGCGACTTTGTGCCGCTTTTGATTTCCCCGGAGTGTACCCCACCGAGCTGCCAGAGGATTGCTGGGTTTCGCTGGGGGCCGAGATTACGCATTCTGGGAGACCTGCCCTGTTCACTCTACACTAGTTTTCACTAGCTGAGGAATGCATGCTGGGCAGGAGACATAGCGGAATCTAGAGGTGAAAAGCAAGTGGAGGTCTGGAGTGACTGGAGCGCTGTGGCCGCATCGACAGGATTTCGTGAGGGAACTTTTCAAAGAACACCGCCTGTGACGTAGCCATTTCAAGACACCGTCTGCTCGACCCGATTTTCAGGCTTTCGCCTCGCACCTCCTAGAATGAGTGGTTTTCACGATGGTTTTCTATGGTGGTTTTCGGCAGGGGCGTGAGCGCGCATGCGAGGATTGTCGCCACTGTAGGTGACGGTTTGATCCTGGGCATTTCAAATGTATGTCTTTTCATGTGGGTACAAGTAGGAAACAGCCTACTTCCTCGCTGGCTGGGGAGTAGGTGGATCTCGTGGTGTCGAGGTGGGATCGTCTGAGAACGGCTGCAGTCGTGGCCGAGGCTTCGTGGTAGATCGACGGGCGTAAAGGCGTAGCAGTATTTAAGCGAGTTGGCTCAGTAGGGAAAATTAACGCAGCCACGCCAGCCAGTGCACGGAGACCCGAGAATGCCACAGTACCCTATCTTTACATGGTCTCGATGCTCGCTGTATTGCTCGATTCTCGAGCCACACTGCTTTTATATCTCCTAATTTCAAGTAAAAGGCTATCTTGAGTTATTTAAGATCCGCGTACTTAATAATAATAAACCGCGGGGAGGCTCTGGCTGAGTAATTGAGGTTTATAGAAATTGTCATGTATTAGAAGTGGATCCGCTACCCTTTGAGTTGGTGGATTTCGACTTGATTTTGGGAATGGATTGGCCAAAACACCACGCTATAATAAATTGTCACTTAAGAGATTGTGTTTACTAATTCCTGAGGCCCGAATTACGAAGTCAGTCGAGATAGAAGAGTCTTATCGCCTTCGTAGGATCTCGGTCTTACAAGCTCGTAGTTATTGAACAAGTGGATGGTATCGGGTATTGCTACGTGAACGGACTTGAAGAAAGATGAGACTAAGCTTGAAAAGGTCCGATTGCGAGAGAATTCGGTGTGATGTGTTTCCGAAGATTTTCCTGCAGACTACCTCCTAATAGAGATTGAAGCTTTTCATCGGTGGTACCGGAACGGCCCGATATCTATGGCACCGCATTTAATGGCTCCAAAGCAGAGTTGAAAGAGTTGAACACACAGCCAAGCAGGAGTCAAGTGGAAAAGGATTTATAAGGCCGAGTTATTTCCACGGGTGCTCCAAGATCGCTTTGTCGGGGTTGTGCTACGACGGAACGACGAGGCTTTCAGATTGATTAATGCCGTTGAACAAAGTGACTATTAAGAACCGCACCCGCTAAGTTAAGGATTGATGATCTTTTGACCAACTCCTAGGATGCCAAGGTCTTTTCAATAATTGATTTGAGGTTCGATATCACCACCGAGAATTAAGGAAGACGACATATCAAAATCAAGCTTCGAACAAAGATATCGGGCACTAAGGAAGTTCGTACGTTGGTTGACAAGTTCAGTGGTTGTATTTATTGATGACATCTTAATCTATTCTAAGAGTGCGATTTGGAACATGACGGGCATTTGAGGAAAGTATCGAAATCTTACTGCAAATTCCGCTTGTACGCAAAGTTTTCAAGCTGGGTGAATTTTGGTCAGTACAATTGGGTCATGTTATCTCGGCAAAGGTGTTCAGCCAGTGGACCCCAAAAGGTGGAAGCGGATGAATTGGGAGAGGCCTGCAAGTGACGGAAAGCAGAAGTTTCTTGGGCTTACCTCGATATTACGTAAGATTCATACAAGACTTTTCGATCGCCTCCGGCTAATTGCTTCGACAAGTGAAGCGAAGCGCATTCATTTTTTTGGGGCGTAAGAGCGCGATGCCTCGCTTCAATGAGTCAAGAGAGATTGACTACAAAGCACTGTTGAATAATTACCGCCGTGAAACTAGGGTATGTGGTATGCCGACGCTTCACAGCATCGATGTTAGGGTTGTGTATTAATGCAGAATGGAAGGTAATCGATACGCTCGACAATTGAAGAATCATGAGAAAATTATCCTACCCATGACTTGGAGCTGGCCGCGATTGAGCTGCTTGAAAATTTGGAGACACTACTTGTATGGGGGTTAAATGCCGATATTTACGTACTTACAAGAGTTTGAAGTATATCACCACCCGCAGTGAGCCGACCTGGTACAAATAAGGGACAGAGTTTTGAGCGACTATACATTCTCGACGATTGAATATCATCCGGGAAAAGTAAATGTAGCGGCGACATTTTTAAGCCGAAGGGGAAAGTGAAGGAGCCGTAGGAGTTGGAAACATATTGGGTAAACTTTGTGCCTGAGGCGATGGACTTGTCGCCTATATGAAAAGCACCGGTGTTAATAGGATAAAATAGAGAAATGAAAAAGAAAGATGCAGTGCGAGGCCCGGCCGAGGAAGCGAAAGAGGAGGTAAACCCGAGTTTACAAAGGCGACATGGTACTCGCTGCTAGAGAGCGAAAGGGTCAAGGCTTCCACTTTGCCGAATTAGAGATTCGATGAAGCCTTTAATGCTTCATAATATGCATCCTGGGAGTATGAAAATGTACCAAAATTCTAAGTGGAGAACTATCGTGGTCGGGATGAAGAATGAAATTGCTGATTTTGTAGCAAAGTGTTTCATTTGTCAATGTGTCAAGATTTACTATAAACCTCCGCTGGACGCTACAACCGCTATCGTATCTGAGACGTATAAGATCACCATGGATTTTGCATTAAGCCCGAAAACTCGAAAAGAAATGACGTGGATTTGGGTAATCAGGATAGACTATTCCTAAGACCGGCCATTTTCTACCTATTAAAGTAACTGACGGGCCGGAGAAGTTGGCCAAGATGTACATAGACCAAGCGGCGGTAATTGCTACTAGCGCCAGAGAGTATCAAGCCGGATAGGATGCAAGTTCACTTCGAGTTTTGGGGTGGCTTCCAGAGGCGATGTGGGACCTAAGGTCCATTTGAGTACTGCTAAGCCACTGCCAAACGGACGATTATCCGAGAGAACGATTCAGATTCGAGGACATGCCGCGAAGCCAGGTAAGCCGAAGTTTCTTCCGATATTGACACAGTGAGTTGCCGTAAAATGGAGTTCGCTTATAATAACAGCTTTCAAGCTAGCATCGGGATGGCACCGCTCGAAGCTTTGTATGGCCGAGGTGTAGACTACATGTTGAAACGAGGTAGGGGAAAGAAAAGATTTATGGGTCCAGCCGTGAGAGTTCGATGCAGGTAAAAAAAGAAATACAACAACACTGGTGATCGCACGCCTTTGTAATGTACCGGGTAGATTTGCTGCTCGCGGTGGGGTGACCAGTATTTTTGAGGATATCTCCACGGAAGGGTGTAAATGAAGTTCGGTAGAAGAGGGAAGTCGAGCCCCGCATACTGCCAATCGCTTTGAAATCTCGACAAAGCGGGAAATAGCAGAACGCCCGCCTGGGCCACTGGTCGCGCGCGTTATTAGATTTGACGGATCGGGCTCTCACAAACCACCACGGGTCTTTCCCAAAGACGCTTTTTGTCCTCACTGGCTCATTGAGAAACTTCCCAAAGGTCACCCATCCTAGAATTACCCTGTGTCAAGATGCTTAACATCGAGTTCTTATAGGAATAGCTCCTAAATAAGATGATTCTGTTGTAATAGTAGTACCAATCAAATCATATCAAACATATCACATAGTACCAATCAAATCATATCAAACATATCACACACACACACATTTTTAGTGTCGGGTATAACATTACGTGCGATCTTTATTTCCGCGCGAGCCACGATATGATTATGGATTATATTCCCTGTGGCGCCAAGACAAGCTGAGGTAAGTAATAGCTTGAACTCCCAACTTATATTTTGATTTCGTGGCCTTGTCGGCACTGCTAGAGCCCTGGGCCTTGCTCAAGCACTTATGTATTTCGTACCTCACGGCGTGTGTTGAGTTTGATTTACGATTTTGAGATGTTTTAGTTGCCATTGCTTCGGGGAGCAGAGTAGCTGGTTATCGGTATGGACGGTTGCAGTTGGCTGCATTTACTCGGCGCGACTCGAGTATTAGGATTTGACCCATGTCAGATGATTGTGTCAGTGACTCTCCTTCCTTGCAGGATATGTGACGCATCGCCTTTTTACTTCAATAGATGTCGGGTATGGACTCTTTTGATCACTTTGTTGTGTGCATTATCGCTGCGGGGTCTCTATACTACGGTATAGTCATATGTTTGGCCTTATACTACGGTATAAAGAGCGTATGAGTCTTTATGATCACTTGGCCAGGTTCATTTTCTGTGGGCCCTATACTACGTATAGTCATTAAGGGTCATTCCTATACTTCGGTATAAGAAATGGGTGTTTATTAGCTGCTGATCCATTCCTCAGACGGATCGAGTATATGCGCATTAGAGTGGTATATTTTGTGTGAGAGATACGGTAGATAGCGATGACTCAGAGTTATAGTCGTTTGTCGAGTCTCTATGATTTTATTCCCTCGGGCGTTTGTGTGCCTTATCGAGACCTTCTATTATATATCGACATGTTATGCCCGAGACCTTCTTTGGAATCAAATGTGACAGATGACTTTATTAGGTAGTTCTAGATATATACGTATTTATTCATATTGACTATTATAATATTGTCTGCCTCAAGCCTGTACGGTAAGCTTTCCAATTTCCGTGTTAAGCGATGGAAAATACTATGGATAGCGAGTATAAATACAAATCCATAATTCCAGGATCTTAAAGTTAAGTTTACTACATTATTAAACAAGTACATATAATCATAATATATGAACAGTAGTACTTACAAAGGTGTCGGAGTAAATTCCACCAAAACCACACGCTTCAAATTCATAACTTGAATTTGACTTCCCTTCAAATTCCTCATATTGTAATATCAATCGTGATGATATCTCTAGCTGGTCCACACCGTGAGAGGTTGAATCAAGAACCCATTTATGCTAAGAACAAGGATGAACAAACCAAACCCCAAATTCTTTGGGAGAATTTCATAAAAGGACTCTAGGTTTCATGAAAATATTTTTCTAAAACTTATGTCATAAAAAAAACCATAAAGTTTGCTTATATAGGCTGTGCTTTTAGCTCGACAAGCAACCCGTTGCTATTAGCTTTGACTCGTTAACTCTATTAGTTCAAGTACACTAACGAGTTGCTAATGAGTCAACTATTTAATTGTCGCAATTCAAATATAATAAATGGAATCAATTCTTATTGATTTCTAACATTAAGTGTTCACTAAGCTTCGCGCTTACACCCCTTTTCGCTATGGTCGGCATTTTTCATTTGTGCCAGTCATTAAAAAGCGATATTGTTTCTATGTCATTGAGCACTTGTTCAGTGGCTAAAGCGAGCATCGGGTGCGAGGATTCTCATACCGATTTTGATGCGGTTGTCAATCGCTTTTTAATGTTGTACTTTTTATTTTCTAAAACTTTAGCCTTGGCCGGCAATTATTTTGAATACGCAGATTATTCTCCGTCAGAAATTTCGCCAAAATTATCATTTTTGGGATATGTTGTATATATGGTGTCAAGTTGTTGATATTATCCATGGATTTGTAAAATGTTAAAAAAGGTTATTATTTTGAGAATGTTAATGGAAATGAAATTTTTGGATTTAAACGAGAAGTTTTTAAACCGAGTCGCCCATCGGCCGCTACCTGGGCGTTCGGATTATAATGATTCTCACTCAGGCGGCCGACCGCAGGTCGCTATAATAACTTTGTTCATATTATTCATTCGCATCGTTCTCTCATTTCTAACACTCCGACTTGCCCTTGATAATTACTACTTGTATCAACGATTCCTTCTGCATCGTTCTCCAACAATGAAGCTACGGTAAGATTATTGTCGCTAAGCTCTTATAACTATAGCTCGGCTTCACTTAATTAATACAATACCAAAGACTAACTGACATGGCCACACCGCCATTAATTCACCAAGTTAGCGTGAAACTACCGACATATCCGCTGTACCTAATCCACTATAATCTGGCTGTGTCTTTCCATCTTTCCAGGAAGATACGCAACACAATGTCGTTACAACCTTCCTTTTACGTAAGACGCTTGGATGTGGTCAAAATATACTACTTCTTTTGTAAAACAAAATCCGCTTACGCAGTCGAAGAATCGCATTTAACCATAAGCTTTTGTGAGAATTCTTCTTAGGACGGATATGTTATCTTCTAAGTTTCTAAAGGTCATGTCTCAAATCTACCAAAAACTACTGACATGCATGTGATTGGTTAGAGTATACTTTTCTTTATCCAAGAAATGTATCCGCACAATCATCATTACACTCAGTCGCTTGGTGTTCATCTCAACCGTGAACACCCTAACTAGTGGACGAAAATCTATTGTTTTCCGTGCTCGACAAGAGGATTTCTTTGTTCGATTATTCAAGACCTCCGTAGAACTTTAGATTATCGTGGAATCAAAGTATCATCAAGCTGGGCAATGAGGTATATATGTATATGCAAGAGTATAAATATATACAAATATATGACTAAGGTAAATATATTTATTGGATTTAGAAGTTAGAAAATTCATACATTGTCTTGACAATTAAAACATTATAAAGAAAATTGACTTTCACTAAACCTAACACCACTCACATGCATTTCTCAATCTAGCATTGTGCATGTGTTTATCATGTTTGATCCTCGGTGCTAGGGCCTGGTTGGGTGGGTCCGCTTAAATTGGGCTTGTATCTACTTGAATACGTGCACGCCTCCTCTTTCAACTATGTCCCGAATGACATGGTATTTCCGGGGAAGTTCCCCGCCGACCGGTGATGTGTTTCCCCGTTTCTTAGTCATAATCGCACTGTTGTCGCACAAATAGTCGTGACCGATTCTCAATGCTAGGTACCACTCCAAGTTCACTTATGAACTCAGATCCCCGCAAGCTTCCTTTGCGCCCAAGATGCCGCAATCGCACTCAGCCTTTTGTTGTCGAAGCCTGGCCACAAAGGATCGTGTGCTATCGCACCAAGACACCGCCCACCGCTCGTGCAAGTAATACATAACCGCATCGAAAAGATCTAGAATCATTTTTGTCGGTTTGGAACCGCATCGGTGTAGCCTTCTACTAACAAATCATCCTTCCCCAAGCATACCTAGACATACATACTTGGGCTTTTCTTAAGTAATTTTAAGGATAGCCTTTACCATTTTCCAACGCCACCCGGACATGATTGATAACGGCTGCTACACTCAAAGCGCAAGAAACATCCGTCGTGGTACATAACATGAGCGCATATGATAGATACTATCGCCATGCATGGAACTTACTCGGCGCGTTATCTCGCCATAGTTGGCCGCTTTAACGATCGGTAGATATTCCATAAGCCTACGGGAAAGATAACCCTTCGAGCCCTTACATGAATGTATGCGTAAACTTATCAATATAAGTGTTCTGCCTCGCCTAATGAGCTTTTGAACGCATTCCTGTATCTTGGATTGCAAGAATATATTGGGCTTCTCCTGCATCCTTCATCGAAAATATTTACATGTATTACGCCTCGACCGACCCAAGCATCGTATGTCAAGCCTTACAACGTATCGTCATCTACACACAGACCACAAATGCAATGCTCCCACTAACCTTCTTGTGGTACACAAGAATCTTTTCTCGCTTTTGACAAAAACCAAAACTTCGACGCTTCATTAAAACGAAGACTCCAACTTCCCGACGGTTGCTTCTCTACCCATGATGGATCTTTATAGCTCGCATACCTTCTTAGGTAGTGCTTTCTCGACATAAACCCGGGAGGTCGGTCATACACGCCCTCTTCTAGATTCCCATTTAGAATGTCGCTTTTTCATCCATCCGTCATATCTCGTAATCGTAGTACGCAGCCAGCCGCTAAGAATCAATGGATTTAAACTTTACAACCGCGTTTCATCATACTCAATTCCTTAAATCGCTTGAAACCTTCTCAAGCAGTTCAGCCTTATAAACATGGACGCTTTCCATATTTATCCGCCACGCTTAAATACCCATTTACACCGATATGTCTTCGCACCTTCGTAAAGCTCTATTAATGTCCATACTTCATTGCGTACATTGAGTAGATATCAATTTCATGGCTAAAAAGTCAGTTCTTTCTCCTTCATATTGCTTCATATGAAGAAGGCCTGCTACTTTCAACTAGAAAGCTTCCCCATACCATCTATCTAAGTTCTTGACGCAGTTCTTTCCGATCTTCTCGTGGTTGCTGGAATCTCGTATGCTCGTCCATGGTTTTCCTCGAGGGTCGAGGGAACTCTTCTGTAAGAAGGGATCCACCTCCAGAGGAGATTTGGGGTGCGTTTAGCACCTTCTCGCTCTTGAACAAGTTCAAGGTTATTGTCTCTCGAAGTCTTTATCCATGTATTCCCTTTCAAGGAAAAGACGCATTTAACAAAATTTTGTTCTCAAGCTTCGATAGAAGCAATAATTTCGAGTTTCCTTAGGGTATCAATGAAGTAGCATTTGTTAGACTTTGTCCTGGCAAATTGTCTCTAACTTTCTTAACATAGACTTCATCGCCCCCAAATTCTCATATATGCTATTTTCGGGGAGGGTTCTAAACCATAACTCATGAGTTAAAGGAGCCGATTCGATTGAACTCTTTATTTAGTGCACAGCTAATGCATAACCCCATAGATTGGCAAGTTAAGCCGAGGTACTCATCATTGATCGAACCATGTCTAAAGGGTTTAATTCCTTCAAATACACACCGTTATGTCAAGGTGTTCCGCAGAATACCATGATATTATACCACGCCTCTTAGACGTGTCAAGCTATGGCCTGCCATTCTCCTCCCATCGCATCGAGAACTCCATCAAGCTTTTGTCGCTGGTTCTCAACTTCCTTTTGAAACTCTTGAATGCTTCAAAGGCTTCATGTTTATGCCTCAAATGCATATACGTGGAACCATATTGCCAGAAGTCATCGCCAAGTTATAAAGTACGTAACCTCCTCAGTGTGTTCATAGGTACACATACATCGGTATGTATGATTCACAACAAATCGCTCCCTTCACCGCTCCTGAAGCGGCAACTGGTCATCTTGGCCATTAGGCAATTTAATCGCACGTGTCGAATGATTCAAATTCATAATCGCAGAAATGCCATCTCGCTTCTAAGTCTTTTTCATACGCTCGTCAAGAATGCCGACTCAAGCCTCGCAATGCCACGTATGTCGGATTCAACTCATTTGGTTTCTCATTTTAATATTAACGTTATATGTTTCTACTTTCATGTCTAACACGCATGCACTACTGCCGGGCCAGACAAGCATTCATAAATTATTCCATCTCCGTAAATAAAGCAACATCAGGCATTTATTCAAATTGAAAAACTATCCAAAATTTACCGACAAACGGAAATAATATTTATGTTCAAAGCAGTAATAAATAAAACATTATTCAAAATAAGATTTAATCCCGTGGGTAATGCTAATCTAGGAGACCCGGTGTAAGCAACATCAAGTTTGATCAGTTGTCAACCCTCAAGTCTACTTCGTCTTTCTCCATCCAACTCTTATTCTGCAAAGCTGGGCCATTACTTCCTCGAAAAAATATGAGTACCCGACCCGTGTCTAACACCCAAGTATCGTGAGTAGTTTCGAGAGTAATAACTAAATCCCGTAGCTAGAATGGTACTAGTTTCATTCTTCTTTCCTCGCTAAGTACTTTATAGTTCCGCTGCCCATAACCCCCAAAATGACGACATTTATCATTCCTCTTGGCATCCTTCGATGACCTAGGCTGCTAAAGTTGTTCGACTTAAAAACCTTCCATAGTCGCTTCCTTTTGAACTTATTCTTGTTTTGCACTATCAGAACAAAGTTAGAAGTTTTATCCTTCTTAAGGTTCTACTTAGAATTAGTGATCATCCCATGCAGATCCGATAACGACTTATGGAACTGGTGCATGTTAAAGTTCATCACGAAATTGCTGAACGAGTCAGGTAACGACTTGAGGATGATGTCTACTGCCAGCTCCCTCGAGATAGGCGAGCCAAGTGAGTCTAGTCTTTCGACCAGCCCTATCATCTTAATGACATGGGGACTCACAGGTTGTCCATTTCCCAGCTTACAATCAATGAGGGCACAAACAGTGTCGTACCTCTCATTGCGTGCGCTTTGGAATGCGTTTTCAGGTTCTGAAATCTCGTCTTGTAAGCGTTGACATGTTCGATTAGTCTAAAAGATTCGATTCCATATTTGTCAACATTAGGCGATTCGGACATGATGGCGTAAATCCTTATACTATTGATAAGAAAGCCAAGCCTTCTTCATCACTTTCTTGAGAATCTGGAGGCTTCTTGGTCCAGCACGTATTACAGGACCTCTGAGACTTGAGAACATTCTGCGAGTTCCTAATAATCTAGGAAGTTAATGCCATTCGGTTGCATTTTCAATGTCACGGATCGAGAGGATTTTCGAGTTATTAGAATTTGAGGACATTTTAAATATAATAAAAGATATGTAAAACAAACAACAATTCAATTTTTAATTTATACTTGTGCTCGCAATCCCAAGTACTTGTTCTCACAATTCAATTTTTCATTTAAGGAGAACAAAATATTTGTGCTCACAATCCCACTGAAAAATACTAAAAATTGCCAACTCCTCATTATGAGGTCTTATTAAATACAGTAGGTGATCACCCAGCATAATTATGATTAACATAATCCACGGACATCACTAAAGAAGTTCTAAACAACTATATTAGTGACCTTTTTTTGTCCATGTCTGATGTAAACATCCACATGTAACCGGCAAGTAACCAAAACTACTAATAACAATAATTCAAAATGGATGGGTGAAGCGAAGTCTTGCCAGAATGGATTCACGATCCATCCCCTATCAGAGAGCATCCTAGAGGCCGAAAGCGTATGTCATACTAACATATGCCGCTTACATAAGTGACCTTACTCAACTTTAGAGTATGGTGTGACAATATTACTTAACTTAATGGTGGGATTGAGTTATATATAGTAATGCCATGATTATACTACATATATATTCCAGCAGAGGCTTAGATTTTATATCACATTAATCATAAGACTAAACAACACTTGGGAGGATACAACGATGCTGACTTCTACGAGGGAAAATAGAAGGTGAAACTAGTTCTTAACTCGTTACAATTTACAACAACTATTTTCTATTAGCTTTGACTCTACAGGTGGGTCTTGATGCATTGGCAATTATATTTAAGGTTGTCCACTAATTAATTTACGAGGTCACTAGACTCACATGGAAAGTGAGATCCATCAATACTCAAACCCAATATGTTATGCGTCTGGAGTCAATTATAAATTATATTTATACATGGATGAAATCATTCAAGCTCAGTGCCATACTCTTGTCTGAATTAAACAGTTAGTTGTTTTACATTTCAAATCAATTGGATTTAAAATTCAGCAGGGTTTTTATGTGCTTATATAGTATTTAAAATTATCAAATATTTGTAGCACTCTAATTAAATATTCACAAATTCTAACTAAATTGTTTGTGAATTAATTATTTTGGTTTTGTAAATTCAAAACTAATATTGGTTGCAATGCATTAAATTGAATAAATTAATCCACAAAATTAGATTTCAAATTAAATTTAATGAGTCAACGAGCGTCAGCCAAAAATGGCCGATTCAGAAAAGCCACAAGTTCGAAAAGGGCCATGATATGTCGTCAGTACCAGTTTCCACATAAATTTGATAATTGAATTCATTTTTGGAAACAGGTGAATAATTTTTCGGTTCTTTTAATCAGGATAAAGTATTGTTCACAGTATTACAATATTATTGGCCCCGAGAGCTGATTTAAACTATTAATCATATTTAAATTGATTCATGCATGGCGAGTTCAGATTAATGAGGCAGAGCCTTAGTATATAATCAAATTAATAGATTTCATCAAATCGTTGGTACATAAATACAATCAATAACTTTGACCTCAGGACTACTATTGAGGGTGTTTTTGTCGTGGCAAATAACATGTTCTAATAATGCTGGATACGAAGATCTCATGATCACTAAAGTTGTATAAACAGAATTAAAACCCAGGAAATATGGCAGCTGTGCGTTCAGCGGAAAAAGCAATTGGATAAATTTGTAGACCACAAGGCATCAAATATTTTCTGAGAGATTTTGTCCCAGCGGCCGAACAAGTTTCTCAGGGTTTTGGAGACTCAGCAAAAATATTAAAGCTATAGTAGGGTTGGGCAAAAGGGTCGAAGGAGACTTGCACCCTCTCCTTCAGGCCTAAAAGAAGAAGAGGATGGAGGCTTTTCACTGAGGTGAATCTGAAGTGAATGAGGAAAGAGATCATCATACTTGATTATATAGAGGGTGTTTGGAAGAGATTCTAGAATGCCTCATGGAATTGTTAAAATTTTCAAAGGGAGATAAGCCCACAAAGGAATAGGGAGAGGGGAGGTTCTGAACCTCCCTCTCCTCTCGAACCGCCGGGGAAGGGAGAGGGTTGCAGTTCTCCTCCCTACCGGTTTCGCACTCTTTTTAAAATTGAGAGTTCAGATGTTAATAGAATCCTTCTCTGGTTGCAGATTTTGCTAGCCGGAGTTTTACTTAATAGCACATAATAGCACCAAAATTAATATAATGGCCAAATGTTAGCAGAACATTTATAACTTGGCAATATATTGATTTATGGGACCCACGGTGTCACACTAGAGTATCAAATATGAACATTCTTTTTGATCAAACATATATACTAAACTTAACTTTCAAATGAGTGAAATGGGTTTTTCTGATGAACAACTGTGGGACGTGTTTCAAATATCTCTTCTAACAGGTTTCATCCTCAAAAATCATATTATGTAATTTGAAGATTGAATATCAAATTGATATTCTGAAGTTTTGATAATTAAAGGTCGTCCATTCGAATTTTGAGCCCATTGAAATTGTTGTTCTTATTCAGGATCTAAAAAATATCATAAAAGTAGCAGATTTTAACGTAAAGGATTACAGAATAATTATATAGCAAATGGATGATTTTTTATATCAAAGATGATCAAATGAACCAGTCTACATTTATAGAGGAAAAATGTGAATTTTGGTTACAAAATTGTTATTATCAAATTAAGATCCAAATAATTGGCACTAAGACATCCATGGACTAATATAAATGCTGCTTATCTGAAATTAAACCTCGCCTTTGAAGTGCCTTTTTGTCGGCCGTGTTACACACCTTGACACTTGTGACATTAAAGGCGACACATTGATAAAACTTATTGAACAGTTGAGATATTTTACAGCAAAAACTCCCATATAATACACAATCAATTAAACTTTTTTCAACACCCTTTCCAATGGTTTTTGTTGACAATTAAATTACGCCTTCATTGTTAATAACGGAGTCTAATGGTTAAATTTAGAACTTTAGGACAGCCGTTGATTTGCTAAGAATCGGAGCCGATTCGTTAAACACCTCGATGAGGAGTGAGGGTGTGAGGTAGTAAGGGCTATTCTGATGGAAAATACTATGGATATATAGGCAGGTATGAAATCTGAATCCACTTAATTCAATCTTTAAAAATTACTTTACCCCCACACACATTATTATGCAAAAACATATATAATTACAATTATAGACGATACTAGTGCGGAGTAAATTCACAAAAAATTCCACGCTTCCGATTATGAAAATTTGACTTCCCTCGACTCCTTGTTGTAACGATACATTATGATATCTAGTTAAGATTCGCTTTGAGGAGGTTGAATGAGAACAGATTTAGTAAACAAGAATGAACAAAAACCAAAAACCCCAAAATTCTTGGGAGAATTTTTAAAGCCAAAGCGGCCTCTTGGGGTTTTCGAGGAAAGATTTTCTAGTTATTCTTGGCCCCTAAAGTTTTTGCACTCATAGGCTAGGTTGCGCTCTGCGGCGATAAGCAGCCCCGTTAAGTATTAGCTTTGACTCGTTAACTCACATTGGTTCGTTATAAGACACTATTGAGTTGCTAATGAATTGAACCATTTTAATTGGCTTAATTAAATAGTAATGAGTCAATCGTAATAATCTTTCAAGTTAGTGATAAATACTATAAAATTACTCGGGTAATTAAATAACTATTTAATTTGTTCTATTTGTTCCATTAGGTACTCTACTAAAATGTAGAGCCACGCGGTGAGAAATACGTTTCTACCGATTGCTCTGATTCTCTTTTTAATTTGAAATATAACTTCAATCCTTTGTATGTAGTAATAACTGCCCGGCAGGCTGATTAATGGTAAGTTACGCTAATAATGAAGGCCAAATTGCACTATTATTATAGCGATTAATAAGTAAAGATCTTTACAATGCTTAGGGCATAAAATTATCATAGGGCACACTAGTATGTAAATTACTAAAGTTGAACTTTAAGTTAAGATAATCATTTAAGCAGGCGTAAATGAATTGTCACTTAATTTAGCCACGCAGCGGGCATGGCCAATGAATCAATTCTGCATTGATTCAACACTCCCAGCACCTTGAATTATCTTTTACAATTCCTTTATCTAGTTTGTTGGCTTCAACCATAAGAAGTGTTTTGCTGAAACACCCATGACTTTCTTTATAAATTATGAATAAGCATTTAGCGAAATAATCGATTACCAATGTGAGAGGGGCTTTGAGATCACTATCAGGGCCAGTTGAATAAATATGGCATCTAAAGCTACACCATTTGTGGCGGCCGGCTATGTCGTTATAATCCCCAGCTTAAGGCGGGCGTTTGGTCATAGTCAATCTGAGCTTGTATAACACGGATAGTCATATATCGTAGGTCTAAGAATTGGCCAACCTAAATTCTAAACAAATATACTTAGGACCTGAGATATACATATGCCAGATTGGTTCCCCGATCACGGACCGTCGCGCATGACCAGTCTCACGGGCTAACGTGATTGATCTTGAAGTCCTTATAATCAAAGAGCCACCATGTTAGTCATATGATTAGCATGCTTAGGCATTTACATTGTATATTATATGTAAATTTAAACATATAGACACTTACTAGCAAACAAATATATTAAAGGTAAAGAGCGAGAAATATTCAAAATATTTGTTCCACTTACAATAGATACATAAAACAAGCACTTAACCCTAACACGGCTGCGGCAATACATCTAAGACCATGTTAGATTTAAATGCTAAATCATGTGTTGTGCACGACTTGATGGTTTAGTAAGAAATTAAAGGCAGTTGGCCTCTGTTTCTACTTTACATGCTTTGACATGCACTGTAAGCATATCTACAATCGGGTGATACTTTAAAGTGCGTGTTTGGACATGATTATTAACCAAATGGTTCCTTAGCAGGCTATTGCTGATGTTATCCGCAAAAGCAACTCAGCTTTGATTCCACTTTCGATGTTAGGTACCGCGCCCAAGTTGATTCACGAACTTCTTTATCAACATGCTTCTTTTGGCGGCTTGACTGACTGAGTATCTTCAGTGCATGGTAGAATAAACCTTGATATCATTTGGAACTCCCCTCCAAGATACTGCTCCACCGTTGAGATAAAATACATACGGGCCAGGAGGCGATAAAGTCGTCTGTCGTTTGAAATGAGTGGCCTATCTGTTGCTAACTCTTACGTCTCCGCCCGCATATACCCGAGAAAGAATCTTTAGTTCTTCTCGAGATGCTTCAAGATTGCACTTCAACTAAATCCGGTGGCTTTCACTGGATTGGCTTGAGTATCTACTTGGTTCACAACACGATGCGTAAGACCGCAGCCAGTGCAGTGCGCAGGCATGGCATACGTGATGGATCCTATGGCGCAGGTATGTCCTTCGTTGTGTTCATCTCAGTATTTAATCTTTGGGACGTGCTCTCTGTGAGTTGAACTCCATTGTCTCATAGGGAGATTACCACTTCTTAGGATTCTTGCTCGCATGTTGAACCTTTACGATACCTTGTCCTTCAGTATCTGACAAAGTCAATGTTTAAACACGATCTCGGTGGATCTTTATTCCAAAACATTGTCTTCGCCTAAAGTCTTCATTGAGAAACATTTGACCAATCCTTAGTGAGTTTAGTAACTTCTACGTTGTTTCCAATAGTAAGTATGTCATCCTTTATATGACTATGAATAAATACATAACTTTCCCTTTTTACCTTAACGCCACGAGATTAAATTCTTGATGAAGCAAAACTCTTTGATTGATTCATCAAGCGTAGATTCAAGCTAGGGATGCCTTGAACCATAAATGGACTTTTGCAGCTTTGCATACGCTAGCCAGATCGCACTAGGACATATAAAAGCTTGGAGGTTGTACCCGTGTACACATCTTCCTCTAAATTTATTCGGGAAGGATCTTTGCATCCATTTTCCATATTTCATGAGTAAAAGCGAAATGCAGCGATGAAAGCTTAAGATTATCCGGCGGATGGATTTAGAATAGCCACCGGCGAGTAAAGTTTAAATGCATGTAGTCGACTCAAGTGAACTTGTTTCCAGAAACCTTCGCTATAAGTATAGCTTTGAAAACATCAACGTTTTCCGTCTTTATCATGTTTCTTCTTAAATACCCATTTACATTCAATAGGGAGCCCATTTGGTAAATCCAACGAGGATAAACCTCATTTTTTGTTTTATAGAATCCATCTCAGGGTGCATGGCTATTTGCCATTTGTCGGCATCCTTGCTATTCATTGCTTCTTTGTAAGAGTGGAAACAAATCACTTTCAATAGTGAAGCTTCACCATACCTAAGTTGCATTGGCGATCCTTGTTGGATCTCTAAAGAGATTTAGTTCTTCCAGAGTTTCTGTATGGATCGAAGCCCAGATCTTTATGAAAGAAGGTTCAATTCTTGTGGTGTGAGGATGCCTTTGCATTAGATGCATCGACATTGACTTCATCGGCTTGAGCTTCATCAAGATGAACTTGCCATTTACTTCTAGTCATACGGACAAATATTCTACTTCAAGGGAATACTCACATTCTATGACTGAGATTTTATTCTCTAGCAGGGTAGAAGCAGCTTGTTTCCCACTTGGATTATCCTATGAAATAGCATTTGCAGTTTGGTCTATAAGTTTATCTTTTGTTAATCTCTTAACATAAGCTTCATAGCCCCAAATCTTGAAAGAAAACAACTTGGGAATCTTCCACGAACCATAGTTCAAGCCAGGGAGTTTTATCTGTGACTTGGTTGGACATACATTTCAAATTAAGTGTCAACCCAGAAGTGCATATCGAGAGAAATTAGTGGTAGATCGAGGATAGCAAATCTTAAGATCGAACCACATGTCAGAAGAGGTTGATTTCCTCGCTTCAGGACTGCATAAATATTTGTGGCGTTCTTCTTTGGGTAGGTTGTGAAACAATACCGCACTCTAAGATGAGTATTGAACTAAGTGACTCAAATATTCTCCACTATCGGACGGAGGAATATGCTTTATTATCTTGTTCGATTGGTTTTGTACTTCATTTTGGAACTCCCTTGAATTTCTCAAATGACTGGAAATGTTTGTCTCATCGGGATACACCAAGGCGTATCACATGATCATCGATAAATGTAATGAAGTAGTTATAACCTCCTCTCGCTTGAGATGTGTTCATTGGCCAATACATCGGTGTGTGTTATGATCGAATAAATCACTTGCCTTCATTTAAGCTGATGAAGCATTTTGTTAATTTCCCAAAAGGCAGAGGCTACTTATCGTATGATTCATAATCGAAACCTTAGTCTTCACAGTGGAATTCTTGATTCGGTTCTGCCGTTAATGTGACTGAATCTATGATACCATAGGTATCATTTGGTTTTAAATTACGTTAGGCTTATTCCGTTTAAGGACCTTATGACTTATTAATCATGTCTAAAATGTATGAACCATTTTGAAGAGGGAGGCGGTACCCAAAATATTTACCCGTTAACGTGATCTAGAATTCATGGGATCTATTGAAAATAAGAAAAACCATCATTATTCAAAGCAGTAGAAATAATATTCTGCAAATTGCGGGTACATAATGTAAGCGGGAGATAAGTTCAAAAACAAAGCCCGGTGGGCAAATTTAAACTAATGGATCCCTCTTTGCGGGGGCATGACCTTCGGCGTCGTTTCAGCAGCGTATCCATTTCTTTTAGGAGTCTTCTACTTGGTTTGGGTTCTACCGTATTCGAGCATACGAGGCATCCGTTGTCTGGCGTACAGTAGAATTAGAGTGAGGTACAAACTTCAATAACATGTATACATACCTGTAAATTTTGAGGCGGTCGTAGACCATTCTTCCTATCATCATGCTTTCACCTACAAGTGCGACTTCTAGTGACCCGGGTTTTCATAATAATGAGACTTGTAGTAACTACAAGCTCATAAACTTGACAACCATGGATTACTAGAACCCTTGGCAGCTTGCGATGAAAGCCTTTAACACAACTTCTTGAATTTCTTCTTGTTTTTGGACCACGAAAGCAGGAAAGGAGTAAGTTCTTAGTCTCTTACTGAGGATTACGTCTCGGCATTCGTGATCATCATCTTATGCGGATTCGTTTAGAGATAACTCCAAACTTGTGCATATTGAAGTTCATGACAAACTAAGAGGTATGCGGAAGAGACTTGAGGATGAGATCCACGGCCGATTCTTTGGAACGCGAGGGAAGGTGAATCCAACCAAGCCCAATCATTTTAATATGATATGAGGGGAGCACGGCTGTCCGTTCAAAACATTGTCCAGGCGGCATGCGTATCTCTAGTTTCTAGCTTCCTTCGGAATAATTCTCAAAGTTGCGGTATATGTCATATCTTTGCCACGCTTTTTCATATTGAATTTGGGCAGTTTCACGCCAGCCAGCAACATGAGACATTGGACATCAACGGCCGTGAACTTGTGCTTTTGTGGGATCGTTTTCACACGATGGGAGGCATTCGTTAGGTTTTGTAGGAACATGACACCAGCCATTGAGAGTCCTCTCTTGCTTGAGAATGATTCTCAGTTCGAGACATTTCGTCCGAGTCGAGTTATTCGGCTTGCCTTTTCAAGTCGCGGCAGTTCTTAGATGGCAATAGTGGTAGCCATGGCCAAGTCTACAGAGCCACGGCCAAATAAAATAGGATTTCGATGAAGCTATCTTGCTAAAAACTTACAAATAAATTGAAGTAAATACTAATCGCTGGAAATCTCACGAAATATATTGATAGCCAAGACTATTATGCTTAAATTCAAGCGGCTGTATTTTGAATCAGATGTAAAACTACATAACTCTTGTGTCGCTGGCATGCTACGAAGATGCTGACATTGTATACTCGAGCCGGTTAAGCATGCCGATTAAGAGCCAAAGTGTTAGTTGGTTTGATCGCCCGGCCACAACGTTAGTGGAAATCAACCAGGCATGATCCGTTGTCATGCTCCAGATGCAACATTGTAGCATTGCTCAATTGTTAATTGTTTGCTTAAAGGTGGGCGATATGAAACAAGTATTTTATTCGAGATATTATCATTATGGCCTGAGAACTCATACAGTATTTGTAAATACTAACATAAATTACCTAATTCTTGTATCTTGTATGAATCCATCCGAGTCCACCAAGTAAAGTGAAATGATCTTGATATCTTCAACATTTATAATATTTATATAATAACCCATCTTAGACGGCTTGCGAGAAGCTTGTGGGTAAACTATAAATAAATAAATAAATGAATACAAGAAAATATGGCTGAAGGTGCATTTCACATTCTGATTTATGAGACGGAAAATAAATAAATGGGCCATATCTATATACCTCCATTCCACGATCTGCATTTACAAACCATAGGCATTAAATCATATAAATGAACTTAACACAAATGTTTTAAATGAAATTTGACAAATGCATGTTTGTAATTATCAAATTAATTAATCCCATGTAATTACACATATTAAAATTAATTAATATAAGCTCAATTGTCATACATCAAATTATGAAGGTATTTGATAATTGTCCTTATATATATATTATAGAAAATATTTATCGCAAAATATATTAAAATACATTAAGTAATTGAAATTGTTACATGGTATTTATATCACTTTTTAAATTAATTTAAAAAGATATAATATAAAGAAATTAATTAATTGTCATCACATAATTAATTTACAATTAGTGGAGTGATTAAAATGAAGCAAATAATCGATAAAACGAAATATAACTGATACATAATTTTAAAGGGAAAGCAGGCCTAAAGGAATAGAATTGAGGAATTAGGGTTTTTCAAAATAAAGGCACAAAATCATAATAGACAGGCTGGACGACCCGACACATAATTAAATCCGCCCGTCATTTTGGTATCATCGGCCCCGTCAAATGACGGGCGCACACCCGTAAGATCGCGGAATCCGTCGGCCGATTTATAATAATAATACCATATTGCTTCGGTTTTTGATTTTAATTTAATTACGTTTGTAAAATCATTTTGGAGGCTTTAAAATTTTCCCAAAATTTATGAAATTGAAAAGATTAAAACCATGAACTTGAACAAAAATTAGTTAGATTAAAATAAATTTCTCATATTTCGGTATGGTGGCAGTCAAATCTCAAAATTATTTTGGGGCACTTGGAAAATTAAAAATTAATTTAATGAATCTTCATTTAGCTGAATGGTCCAATAAACAAATCATTAAAATATGATATTACACTTCCAAACGTTTTCTATTTGTTTTGGCTCTAAAACAATTAAAGTAGTATTCCTTTTAATTTATGAAACAAAATTCATGTTAATAAAGCGCTGATAATACATCATGTAAACTTGCTTAACACATGTGTAAATCAATAATCAAGAACATGAGTGATTTATTCTCATCATATATTTGCTCCAGTAAACAAACGAAGAATTGAATAAAATAAAAAATTGATAAAAAACAAGCATAAAAAAAAAATAATGTAAAGCAACTTTAATTAGGCTCGTGATGCCAACGATGGAAAATACTATGGATATATATGAGTATAAATAAAAATCCATAATTCAGGGATCTTAAGAGTGCCTTTTTAATGCTCACAAAAACTCTCTCAATTTAATTATATGAGCAATGAGTAATTCTGATGCAATGAATGGAAATTCCACCCAAAAATTCCACAAGCTAAATTAGCAGCGTGAATTTGAAACTTCACTTTCAGGCTCCTTGTTATAATATCAATAGTATGAGATCTAGTTTGGTCATGGAATGAAGGTTAAGGAACCGATTTATCTTTATTAAGCAAGGATGGGCAAAACAAAAACCCCATCTTGGGAGGGTGACCAAGAGAACTTTCTTAGGGTTTTGATGAAAAGATTTTTCTAAAAAAAAATTTATGTTAGTAAAAACCTAAAGTGCTTATATGGTAAAAGGTACCGATAAGCAACCCGTTAGTATTAGCTTAACTTCAGTTAAACTCTATTAGTTCGTTAGATTTTAATAGTTTCTGCATTATCTCGTTCTCTTTTTAATTTCATACATGAAATATAGCTTCAGCGCGTCTGGGCATGTGTGACCTTGAGCTGAGATAATAGTAAGTTGTATAATAATAATTGACCAGTACTGTATAACGATTAATAGTGAATCACTGCTTTGATAACTCGGAACCCCTTAAAATTATCATGAGAACCCACACTATTATTCCACAATTTACTAAACAGTTGAAGAACACTAGCTCGATAATCACATTTAACCTTGGTAAATGAATTGATACAATTCATGACGGGCATAATAAATGAATCTGATTACATTCTGATTCCATGATTCTGGGTCTGAATGCTCACGAAGTGAGGACGCCGGGGCCGGTCGATAGCAAAAATATCGGATATTTTTTGGGCTAGAGCAGTATAGAAACGTGGATACTCGGTCCCGATTTCGGTGGATCCGATCAAAAATTTTGAAACCGAAATTTCTTAAATCAATAATTCAACATTGAAAATTTTACAAATTGATTTGACATAAATGATATGAAAATAAAATTGTAAAAATCATCCAGAAATTGAAATCATTCAACATATTTATCAACGTAAAAGCAAATATAAATCAATCAAATTCAATCCAACAAAAGAAATCGAATTGGATACAGGATAACAGAGCTTAAAATAATCTACAAACAATTGAGGCTCGGGTCGTCAACAAAGTACGATACCCTCGTATGTATCCGTGTTAAGACACCACACTGTGGTTCTCGAAAAAAATCGTGCTCCGAATTCTAAAAAAAGAAATCAAATCAATATCAAGCTCAGGTTACATGGCATGTAACTTTTTTTGGCAGTACTCGAAATAAAAATTGAGAAGGAAAGGGGAAGAATCGAGAAGAAGAATCATCACTGCCTCAATGCCTTGGCTTGTATGTTGTGTTGGGTGAGATTGGAAATTTTGTAGAGGTTGCCCATTGATAACACACTAGGAGTGGGCTATATTTAATTCCCAACCATTCGCCGATAGAGCAGCATAAAACCCCAAACTCAAGCGAAACTTCTAAATGTCACAAATATCATTTCAAAGGAGCCAAGTAACGTTCGATGTTAAATCGTATCTACTCTATTGTATAATTCAAATTTTGTGCTAAAATTAAAATTAAAATTTGTGTTAAAAACCCGTTTGGTTGTTGGGAATGTGAGCGGTTAGTCAGCTTGGAGCGTCGTGTGACTTGAGCGATTCGGGTGAATTGGGCGGTTTATTGTGGCGGTTGAATGCAGTCATTCGACTTGGCACCTAGTTTATTTGGTTAGATCACGAGAATTCGGGTTAAGATGGTTTACAGGACTTGGCGGCTTGGGTTGACTTGAAGAAGCGGTTTGGCGCGTCCCTAAAGGGTTCACTGACCAGCAGTTATGGGGAGGCCGGGCAGCGGCCTGTTCGGTGGCTCATGGGCCTTGGTGGGCTGGACTTGGCTCTTTGAGGCTAGTCTCGCTTTGTTGGGCTCTATGGGCTCAAATTCTTCATGGTTTTCCAACATTGTTTGAAAGTGTTATTTCATGAGGCATTGGCGCCGGGTTTTAGTGCGATTCTTTTGGGCTTCCATATGACTTTTAATCCGTTTTGATTTTGTGTTGTCTAGTTTTGTTTGATTTCCATTTATCATATCGTTTGGGGAAACGAAATTCATTCATTTGACTGCCTTATCTCAGGAACATCAATAAAAGAAAGAATAATTTGTGAAAAAAAACATTATTAACAATGACTTTTTTTTTTTATTTATTTATTATTTTTTATTTTAATAGATATCAACGATTTACATTCATCTGACAATACAATCATGCTTCAAGGAAAAGAAATGACCCCAACGTAGAAAACTTAATAGTGAGAAAAACTTTCCTCTTAGCTTTTTCACTTTGCTAGCAAGAAGAGGGCTTCAATGCTTGGGGCGCCATTTGAAGATGTATTTGTCTTCACTTGGGAGATGAGTTGTCTTGACAAAAAAAAAAAAAAAAACATTATTATGTTAGTACGTACGGGGGATAAGGTTGGAAAAAAATATGATGATTGTTGACGCAGGCAGGTGAAGATTCATAAAATCTTTCGTTTTTGAAATCAAACGAAGATAAATTAAATCGTTACTTTTAATCAGGGAAATTGGTATCTTTTTGCCTATTACAAGTTTATGTTTTCTTTATTCAGTTTAAAGCAAACAAAACTACAAGAGAACGATCTAGAAAAGAGATTTACCAGAGATTGCATTACTTTCCCTGTGGCTTTATACATTTAATTAATTAAAAACAAGAAGCATTGCAAGTTGTGATTTATTTAACAACTTGCATCCAACTTGCAACAGCTATAGTAGTATTTTGATTCCTTTCCCTTTCATGATAAACTATTTAAATTCAACATGGTAATTGGTACACACATCGATACGCACATCTCAACCGCTATATATTGCTTTATTTTAAATCGGAAGTTTCCAGCAGGTTGCCTTCTAGTCTTATCAACTAATCATTTACATCATTCTAATAACTAATCACTATATTTGTGAATATATTTACCATCATTATTTATCGTTTCTTTTAGATATTACTTTAAAAAGTGAGTTATTTATTTAGTTGAAAAGATCTTCCAATTAAATTAAATAATGAATAACAATAAAGGATTATTTTTTAAGAATTTTTATTTGTTATCATCATTGTAAGAGTTCGAATATGAAACCTCGTCATTGCGAATAATATTCGATGATCACTAAGTTAACCTAATTATTTCGATAATAACAATGAGTTAAGATAATTAAATATGTTCATTCGAAAGAATCCAGAGTGTCTTGGGAATTTTAAGGGTTTACATGTATAAGTGGATATTATAATTAATTAAGTTATATTTTAATTTTATAAGAATCCTGTAGAATGAAAGAAAACTTAAATTTTTTGTATAGGATGGACAAGGTCTATATTCAATAAATATTAATCTCAATCCCTAAACAATATATTTTTCAATTTCGACTGACACTTACAATTTTGATTTTAAAATTATCAAATTAATAATATAATGTATCGAAAATAATACTACATGGTAGTATATTTTTTGTAACAAATATTTAATTCATTAAAAATTATTTCAATTCAAATCTTAAAAAAGTCGTTAAACTCATAAAAATTTAAAATATGACCATCTTATGAATGGATCGGATAAGGAAGTAATCCATTAATAACGCATGTTTACCTAGGTGCAAGATTCGCATGCATTGTATCTTGTGTTGGCTTGGTATGTATCCATCACTTTAATTGCTCAATCAAAGGAAGGCTATTTCACGTGGAACCTTAAGTACACCTGAACCTATTCTACTTTTGAAAATGAAATGTACAATACCATTTTATTAGTTCTTCAATATCTTTAAATCCATTAAATCAAATTAAATCTCATCCTTAATAATCCCCCAAAATAAAGTCTATAACAATAGTCGAAACCAGGTTAATAATATTGGTTCAGTTCATTATCATTTATGAACAAATAATAAAACGATCATTTTCAAGTACTGAAGTCCCACAGTTACAAATCCTTACACATCACGGAATAAGCAGAATATGTCTCAGAAGAAGAATATATTTCAGAAGTTATCAATTGCAGAATTCGAAACTTCATCAATTGAAAAGGCTAATTGAGGTGGCACAAATAATGAGAAGAATTGAACTGTGATCCTAATCAGTTAATTACCATCCCTTAAATCAAGATTATAATGACCACAAAACTTACTATATAGACCTAATATAATGAACTTAAGCAGAAAAAAATATTGAAACATCGGCAGAAGGGCATTGATCTTTGCTAATGACCACATTTAATTAATCATCTACAAGACATTTACAAACCACAATTGCTCAAACATAAGTAAAGATAATTCCAAGTATCTTACATGTGTTCGACTTGATATGAGTCATCTTCATTCCACTAATCTACTCACATCCACCGAGCTACATAACTCGATTCAACTCGACTCGATTCAGCTGAAACCCTTCATTTCATTCTCATCTACCAAACATACTCCACTCGATTCGATTTTATTCAAGAATTAATTTTCTTGGAATTTTGTGCAATCTGTGCTAGAGACTGGAGGTTACATTTCACAATGGTATCAACAAAAGTGCATGTCTCCTCAATAGTGTTCCCTGGTGGTACGTCAACAACGTATGATTCCACCACCACTGTTCCACCGCCTCCATGCGACGGCGCATGCAGCGTCGTGACGCTGCGGTAGTTAGCTAGACGGTGATCGCCACCGACGACGCTGAAGCTGATGACGTGGCGATCATCGTCTATTATCTCGAGCCTCTCGGTGCTATTCGCGGCCGGGAGACCCGAGATTACGTGGACCTCCCGGAGAGTTCCCACATCACCATCTCCGATGATGACGTGGCAGCTCTTGACGAAGTGTTTGTAGGCTTGAGGGTTGTCGAAGCGGCGGACGACAGACCAAACGGTGGGGATAGGGGCGGATATGTGCTTGATCACGGCGGAGCAGCACTGGTTGGGGCCCACACGGTGGGTGTGGTGGAGCGCCACCGTTTCTGGGATGTCGGCGGCGGTGCATGCCGGTGGCGTTTGCCGTTGAGTAATAATATTTTGGGGTTGTGTTGGTATGTTGCATGTTGGTGTTGTGTTGATTCTTTGAAGTACAAGAGATGATGATCTTGGTGGATTTGGAGGCATTTTAATTTGTTTTCTTGGTTTCTTGATATTTTTGTTTTTGTATACTTGATTTTGAATGAGGTTTGTTCTTTTGGTGAAATGGGGACTAAGATTATGTTCCTTGGTTGAGAGAAAATGGGCTAGGTGGGGAGGATGTAATGAAAAAAATTAATAGACCATATGTGCTGGTGTGATTTATTTCATTCTATATATATGGGGTGAAGATAGATTATTGGGTTAGTCAAGTCTCAAAATATGCAAGGGGGCAAAAGAGTGGACTATCCTAGAAGAAGATTGAGATGAAGGAATTGTAGGTATAATTAATTTTGTTTATGGGGTTTATTGCTTTTTTATTCACCCATTTGGTCAATTTGCAAATATGAAAGCATCAGTGGGTATAATGTATGGACAGAGAAGGAGGGGGGGTTTGGATGGGGGTGGTTGGATTTTCAACGTGATGATAAGGGTGCGGGTGATGAAATAGGACCAAGTTGTGCTAATAAAATAATTGAAATTTTCTCATTTGATTCATACAACAAAACATAGAGAATAAATAAATCAAATATATGACCAACTTGCAATGTATAAAACATTTTCTCAATTTTATATACTTGATGATGTGTGACAAGTCCAAGCAATTATAGGCCGCTAGGATATGAATAACTAACTGGCTTGGTCCAAGACTAACCCACCCGTGAGAATCGATCTTGGATTGCAAGAGAAATGCAATGTTTTTAAACTCATAGTCCCTCCATTTTATAAAGATCGTTTAATTTAGACTTTTTCAAAAAATATAATAATAATTACATAAAATGAATTTACCTCCAAAAATACAAAAATTAGTCAAATAAAACAAAATATTAAAAATGAAATAGTGTGAAAGTTGACAATCTTCATGAGATGGAGGGAGTACTTTTGCTCTCTGAAATTACGCCGACAAATTCTGGCAGGCGTTAGAGTGTTTGTAAGCGGCTGGTATTTTTCTTTTTATTCAAGAAACCCCAAACTTCATTGGATGTACTCAAAGTATCTTAAAGTCATTCGGTATGTACTCAAAGTATATTAAAATCCCATTCGGACACATTTTTACCATAGAATCCAACAACCAGCTCGATTCACTCGTAATGATTTTCCATTTCAAGTGGAAATCATTAATGTGCCAGTAATAAATTTAGGTTTTTAAATTCCATTCTCACAGTTAATTTATTTGAAAATTAATCATTTGTTCATATTTTGAAATTACTATTAAAAAATCTAGTTTTGGATCTAAATAAATATTATTCACACAAAAAGTGTCAGAGGTAAAAAATCACGTTGATCTGCCATTTCCAGCGTAGAAACTCAGTTAGTGGTCATGCGTGTGGGTAGGTTATCCGAGATGTCTTATCGGGCAATTAAAAGTAGCCACCCATTACCGGCCTTGACATAGCGAATATGCACATGACAGAGGCACGACACAGATTGACAGCCATTCTTTGCTGCCCAGGGGATCGAACAGCAAATCTTGTGAGGCGCACCGCAAAGAGCGGCAAATGTCATTGAGATGCCTCGTGGACAGTGTCGGTAAAATGAGTACATATCTAATGGTATGATTCGTTCATTAAAAATTCAAATTTATATGAATGAATCATGGTTTAGAAGTAGATTGAATAATTTGAAACAGCGTTAAAATTTGAAATGATTGAGTGTAATTTTAATCGCTCGTGTTTGTTAAATTTAAAACTAAAGCAAAGTCGAAAGGCGAATAATGAAAGTGAATTCTTGAATACGAATTATATTTGAATACGAATCTTGAAAATATTTAGGTATTTGATACTTGAGTTCAAGAAAAACTTAAGTGAGTTATTTTTAATAAACTGCCTCTGTAGTTCCGTTCTTTATATATGAATCATATATTAAAGAAATAATATTATAATAGATAATTAAAAACCTATAACTTATTTATCTAATTTACCTAAATTAAAGTCACCTAATATAACCTAGCACAAAAGGTAAATCGAGCTTCGATGACCTTGTCACCGATTACGATATTAATATGACAAATATACAAAAAAACATGTTGGAAAAACGTACTTTGATTCTACAGTTAACAAGATATCAAATCAAGACATTAGCAATCATTTATTACATTGAACTAAAATACAAAAATTAAATTAGCAATACGAAATTAACAAAACAACGACAAAATAATTGACTCTTCATATTAACAATACAATAGATTGAATAAAATAAAGAATTAAATTGAAAAATAACACACATTAATTATTATAAATTGAATAGAGAAAAGGGATAAAATTATTAACGCATGATAAATTGGAAAGAAAGAATGTGTAAGGTAAAGAAATGAAAAGATGTTGTTTTCTTTTAGGGTTAGAATTTGGTAAGAGGATAATTGTGAGATTATTTGATTAAGAGATAAAAAATAAGCTAGGAATTTTAACTTAATTTTTTGTTAAGGAATTTAATAAGTACTTAATTTATTAAGTCTTTAAAATAAAACCGTTAACAAACAAGCTTAATAAATTAAGTACTGAATTAATTAAGTTTAATTACTTAATGAGTTTAACAAACACCCCCTTAGTCTCCTATCATCTTTTTCCATTTAGGATTTCATTAATTTTCATTACTCGAAAGCTATTATGGATCTTCTTTACTTTTCATTTAGCATTCTTAATTCATTGAAGATTCAAAGTCTCGATCTTTCATCGTTCTTGTCGTGTAATAAAATATTTAGATTTCTTTTTCTTGATCGTATAAGGAGATTGATCTGTTTTATTTTAGTATTTAAAACTTTTATTAAGCCAATAAAGTCTTTTTTATTTTATTGATTAATTAAAGTATTTTTTGATAACGTATTTTTTAGGATATATTAGTAATATTAATTAGCATAGCAATAAAGTCTTTCTTTATGATTAAGTAAATTAGGACGGAGTAAGTATTTTATACTCGGTAGTTCTAATAGTATTTGGAGACAAATAAAAATGCATTGACTGGTTCCCTCTTACTACTACTATCAACTGCTTATCCCATTTTGATCCATTCAAACTCTTGTGTCCCAAAATACATGTCCCAATATATAAGCAATTCATGAAACCTCTCTTAAAATACTAGTTGTACTAATATTTTTAACTAGTTCTACTAAATTGATGAGGATTGAGGATCAACTTGCTCAAAAAGGTATTTTAAAAGGAAAGGTAGGATAAGCCTCTGCATCATTCCTCTACTCTGCCAAAATTCCTTAGTCATATCAAATCAATGTTTACTTTCAAAAAGAATTGGAACCAATAATAATCTCCAACTAGCTTCAAAAAGTAGTGGAACCAATAATGTCCAATTAGGTTCAAAAACTTGTTCAATATAATTTAATATTAATTTTTTATTTGTGTATTGCAATATTGACCATGCATGAATGATTTTTATTCATTATTCAACAAAATAAAATTAACTTTATTAGAGTATACTTTCTCATATTCTCATAATTTTATACTCCGTAATATATTTTTTAAAGATTATTATTATGATAAAAAACAAGTTTCAAAAAGTAAAATCGTTAAATTAAAATAAATTAGGAATGAGGATATTTTAATAATTTGGCTTATTGCTGCTATCCCAACTAGACAACGTAACTAGCTCAAATCTTATACTAATGTGTTTTCATAGGACCTCTATAAAGTAGCAGCTCACTGGCTCATTGCATCTGATGGAACACCAATGAAGACCCCGAAAGAAATTAAACAAGCTTTACAATGGGTGCATATATTTCTGAGCAACTAAATTTTCCCCATTTTTACTTTATGCTATGCGTGGTCAAAAACTAAACGATATACAGAGTACATATTCGTTTCAAGCTTTTTAACAAATTTATAGCGGGTGGAGTGTCGTCCGGATTTGGAAAATTGATGATATACAATTTAATATTTAAATGTAAGTTAGCGTCCTGAGAGTTGTCCCAATTTATCGGTGTATATTATTGTGTATATACACGTAAAGTACAAATTAATTCCAGAATTCTAGTGAATGTCTGTAGATTATACGAGATATCGATTGAGATAGCAGTAATTACCCATTATTTTAAGTAAGCTGGAATTTTATTATTGTTCATATAATTTATTATATTGTGTTGGAGCATTGAATTATTGATTTTGGAACCTATCATGAGTTGAATGGCATTAGTGATCTTGGTTAATTAGTGGTTAAATACTACCAAATGGTCATGATGACATTAGGTGTTACAACTCTCTCCATAGCCCATGAATATGTTTAAAATAGAGTCATCCTCGAACTTTGGAAAGACAGAAGGAAAAATCATATTTTGATGTTTTGTTTTGTAAGATCTTATGGGTATTATTTTGAGGTGATAGTGCGAGAGAGTTATGGAGTTGTTAGAAGTCATGAACTGGTGTTTGGAGCCCACGTAGGTAATTTATCTTGAGAAGCGGAAATCGCTGCATTGATCCTAAGCACCGAAGAAGTAAAGATAATTTGTTTTTTAAGAAAAAGTGTCGGGACATAACTTGATGCGATATTTTTACATGTTTTAAATTAATTTTATGTTTTACTATAGATTTTTACTTTATTTTTACTATAGATTTTGAGTACTCAATTGGACAGTGAGTGAGCCTTCAAATAAGAATCTTGTTGCTAAATTTGTTGGTTTTTTCTGTTCTGTATCAAGTGTATATCGTATGTTTTGAAACATAGTGGAGGTTTATTTCATTTGTGTTCGACCCCAGCCAGTTCGAATATATGCATTACATATATGTTTGCATTGATGGAGTTGGTAAGGGAATTTATTTTACTGGTAAGCCAATTAAATTTATTTGTTGCGTGTTTTGACCATATGTTTATAAGGTGAATGTTAGAAATGTCTTGAATTTAGTTATCGCTAAAAAGTTTAGCACGTTTAAATTTTAGGAGTTTAGTTTGATAGTTGAGTCACATAAAGAACTTGCTTTTTCTTAGTTTTTCTTTTGCAAAGATAGACTGTGAGCATAAGACTCTTAGTAGCATTCATCAGTATTTGATTAAATCTTTGTAATTTGTTCTACTTAAATGCATTTATGGTGAAATTTACGGTCGCTACGCCCGTGGATTGGTAAACAAGCGTTTGTTTGGGATACCCTTTATTAAAAACTCTAGTGTTAACAACGAGTGCTTTCTTGAATTCGCAGTCTCGTGCGTTGTTCGTTATAACAAGCAACGTTATATATGGCGGTATCGAGAGAAATTTAAGGTTATCGTTATTGAGATGGGTGGTAAAAGTTTAAGGTTAGACAGTTCATGAGGAGAATAGCCCGACGTGGCAAATCAAGGTTAGGGCATTGCTTAAGCGAGAAGGGCTTTGGACACGCCACAGTGAAGCCAGGGGTGCCTAACCTTGGGCCTGAAATATGGCGTCTCGGGAGGCATTCAGCGTTAACATTATCACTAGAGGATGTGTCATTCTTTGAGGAGTTTGAACAAGATCTGATTCTTGGATTGTAGTGTAAGCTAGAGTCTTTACATGACCAAGAGCTTGCTTGATAAGTTGCTTTCTTGAGCTTGACGTCTATTTAACCTTCGAATGCAGAAGGTGCGTCTACAGCTTGTCATCTAGATCGATTAAAATTCAATATTATTAGATTTAACAATGTTGAGATTAAAATTGATGATGAAGGCGCGTCATTGATATTATTAGCCTCATGCTTCGTCCTGAGAATTTTAGAGGAATCAATGACAAGCGGAAAGATTCTTTATCTACAGA
Source organism: Lithospermum erythrorhizon (assembly GCA_019722365.1). Classification (NCBI taxonomy): domain Eukaryota; kingdom Viridiplantae; phylum Streptophyta; class Magnoliopsida; order Boraginales; family Boraginaceae; genus Lithospermum; species Lithospermum erythrorhizon. The sequence continues at coordinate 131,074 of JADFUC010000307.1, forward strand.
GAAGGTTGAGTCGGTCCTACTGATAGAGAAATACTACATACTTGTAGTGGTTCTAGTTTGAATGTCGGGTTATTGTGCGCCCCATAAGCGATATGATCAGAGTTATGGTAAATTGGGGAAGAAAAGTTCAGACACCGTTCAAAAGGTCGAAACCGGAGATACATGTAACTATGGTAAGGAGAAAGGTCAGCGGAAAAGTGGTGTCGAAGGGAGGCGGGCAGTTGTGTCATCGGGGACCGTCGTTGTTGCCGAGGGGATGGTTCAAGTCGAGCGAGGACATTGCATTTGTTGCTTGGAGTAGACACCTTGAGATTACATCGATGTGTGGAGTTCACAGTTCGGGGCTTCGTATCATATATGTCCGAGGAGAGAATGGTTCTTGACCTATGAACAAGTGGATGGTGGGAATATTTCCATGGCGATAGTTCTACTTGGCAAGGTCGTTGTGATTGGTTCATCGAAGCTTAGGATTTTGATGGGGCGTTTTGCACTGGATGATGTGAGGCACATGACCACGTATCACGAAAGAATCTTATATCTCGGTATTCTGGAGCAAAGAAGAGTTAGCTTGAGGCGAATGTGGATTCTTGCGTGTCTCTGACGGTTCAAAAGTGATTACGAGAAGGTGTTAAGCGGGGTACTGTATTTCTTGCAGTGATACACTTAGAGATACCAGCTGCCGGTTGCTTCCTCTCTGAGGTTGACAAAGAAGACATGACCGGGTTGTCGCATATGAGGCTTGAGCATATGAGGGAGAGGGATACAAATTAGCCAAGGATAATCTTACAGGGTGGGCATGAGGTTAAGGATCTCGGGTTTTGTGGCGTGCGTGTTGGGAAGCTCTTTGTTGTCAATGAGGTGATTCCATTTGTGTGAATTCTTGCGACAATTGTGTAATAAATTAGTTTTGCAGGTTAGGTTAAATGTGATTATCGAGGCTTAGTGTTCAGCTTGGTAATTGTATATTATTACTAGTGTGGGTTCATGATGATAATTTAAGGGGTTATGGCGGTGCTAGATCTTTTCGTGTCGTTATAATAATAGTAATTGGTCAATTATTATTATTATACAACTTACTATTATACGAGCCTAGAAAGGAATTAGCATACGTCTGATGACGTTGAGTTATATTTCATGTATGAAATTAGAAGAGCGTATAATTGAAATGTATTTCTCGATACAAAGGATTCAATTTTATGTAGAATATCGATTGAGCAAATAGAATGATTAAATAGTTATTTAATTGGTTAAAATCGTCTAATATTTATCAATAACTTGAAGATTGTGAAGTATTAACTGTTCTTATTTAATTAAGCTAATTAAATAGTTCAACTACGTCAGCAACTTCATTAGTGTCTTAACGAACTAATAGAGTTAGCAGTAGTAATACTTAACGGGTTGCTTATCGGGTTTGTTTTAACTATTAGTCCTATATAAGTAGGCTTTAGGGTTTTCATGACATAATAAGTAGAAAAATCACTTCATCAAGCCCTAAGTAGGCGCCCCATACAGAAATTCTCGAGAATTTTCTTTAGTTTTAATTTCTTGTTTACTAAGCATAAATCGGGTTTTGATTCAACCTCTCGCGGTGTGGACAGTAGGAGTAATAAATACGATTGATATTCTGACAAGGAGGAATTCAAATTCCGTTGTGAATTTGAAAGCGTGTGGAATTTGGTGGAATTTGCTCATTTAAATGTAAGTACTTCTGTTTACTTGTTGGCAATCATGTGTATTTTTAGAATAATGTAGTAAGCACTTTTAAGATCTACGGATCTATGGTTGTATTTATGCTGTACACATCCATAGAGATTTACCATCGATTGGCATCATGAGCAGGTTAAGGTCGGCTTTCGTTATTTATTTGTATCTTTGTTTTGTTTTTATCGATTTTTATTTGATTAAGTCTTGTTCTTATATTTAATTGATAAATATATGATGAGAATAAATCACCATGTTCTTGATTGATTTACACATATGTTACAAGTTTATGATGATTTATTATCATATTTTGTTAACATGGATTTTGTTTCATAAATTAAAATAGCGATTTAATTGGTTTTATTTCAAAAGCAGTTTTGTAAAGCGTGTTCTGAGCGTGTAAAAATTTTTAAAGAGTGCGAAATAATTTTTTAGACCCAGATTAGCACATTAGAAGATGCATTAAATTTCATAATTTTGTGATTTTCTAAGAATTGCCTCGAAATAATTTTGAGATTTACGGGTACATTTAATTAATAATTAAATATGAAAAATTTATTTTAATGAGCGACTAGTGGGATTTGTTCGAGAACAATTATAAAGTTTAGCATTCGAGATTTCATAAATTTTGAAAATTCTTAAAGACTCAAATGATTTTATAAGCGAATTAAAGTCATCCCAGAAAACCGGAGTTAAATATGGAAACGTTACATAGTAGGCCGACCGACTTCCGGCGACCTGCAGGCGTCCGATGAACCGATTTTACAAAAATAATGATTGGAGAGCGACACACACGGCGCGCCCCAGCGTGTCTGGATGGTCGTAGGTGGTCGTTCGAACCCGTCGTGACGTGTGCCAAAATTTTGAAAACCCTAATTCAGTTATTCACTTATTTAGGTTTCCACAATTATTGGACTAGTTATATTTCGGATTTTATTGATTATTTGTCATTTAATCACCTAATTGATTGTTGTTGTGGTATGTGATGACAATTAATTAATTTCCTTTATATTATATCCTTTTAAATTAATTTAAAGTATATAAAATTATATTAACAATTTAAACTTACTTAATATATTTTAGAATATATTTAGCGATAAATATTTTCTCTGATATGTATATGGTTAATAATTATTGGTAATAATTATTAATTGACATAATATTATGATAATTGAGTTTATATTAATTAATTTTTAATATGTGTAATTGCATGGATTAATTAATTTGATAATTACAAACATGCATTTTCAATTCCATTTAAAATATTTATTAAGTACATTTATATGATTGAATAAAGTGCACATATTTTGTAATGGTGATTGGAATGGAAGTATATAGATATGGCCCGTTTATTTATATTTAGATTCTATGAGGCAGTAATGTTGTAAATAATGGCCACGAGTCTTTTCTTATATTGTTATTGTGTTTTACATGGCTTTGAGGCGCCCATAAGATGGGTTAGTATATAAATATTGTAACAAGTGAAGATATTGAAGATCATTTCACGGTGGTGGTACTTGGTGGACTCGGTTGGATCCAGAAGTACAAGATACAAGAATTAGGACTTATGTTAGTATTTGATAAATACTTGTAATAGGTTCTGAGGCCATATCGTATATCTCTTGAATAATGCATTGTTTTATTTTTTATGTTGCATGTATTGCTTGATTGTATTAACTGGTATCGTGAGTAAATAGAAACAAGTAGCCAACAATCTCGCTTGATTAAAATTTAAGCAAAGTATCTGGCCGCGATTTTAAGGTTGTGCAATCGATTGCGTCGATTGGGCACCGTGATGGCTGAGTGTTGATGTTGCGTTGATATGACAATGGATCATGTTGAAGTGATTTCCACTAGCACGTTGTGGGCTTTCGGATGATCGATCCAACTATAGGTTTTGATTGGTATCTTACTTAGGTTTTGGAGATTGAATGTTGGGTAGCATCTTGTAAGAGATGCTAGTGACCTGAAGTTATGTAGTTTACATAATTGGTTGACAATATCTTATTATAAGCTGGATTGAAATGTGTGCAGTGTTGCCGTTTGAATTTAAGTATAATAGGTCTTGATACTATTATATTTAAGTGAGATTTGAAGTAGTATTTACTTTACAATTTGTTGTAAGTGTTTTAGCAAGATAGTTCTTAGTGTTATTTTGTTACTTGTAGATTTAATACTAGGCCTGTATTGCTACTCTAGGAAACTAACTGAAAAGTCTGGTGAATCTTCAATTTTGTGAGTGGTCTGAAACTTGAGAATCAATTCTCAGCGAAAGAGGCCGAATACGTGCTAAACAATAAGGTTCCCTTGAAACCTAATGGGCCCGTGAGGAAAAGGGATCCCATAACCTGGAGTCGATCTTTGTGGATGTCGATGTCTCGTCTTTTGCAGTATGGAACCTTCGTTCAAATTCAATATGAAAGGTGGCGGCGTATGACATATCTGGGCAAGCTTGAGGAGGTATTCGAAGGCTAGAAAGCTTGAGAGATATGACACGGTCACGTGCTCTAAGTGAATAATGGAGCAGTATGACCTAAATATCGTTAAAATGATTGGCTTGGTCATTCGGCTCAGCATACAGGCACCGGTGTCTCGAAAAAAGAAATGGCCGTGGATACCGTCACGAGTCTCTCTTCCGGACAAATTCTCTTGGTTGTCATAGAACTTCAATATACTAAGTTTGAGTTATCTCTAAGCGAAGCTACGCATAAGATGATCCGCAGAATCTTGAGACACAGGTAAGACTAAAACTTGTACTCCTTTTGTTTTGATCAGAAACAAGAAGAAATTCAAGAAGAAAGAAGAAAGAAGTTTACCGGCAAGGCCAAGGGTTCTAGTAATCCAGGTTCTTGGAAAGGGAGGAGCTTGGAAGGATGGCAAGTGTCATTATTGGAAACTGAGTCGGAAGTCGGGCACAACGAGGGAAGTTCCCACTTGAGATGATAGGAAGAAGTGCCACGGCCATTTCGACCTATAAGTATGTATGTTATTGGCGTTTTACAACTTCTAATTCTACTTCGTGGGTGCTGAACACGGGTTGTGTAGTTCTCATGTGGTCGTAATATGCGGGAACTCAAGTCGAGTAGAAGACTAGAAGAGGAGAAATGGATCTGCGTGTGGAAATGGCGCTTGAAGGTTGCAGCCGTGCGGTAGGATCCGTTAGTTTAAATTGCCCAGCGGGCACTTGTTTGAACTTATCTCGGTTTACTATGTACACAATTTGCGGGGAATATTATTTTCTATTTACATTTTGAATAATGTGAGTTTTTCATTTTAATAGATCCCAGATGAATTTAGGATCACAGAATGGGGTAGTATTTGATACCGCCTCCATGAAATGGTCTATACATTTTAGAAATGATTAATGAGTCATATAACATAGACTTAAAGAAAACGGAATAAGCCTAACGACAAGCCAAACATACTGTGGCATTGAGACTAGGTCACGTGCGAACCGAATCGAAACTCCCGCTCCCACGGTGGAATACTTGAAGAGTTTCGATTATGAATCATCTGATAAGTGTGAGTCTTTTGCGCTTTTGGGAAAAATGACCCGAAATGCCTTTATTTAGTTTAAATGAAAGGGAAAGTAATTTATTAGGGATCATACCTGCCCGTGTATGTGGGCAGATGAACACATCTGCGAGAGGAGATTATAACTGCCGTTACATTCTTGATGACTACGATGGAAATACGGTTTGTGTATCGATGAGACCATGAAACCGCAGTCGCTTTGAAATTCAAGGAGTTCAAAGTAGTACAAAACCAATTGAACATGACAATAAAGATTCTGCAGTGCATTAGAGGTGGAGAAATATTTGGTCGCTTAGTTCAATACTCATCTTAGAGAGTGTGGTATTGTTTAACAGCTTCGCTCCGGCAAACCTTGGCGGCTAATAATGGCGTGTCGAGAAAGGAGAAATCGAACCGCTTCTTGACATGGTTGATCTGTGATGAACTATCTGATCTACCAATTAATTTATGAGGATATGCACTTCCTAACATGAGCTTTACCTTAAGCGGATGTCAGCAGTCGGCGAGATAAAACTCCCGTGAGCGTGGTTTGGGAAGATTCCCAAAGTTGAGTTTTCTCGAGATTTGGGGTTGTGAAGCTTACGTTAAGAGATTAACAAAGATAAACTTGTGCCCAAAATCGATAAATGTATTTCATAGGATATCTAAGGAAACGGTTGGTTCTGCCACTGACGAGGAAGATAAAATCTTCATTCTTTAGAGCAGGGGTATTCCTTGAAAAGGAATATTTGTCGAAGAATTGAAGTAATGGTGTTCTATCTTGATGAAGTTCAAACTGATGAAGTCAATGTTGATGCATCTAATGGAGGAGGCATCGACACGCCACAGAGTGGAACGCTTCTTCGTAGGAACCAGTTCTTGATCGAGCGTGGAAGAACGACCGCCCAGGAGTCCAGCGAGGATCGCGCGAACAAGCGCTTGTATGGGTGAAGCTTTCATCAGTGAAAGTGGCGAGCCCACTCTTACAAAGAAGCAATGAATAGCATGGATGTGACAAATGGAAAATAGCCATGCGATACGAGATGGATTCTATGTGCAAGCAGTTTGGTCGCTTGTTGGATTACAAATAGGTTTGCATGCATTGGATATAAATGGGTATTTAAGAAGAAACATGATAAAGAGCGGAAGCGTTGATGTTTTCAAAGCTAGACTTGTGAACAACAGGGTTTTGCAATTGAACTATGACGAAACTTCTTCGCCGGTGGTATGCTTAAATCCATCGGATAATCTTAGCCATTCTTGCGTTTAAACATTATGAGAAGCTATGGCAAATGAATAAAAACACTTTCACGAATGGAAATTTAGAGGAAGATGTGTACATGGTACAACTCGACTTTACATGTCACAGGGGACCTAAGAATGTATCTGAAGTTGCAAAAATAAAACATTCTTAAACTTGAGGGCATCCGCGGTTGATCTACGTTTGATGAATCGATCAAAGTTTGGTTTTAAATCGAATGAAGAATCTTGTGTATACAAGAAGGTATGTGGGAGTTATGTCGTTCATAGTCACGTATATGGGTGACATACTTATAAATTGGAAACAACGTAGAGTTACTAAACTTCAGTCAAGGATTGGTACGACAAATATTCGATGAAGGACTTGAAGCGTATGATATATACTTGGAATAAAGATCCACCGAGATCGAAGCCGGGAGGCGATTTGACTTTGTCGGGATACTTATGTGAACCAAGGTGCGCAGGTTGACATAGTAATTCGAAAGTGTCTTCCCGTGAGACATGAGTTGACTCACGAGGCGTAGTATCCCTTCTTAGTCTTGAGATGAAACGAGAATGAAGGACATACCTGCGCTTCGGCTATAGGATCCATCATGTATGTCATGTTGTGCACTAGACTTTGATGTGTCTTATCGCTAAATTGTAACGATGAATACAGAATAGTCGGTGTAAGCCCCTTTGGATTGCGGTGAAGTGCGTCTTGAAGTATGCGGGAAGAAGCTAAGATGTTTTTAATTTATATGGTGAGATGAAGAGTTAGCGGTGGCAGGGGGCACACAGCCGGTTCAAGCGACAAAAGCGACTATGTCGTTCAGTGCAGGTATGTATTTTGTCTGTGATTTGGGGCGATATCTTGGAGGAGTTGGCTTAGTCTTGTTGCCGATTCTTCCCTGAGGAATCTGAGTACATCGCGGCGTCGGAAACCGCTAAAGAAGCATATTGGATAAAAGAAATTTGTGACCGAACTTAGTGTAGTACCTAGCGTTGAGGACCGATGGAGTTGCTTTGTGATAATGCGGGAAGGCGATAGCTAGAAACTAAGGAACTGACCTTGTCACTTAAGTCGAGCATTACTTTCGGAAAGTATCGCTTTGATTAGAGATATGCTTGATAGAGGTGATGTCAAGTATGTAAAGTAGAAGCTTGAGAGGCCAATGCAGCCACTACTAAACCGCTAAAGTCGGGCCAAAGCATGATGAGCGTCGTGACAGATGTAGGCGGATGTCGCGGTGGTGGGATTAAGTGAAGTCGGTATGTATCTATTGTTATGTGAAAAATATTTGAATATGCGCTTCTTATATTTAATATATTTGTTTGAAATGTCTATATCTAGAGATTTATATATAATATACATGTAGTGTATCCTGATGAGTGAAAGGTTAAATCCACAGGGATTTGAGTCTATGTTTTCTAGAGAGGTAACATGAGCTGTTAATTACACTCTTGAAGCCTACAAACATAGGATAGCCAAAGGTCTTGGTCGGATCTTGATAGTTAGGGCGGCAAACTGTCATATGACTAACATGGTGTTTGATTAGTGATCAAGATTGATATGTGTTAGCTGCGAGGACTAGATCGATACCGTGAGGCTGCCGGTTTGGTGGCTGAGGTGGTATGACCGAAGCAATTCATAGAGAAAGAATAATAATATATCATGTCCTATGACATTTGTTTAGAATTTTAGGTTCGTCCAATTCTTAGACCCTCACGATATATGACTATCATGTTATCTGAAGCCTACGTACTTTGACTATGACCCAGTGTCTGCTGTAGCGGGGATTATAACCGGCATATGTTAGATGCATGTGCCGGTGAGTGTAGCGATAGATGTTGATATATATTAGGAGGGATTTGTCGTCACTTGATACAAGGAAGATCTCGAGCATTTCGCATAGTTGAGTCTTGATTGGTTTATGGAATATCGCCAAATGCTTATTCGGTTCATGCCAGAGTAAAAGAAAGTTGTGGGTGTTCATGGCTTACTTTATAGTTAACTTCTGGCCCAGAATCACGTGATAAAGGAATTGTAGAATGTCGTCCAAGGGCAAATTAGAGTGTTGGAAATCAATGAGAATAGATTCCATTTATTATGCCGTTGTGATAATTGTGTATCGATTCATTTTACGGTTGGGTTAAATGTGATTATCGAACTTAGTGTTCAACTTAGTAATTGCATATTACTGGTGTGGGTTCATGATAATTTAAGGTTATGAAGCGATTGCTAGATCTTACTCATTAATCGTTATAATAATAGTAATTGCTCAATTATTATTATTATACAACTTACTATTGCTCACGAGCCTAGAAGGTCCATAGCATCTGATCGGCGTTAGGATTATATTTCGTGTGAGAATTAAAGAGAGAACTATATGAATTGATGTGTTCTCGATTACAAAGGGATTCTACATTTTATGTAGAATATCGATTCAGACAAATAGAATCAATTAAATAGTTATTTAATTGGTTAGAATAATTTCAGTATTGCTCGATAGCGAAGATTATTGATATTGACTTATTCTTATTTAATTAAGTTAGGTAAATAGTTGACTCGTGTGACTTCGTTAGTGTCTTAGCGAACTAATAGAGTTAACAGAGTCAAATAATACTTAACGGGTTGTTTATGAGTTTGTTTTAACTGGCCCTATATAAGTAGGCTTTAGGGTTTCATGACATAATAGAGTGAAAAATCTTTTCATCAAAAAACCTAGTAACATAGCCCCCCACTTTGGCGAAATTCTCCAGAGAATTTTCTTGGAGTTTTGGTTTTGTTCAACCTTGTTTACTAGCATAAATGGTTTGATTCAACCTCTCGTGTGGACCAACTAGAGATATCATCTGATTCATATTCTGTGAGGAGGCTGAAGGGATGTAGGTGACGTGTGTGGAATTTTGAGGTGGAATTTTCTCGGCTCAATGTAAGAAAGAATACTCTGTTTATATACTTATTAATCATGTATTTTTAGAATAATGTAGTAAGCACTAGATCCCTGAATCTATAAATTTGTATTTATACTCATATATCCATAGAATTTACAATCATTTACATCGAAGCTAGTTCCACTAGGCAACTCGTAGAACCGAGGGCACACTTGATTCGTCATTTCAGATTGTTGGGGTGCTGCGTGTTGATTCTTTGGGGGTCCACAGATGCTTTCTATCTTTGATTGATTACTCAAGGATGACTTGGTGTTCATAATGGCTTGAAACCAGTGATGCTGGCAATTCAAACGGTGGAAGATTTTGATGAAAAATCAAGCAGGGAAGAAGATCGGCAGTGAGCTGACAATGGTTTGGAATTCTACTCGTCAGTTTGATAGGTTTGCAAAAAGAATAGAGAATTTCAAGGACATCATACATTGAGGCCTTTGCAATGAAATGGTGTTGCGAGTATATGAATCGGAACACTTACGGAGGGGCTAGATGTATGCTCTCGAATCTTGGACTAGAAAGAAAGTTTTTGGGGTGACGTGGTATAGCGTGTTATTAATTATAGCATGTTGTCCCGATTAATCAGGTCCATACCGCGGGCATAAATTTGAAAACTCATATGAACTATGATGCGGAAAGTCTCGCGATTACTCGGCTTGAGGCTTTTAGTTCGCGGTTACTATCGTGAATGAAAAGGAAAATTAGAGCCGAGAGCAAAGAAGGGAGTATTTGTAGGCTACGGTGATGGTGTGAAAGGCTATAGAGTTTGAGTAGCGTCGAAGGAGGGTTATTAGAGGTAGGATGTTGTATTTGATAGAAAATTCCATATTTAACCCGATTTTGAGGAGCTTCGATTAGTGAAGATGAAGATGGTCTTGAGAGCGGGTGGGAGAAGGCTGAAATTAGTTGTGAGATGGAGGTTGGCGTCTCGGTTACATTGAGGCAAAAGCATCGGTCGTTCCTTCAGTAGAACATCGAGGGTTTGACTACAGATTATCCTAGAAAGAGCAAACTAGGGAATACCTCCTGAGGTATGGATGAGGATATCGGCACTTCTTTCACAGGTTGTAAGGAAGTTGATCACCGTAGGCAGAAACTAGCATAATGACGGTTGCAGTGAGTCTATCCGATGGCCACATAGGAGATGAGATAGAGTCACTTCAAAGGAGCTTGAGACTTGCGAGGTTGGCCTGAGGCAGAGTGGGAAGAAAGGTTCGTTGCAGTGGTTGTTAGAATAAGGAAGGGTTGTCCTTGGGCGGGGATAAGTATAAGGCTCGAGTTGTTCTTCAGAGGTTTTTAGTCAAAGAGATGGAATTATTTACAATGAGAAATTCGCTTTAGCCAAGTCGAGACATACTTCACGTCGGGGTGCTTACTTGCTATAGTTGCACGTCGAGATTTGGAGCTTGAGAAACTAGATGTAAAGGCGCTTTCTTACATGGAAGTTGAAAAGAAAGAGATTATATATTGACAGGATATGGTTTCAAGAACCCAAAAAGAGGAAGACTACATTTGCGAGTTGAAGAAATCTTTGTATGGTTTGAAGTAGTCTCCGAGGCAATGGTACAAGAAGTTTGATAGCTACATGCTTGAGGAATGGGTATTTAGAGGTCCATAAGATAGTTTGTATGCCACAATGAGGTCAAAGATGGATCGTTTATTTACTTGGTATTGTATGTAGATGATATGGTGTTATTTGCGGTCGGCAATGGAGACATCTGAGAAGTTGAAGGGACTACTCGGTCAAAGTTTGATATGAAGGATTTAAGTAAGGTCAAGAAAATTATAGGAATGAAGTCTACAAAGATAGAAGTCGGAGAAGCTTTTAGCATCACCAGAAGGGCTACGTTGAGAGGAATTCTATAAAGATTTGGTATGAGCACATGAAAGCCTATTGATACTCTGAGTCTTACAATGCACATTTATCAGTATACATGTAAATTGTGTTCATATCTTGAATGGGTTGGAAAGCTTGATGTATGTTATGGTCTGCTTATTTAGACTTTGATCTTGTCTTTGTCAATGTTGTTAATGGGTTCGTGGGTGAGGCGCGGAAAGGAGGCGTTAGCGGTATGAAAGGATATTCGAGATATCTCAAAGATACGTTTGATGTGGGTCTCGATTATGAGTGGTGATAGTCGATTGTATTATTCGGGATATTAATTCGTATACTAGAGATAGACCGGAGAAGATCGATGGCTATGTGTTCACTCTTACAAGTAGTTACATTTGTGAGTTGGAGGGCTACTGGAGTCAGGTGACTTTGTCTACCGAGGCGGAATTATATAGAAGCTGATAGAGAGAAGAGCTGGCGAGAGGGATCTGGTTGGGAATTATTAGTCACCGGTTTGGGGCTATATCATGACCGAGCTATTATGTATTGTGATAAGCAGGTGTATTCTTGACCGAGATCGAGTTAAATCTGACTTATGACCAAACACATTGGCGTAGGATATCATTTCACGAGGAAGCGAAGAGGCCGAGGTAAACAAGTGAAGTCACCGTAACTTGGTGATATGTTTTACAGCCGGTTCCTTGAGCAAGTTTGACATTTTCGAGACTTGCTAAATATTCAAAACTGTTAAGTTGCTGAGTGGTAGGGCATGAAACCACGTCTGCAAATTTTGGTGCATACGGTACATTGTGTGCGTCTAGCGTACATTCGATATCTGACTGTCAGTATTGTAAGTACATGCGGTCTTTGATGGGGAGGAAACTATTTTTTAGATTATGCAGTGTTTGAGGAAAATTTAAGTCGAGGTGGAGATTTGTTAGAAATATGCTTGATTTAGTTTTCTTTAAGGTCTCGCGTCTAAAACTTTAGGAGTTTAGTTTGATAGTTAGTCACATAAAAGGGTTTTGGAAACTTTCTTAATTTTTAACAATACAATGGTTTGTGGCTTTGTAAGGCTTCTTTTAGTGGCATTCGCCAGTATTTAAATCTTGTAATCTGTTCTTATTGTTATAGTAAAATTTTGATGGGCTACCTTAGTGGATTAATCCAGGAACAAGCGTTTGTTTGGGATACCACGTAAAACTCAAGTGTTAATTTCTTTGATGCTTTTTCTTAATTTACAATACCAAATGCTTGTTGTTAACATAGCAAGCAGCGTGTTCGTTATAGCGATGGATACTTCATTGTGAAGTTCGCTTCCTTACCTTCATTATCCTTAATATATGATGATATGAGATGATTTATAATAAATAATAATTGGATGAAAGGATGTGGAACAGGTGATGGGATAATATTGAAGATTGTATTATGATCATGGGTGATGGGACAATATATATGGTGCATATTGGATATGAACTTTCTTTGATACGGCTCGTAGTGGTTATTTTAATTGGTGTTTGGGTAATTGAGTATATTGGTGTACAAAATTGATGCATAATAAGTTACACTTTAGTAATTTATATTTATTTATTGGAAAGGGATGTCATATTATTGAGGATTGTTAGATCACGTTGGCCCATCATTTTCTAAATATATTTGAGTACTCTGGTGCACTTGATTCCTTTCCATGGGAACTTGCTTGGTGGGCAGTTGGGTGAATTTCAAGAGCCTTCTTACCTAAACTGTAGTATTCGTCCACAAGTAATAGTTACTCACTTAGTCATTGAATTGGAAATTACGTATAGTTATATTTTAACTATGGGAATGATTTCCGGATGGCTTTCAATCCGTTTATATCTATTGCACAACATATATATTGGTTTTTGATGAATTAGTTGTTTGATCTAATTGTGCTGCCAGTGCGTCTGGTACAATGACTATATGGAGATCGCTAGAAGCATAATTCTGTTTTCGCATGGGGAAACATATTAAATTCCTAGTAGAATACTAATCAAATTGATTTGAATATATATTTATTCTTTGGGGAATATATCATAACCATAAGGGTGAATTTTTTTTAAATATTAATTATTATTCCCTTAAAGAAGACGAGAAAATGGAGGTTCATTTATGTACATGTTGACCGTTGAGTTATATATGATTTTACCGGACTTTGCATTTGTTCTAGAGTGTGACCTGAAATGCGGGAGTGTGGCTCCAACGGAGAAAGAAATTAGGAATTGAGTTAGAAAGATCTTGAATACTTTTGGAAGGCTAAGAGAAATGAGGCTTCATGTGTGTGCAAGCTTCATGAAGCGACTTCACTTTCGAAAGTGAGTCACAAGCCATTGAGGGCGATGAAAATATTTAACACAATGTTGTGTTAAAATATGAGGTATATGTGACTTCAAATGACAAAAAAGGTCATAAATTGAAAAATATAATTTTTATTAAAGATTATGTGAGAATGTTATTCACATAATTTGTGGAACTCCAAGAGGAGGGAAACACACAATTGTCATGAAGATGATTAATTATATTTGGAATTAATCAAGTAAATGTCGTTGTACATTGATGAGTTATAATTTAACCTCGCAAGTGCACGAATCGTACAGTAGTATAGCGATTGTCGAATCACAGAGAGTTGATTATTAATTTGATTAAGCTAGTAAAACTATCCTAGAAAGCGATTAAACATAATTTGGTTTTGAAGCTAATTAAACTAAACGTAGTAATTAAACAACTAAAATATATATTTTTGGTTTGTAGGAAAAAAAATTCATCAATACTAATTATGATAAATATTTACAATCTAAATACTCAGTTGTTTCATGGATTCGATTTTATCCCAAAGTTAAATTATACCGTTAGATTCAGCGGATATGATGTTCCAACAAGTGTCTTATGTATTGAAATTAATTAGGCTAGCACTTGAAAATTTCGAAAATACATTAGGCAAAGAATAATCGGTATGGCCAGCGTGGCCCAGCATGAAAGAGGAAATTCTTTGAATTTGGCAATAAAATAACCGACTTGTCAGGGTGAAATAAACACCGACATCAGTAATTTATTACTGACCCTTCCTATTCGAGTGGACTTGGGAGCATATTACGATGGGCTTTGTTTTTGGACTCCGGGGCGTTGAGAAAGAATGATGGCATTTGTTGATAGTGACATCGAAATCATTTCATTCTTACCAAATTAAATGGGCTTCACGGTCTGGCGGTGGCGGTTGTATGTGAATCAAGTGTGGGTGCATGAGTGCGTCTCAATTATATCGAATCGAATGCTGGAATTCACCTCAATTTGAAATGATTCGAGAGACGTGGGGCGAGGTCTAATTTAGTACATCATTTCATCAACGATCAGATGGGCGTCGGAGAGAACAATTCATTGGAAGATATGTTACGGTTTGTGTGTTAGAACTTTCAGGAAATTGGGATGATGAATTGCACAAATGGAGTTTGCCTGCTTAAATAACTTCACGTCCAGTATTGGGATGGCACCATTTGAGGCATTGTACGGCAGGAAATGTAGGACTCCAGTTTGTTGGAATGAAGTAGGAGATAGAAAAGTGTACGGTTCAGAGTTGGTGGAAAGGTCGGTGGAGAGAATAAAATTGATACAACAACACCTGAAAGTGGCGCAAGATAGACAAAAGATGTATGCAGATCGTCGCCGTGTGGATTTAACCTTTGAAATTGGTGATAAAGTATTCTTGAGAATATCCCCGTGGAAAGGTGTATTGAGATTCGGGAAGAGAGGGAAGTTGAGTCCACGATATATCGGTCCATTATGAGATTTTAGGCGAGTTGGTCCGATGGCCTACTCGTTTTTAGTTGCCTCGAGGTGGGCGAGTTAATAGCGTTTTCCGTGTGTGTTTGAGGAAGTATATCGAGCCGAATCCCGTATCTTAGAGTCACAACCAATGGAGCTTGGGGAGGACCTTCACGTGAAGAGAGAAACCGGTGAAAATTAGCGATCGTAAGGAAAAGTGTTGTGAGAAATAAGGTATGGCTTTAATGAAGTGTTATGGCGAAATCGGTAGTGGAGGAAGCTCGTGGGAGCGAGGAGGATGTCGGTAAATATCCCACATCTTTTCGAAATAGAAGGTTAGTTCTTAAACTTTGTGCTATAATATGTGTAATATGTGAATTACTATGAGGATGAGTAAGTGAGTTGGGAACGGGGCGCGTGGGTGTTGAGTAAATTTCGAGGACGAAATTTTTATTAGATGAGAGGCCCAAAATAGCCGTTCCGTATAAGTAATTATTTTTTATATGATTTTAGTTGCCGGTTAGTGTTTTGCGGTTAAAGTTAAAATTTTAAATCGAATAATAATGATAATATGGGTTGAATGATAATATATTTGAGAATAGAAATTTAATTTGACTGCGTGTTCGAGATTATGTTTAATGAGGAAGAGAAGCGAAATTGCAGACAAGCAGACCTAACCTCCACTTAAAAGTTCCACCGACCACGCTAGTCTATCATCATTTCATCGAAACACAAAATGTATCGTCGTTTTGTACCGAGGGCGAAGCCCTTAAGCCCCCAATCTTGATTTTTCCATTTTCTTGGTGAAACTTGTTGAATCGACCCTCCAAATCTCGTTTCCCGTCGTTCATGAGAATTGTGAGTTTTTAATCTTCAAATCTCGTTGTTTGAAATTTATGGTTGACTATTTATTAGTTTGACTTTTATGTTGACTTTTAGATCTTGACTTTATTATGGAATAGAAATGTTATCTAAGTTTAGTTTATGGGATTTAAGGTGACTTTGAGTGATTATTGGGGTTAGAAAGTGGTGTATGTTGAGGTTTGACTTTGTTGACTTTTGTTGACTTTTCTTAAGTTAACTTTAAATTGTAGTAGGAGGTTAGAGGACTTGAATATAGTTATTTTGGGAATAGGGTGTTAGTTTGGATATGGATTGATAGAGATTGGGTTGAAAAGTTTGGGAAAAGTGCTTATAGTAGTTAGTGTTTGAATTGGAGGTTATATTTAATGGATTTGAATTAGTTGTGATTGATTGTTGGATGGTTAGAATGAGATTAAAGTGTTATTGTTGGAGTAAATAAAGTGATGACCGCATATCGGGATTTATGAAGTTGGTAAGAAAGATGTAGTTACGTTGGAATGTTAGGCGTGTATCTTTTAATCATGGGGATAGGGTGATTGCTAAGAGTTGTAAAAATTTGAATTGTAAGGCGTGGTATAATACTCGGGTTTATATACATGTTAGAGAGTTATCCTCTGGCGGAATGTGTTATAATGTATAATTTCTTTGAATAAGAGTTGAGCTGGACATACGGTACACAGAGTTATCATTTGCTTTTGGGCTCGGGTGAGTACAAATCATGATGAACCGCTTCATATATATTATATTTATATATTTTGCATGTGTTTTGTCATGGGACTATTTTTGACATGTGTATTGGCCGGATTGCAGTTCATATTATGAGATAATTGAGATTATGATTGATATTATGAGATAATTGTGATTATGAGTCATATTATGAGGTAATTGAGATTCTGATTCATATTACGAGATAGTGGTGATTATAATTTATATTATGAGATAGTTGTGAATATGATTCATGTTATGAGATTGTGGTTATACCGTGTGTGTTATTATTATTACTTGTGTGTTGCGTGTGTAGTATGTAATATTGTAATGCGTGTGCGGGGTGTATTTTGATTGTTTTGTTTGTTTAATTTGCGGAGGCGGTGGTGACCCACAGGCCGGGAGGTTTGAGGTGTGGTATGCATATTGTGTGGGTAACCCATTAGTTGGAGGTTTGGTGTATGCTCGAGGGAATGTGGCCTCGGTCGGGAGGATGAGTGGAGGCTTCATCGATTATTTGGAGGTGGATTCGTCATTTGTTTTTATTGATTGTGGAGGTGGATTCCTCATTTGATGCCTTTGATGATTTTGTGTGTTGAGACTATTACCCTTAAATGAATATGCATTGTTGATGGTTATAAGCTCCTGCGTATAGTATTATGTGATATCGTATAAGAGGACTCTATGTGATTTGTGGACAGTTATTCATTATGTAGCCTGGTTAATGTATATACATATGTTATATATATAAGCATGATTATATGTGTTTGGGTAAAGTCTGTGGTATTTGTATTAAACAGAACAATAAGTGACTCACTTTCTCTATGAAATTTTGGCGTTTATGCCTGAGTCTCTGGGAGCGATCAGGTGAAGTAGGTGAGGATGCATGTGCGAGCTGCGTGAAGATCTTAGGTGAGGCGGTGGTGGCATAAGATTCCTCGTGATCATTTCCCCACTTTTGTACAGTCGACTTGTATATTTCTAGACTTGTGTGTTGTATTTCATTGAGGGGTCTGGTTGTCATACTTTCCATATGTTGTATTTTGATTTCTTGTATACCACTTGGTTGTATTATTCAGTGTATTTGTTTCTGGTATGTGCATTTGTTTCATTGGATGTGTTGTTGGAACACACGTGGAATAGAGTGTAATAACCCATTGCGTTGAAGAAAAAAATATTTAATTTTAGATTAATTTATTGGGACAGGTGATAGTATATATAATTTCGATAATACTATTTTATGAAATTATTTGAGCATTATTAC
Source organism: Lithospermum erythrorhizon (assembly GCA_019722365.1). Lineage (NCBI taxonomy): Eukaryota > Viridiplantae > Streptophyta > Magnoliopsida > Boraginales > Boraginaceae > Lithospermum > Lithospermum erythrorhizon. Next base: position 148,920 of record JADFUC010000307.1, read on the forward strand.
ATTTATAATTTAGTCTTAATAGCCAGGGATAATTGAGTTAAATTTAGATCGTTAAGTCGTTGATAAGCTTCGATTCGGCGTGTTCGGTACGAACTCTGTGCGGTTTTCTTGACTTAAGAGATAAGTACTACCTTCGTCCTTATAACTTAAAATCACAAATATCTTCTTCTTGGCGAGGTTCTTCTTGGAGCAAAGAAAGATTTTTTTCGTTTCTTCACTTTATACGCATAAAGATCCTCAGTCGATTATTAAGGATTCCCAGCGTCTTTCCACGATTTTTTGAGTAGCGTTTTTGGTTGATTTTGGTTGACTTTTGGTTGACTTTTTATAATTCAATTTTATGATGGATCTTAGTTTGTTATGGGTTCTATGATGTATATAAGCCCATTGAATTCATGATTTAAAAGTTTGAGAGATGTTATGGTCGAGTTGACTTTTCTAGGTTTCGGTTGACTTTTGGGGTGATATTTTTATAAGACTTTAAATGTGTAGGGAGTTTAATTGGGACCTTATTATAGCTATTGTGATGTTAAATTGGTGATTTAAAATTGATTAAAGTCGGGTTGAAAAGTGTTAATTCCAGTGAGTTGTAATTGATATTTTGGAGTAAATTGTTAATAGGGACATGTGATTAACTAGAATAACTTATAAGTTGATTTGTAATGATAAAGTAATAGGATGAATTTGGTTGTGACAAGGGTGATTATAATTCGATAGTTTCACGAGTCATGTTGAACCGTTTAGAAATACGTTACGATTAGAGTTGGTAATGTTTATTCTAGAGCGTAATTCTTGGTATTAGTTCTGAGTATATACTTTAAGTATTTATTAGGCCTTGACGCGGGAAGGGCACGTTCGATCGCGTTCTTCGTGAGGACTTTGTGATAGTAGTAAGAAGTGATACTTATCACCGCGGGTGTTGCTACGTACTTACTTTAAGTGTGTGAACATGTGTTATTGTGTGAATGCGATTATGTGAGGATGATATACGTAATTGTTGTATGATTATATGTGATTCATTTGTGTGAGCCGTGATATGATTGTATGTGATTATAATGCGTGGCGTTGAAGATTAGCAGAGGTAAGTAATAGCTTGAACTCCCGACTTATATTTCGATTTTACGTGGCCTTGTCATTGTTGGCATTCACAATGACCTTGTCGACACTTATGTATTTCCCGGTGGCCTTGTACGCGTTGTGTTTGACTTACGATTGTGAATGTTTTATCAACTTGGATGTTGTTTGGGAGTAGAGTAGATGGTTATTGAGGTGATGGTTAGAGTTTTGTATGTCTTGAGGTGACGAGTATTAGGATATGACCTACCCAGAATTGGGATAGTTATAGAGTTAGGTGGCTCTTTAGGCGTTGTTTATCGACTTTATCGTCGGTATAAGGCGTTGTGTATCGGCTTTTTATCGTCGGTATAAGAGCGTTACATTATGCTCGGCCTCGTCGGTATAAGGCGTTGTGTATGTTTTATACATCGGTATAAGCGTTGTGTATCGACTTTTATATACTTGGTATAAGAAGCGTTGGTTGCTCGACTTTATACTTGATTATAAGAAGCGTGGTTATCGGCCTCACCCGGTATAGGCGTTGTAGATAGTTGAAACATGTGCGTTCGAGTTAGAATCAGGATGGGTATACAGTTGATGAGTTGATGGCGAGTATAGTTTTGTTGAATTATTGTAATTTCATGTGGTTTGGTGTGATTTTTATTCGATTGAGTTGTATTCGTTATTGAGATACATGTTCTATGTTATGCCATGTGATGTATGAGAATTTTCTTTGTAAAGTATAAATATGGCTTTGTTAGGTAGTCGGTTATATATCTATATATAGCGTATTTGACTCACATGTTAATTTCTTTGTGTGTGGCGTATGGTTTAAGTTTCACCGGTGTTAAGTTTTCATAAACTTCGTGGCTTACACCCGCACCGTTTTTGGGCGGCATTTTATTTGTACCGGGTTGAGGCAGCTAGTTGAGCCGGGGAGAACATTGGAGAGTTTGTTCAGTGAATTTAGGTGGCGTCGGGGTGGCGAAGGATCTCAGTCAGTTTTGATGTGTTGTCAAATGTTTTTGATTGTTGTGCTTGCTTTTCAAACTTGTACTTGTCGGCGATTGTCATTTTGTGATACGATGCAGTGCCCTCTTTTGTAGCGCTAGCAGCAATCCATAATCCTCATTTTGTGTCAAAATAAGATGATTACGATCACCCCATTGAAAGTAACTTTTAGCTGGGTGACGGTTTTTTGAACAAAATAAAGAATAATGTGGAAATGTTATTTTGTCCAATTATGTAGTAATTGTGCGTGTGCTGAATTGGATGGAATAGTTGTGTGTTAGTATCTTGAATAATCGATAATCTTAAAGGAAAGAAAGCTGGGTATTACTCGGAAATGACAATATTCATTAAATACATGAAGAAATTTATATCCAAAGAGTATCGTAGATGCGTATCACGATAAATTTGGATGTTAAATTGCAACATGAGATTATTCTTGTAATCCTAAATAATCTTGTAATGAGAAATGAGATGGTAATTAATGGCGAAATGAAGTTATGCTCATGGAGTGTATCTTGGTTAGGGTCGAATCGAGCTCTGAAATAATGACATGTTGGTGTCATAGATGATATGATATTTGAAATATCCAATCGAGATGAACTCTTACAAATAATGAGAGTAATTGTGTCTAGTGCACTCTTTGTGAATCATGGTGTATTATGTACAAAGAAATTGGGTATTATGATAAAAGTGTTAGGGCATGACCATTGCATATTTTTCTTTATTATGCAGGCTGAGAATGTTTTTATTAAAATGTAATATAAAAACACAAAATACCATGATGCAACTACTCTTGGTATAATAATCAACTTTGATTAGGTACAGTCAAATTGATAACATGTGGATCTACAAAAGAAGAAATTGTGACCAAGAGTGAGTTGGAGGAATGGGATGAAAGCCCTAAGGTAAATGTTGTACGTGGGGAACCCTACCTAGTTGACTGGAGATCCCAAGATCTAGGTTCCAAGGGACAACGAACCCGTGTCGACTTAGTGAATCACTGTGTGGGGATCAACCCCTACCCATTCCTCAAATTGAAAGAGTGATACCCATAGGTTAAGGTTAAGCGTTATGCTTTTAATGACTCTCGAAAAAATGTTGGAAGATCCAAGTTGAGTAATGGGGGTTTAGTCTTAAATAATGAGAAATACCTATGTGAGCTGAAGTAAGGGGCCGCTTCTAAAGAGAAATTTTCGAAAGGCACATTTCTTTGGGAAAAACTCATATAACCAACTGATAATCCCATAGCTTTAACAGGACATGATAGTGAAACTTGACCGATGAGTTAATCGTGACACATTAGTAAGGAAATATGTCATACGCTACCAAAAATAGGTTAGTTCCAAGACATCGCGTCTACTATATATGTTGGTGGATGTAAACATATGTACATAAGGGAAGGTTCCAAGGCCGTCGCACCTACTGTCTATCTGCGAGGAAGTGATCGTTGTGCTATACTTTTTGTCGATTCAATGCACAAAATTTTTATTAGGTATGGGGGATGTTGGATGTTGAATGAAATTTTGATTCATATGAGATGTTGGATGTTGAATGAAAATTTTTGATTCATGTGGGGGATGTTGGAAAATCATTGGTATATGATTTAATATTTGAATGCAAAATTAGCATCCCAATGGATTGTCTAATTTATCGGTATATATTGTGTATACACATAAGAAAGTACAAATTAATTCCAGAATTCTAAGATTGAAAGTGGTGAATATACGACCCAATTATACGAATGTCGATTGAGATGATAGGGCAGTTCACCCAGCATTATTTTAACTAAATGGAGGCCCACTGTGTGTCACATATAAATTATTATATTATGTTGGAGCATTCAATTATTGATTTTCTAACCTATCATGAGTTGAATGACATTAGTGATCTTGGTTAATTAGTGGTTAAATAGTACTAAATGGTCATGATGACATTAGGGGTCACAACTTTTTCCATAGGTCATGAATATGTGTAAAATAGAGTCATCCTCAAACTTTGGAAAGACAGAAGGAAAAATCATGTTTTGATGTTTTGTTTTGTGAGATCTTTTGAGTATTATCTTGAGATGATAGTACAAGCTCTGGATTTGTTCGAAGTGAGGCTTAGAGTGCTTCTAAGGTCATACTTGGACCATTTTATCTTGGGAGACAAACACCTTACGTGATCTTAAGTACCGAAGGGAGTAAGTGAATTGGCTTTAAGAAAGTCATAGGACACGACGTGAGTACGATATTTTTACATGAGCAAATTGATTTATGTTTTATTACAACTGGCCCACCACCACCCAATCTCTTTGGCACGGAACATGTGTTGCAAATCAAAGCCAAAAGTGCATCAAACTTGACACAAAAGATGCGTGTTGGATTGGTAATTGGGCAAAATCTGGCGCCGGGGATGCGTCCGGCCGTGTATGGTATGTGTTGGATAGCGCATCGGCATTACGCATGCCGCGTTCAATTCGAGCAGCCATCATTAATGGTTGGAGGCTTTTCTAAGATTGATTTTGGTTTGATTGTCATCGTATAAGGGAAATGGTAAAAACTAAACCATAAAAAAACGGGCGAAAAATGGTAACGCTATTATAAAAAGTCGAAATATTTAAAATATCGGTGTAAAATAAATAGTAATAAGGGTATTTGAATAGTATTAAAGGGTAATTTTATAGTATAAATACCCCCACATTCCTACAAATAAAAATATACGAAGAAGCAATTTATACACATTTGTTTTCTTCTCTATATTTCATCTAGTAGTATTATTGCTTGGTAATAATAATATAGTAGTAACATAATATAGTAGTTTGAGCTATAAAATATCCGAGTTTTTTTCATAACACGTTATCAGCACGACTCTGCCGGCTCGATTCCGTTCAGCAACCGGACCGAAGGTATTAACAACATAATCCATAAATCTCGAGGTATGGAATTCATCTAGTTTACATATTTTCTATGTAAGTTAAAATTATATTAGAACGGACCCGGACCCTATTTTCTTATTTTTCGGACTTTGAACTATTGACCCCATTACCTTATTTCAATTACATATGTAAACTTTGGACTCGATAAATTATATTTTCGTATTTGACAATTTTTTGGACAAATGACTATTGAGAGATTATATTGCCTTATTTGACAACATTATACATTATGTGATGACATTATAATTTTTGACTGATACCTATGGATTGACCTACGATATATACACTGTTTGACAATTTCACAATGACAATATTTATGACTAAGGAAGGACTATCGATGGACTCACATGGATATATTACTTGTTTAGTCATTACCGCTTTGTTGTGATCTCGTTGGACCCCGGGGACAATTGATGGACTATAATGTGGACCTAAATAAAATACGTGCCATTCTGATATCATGGACATAAGAAATAAAATCACTCGAATCATGGACATAAATAAAATTCATCCTCGTTAACTTTTCTCTTTGGACATAAATAAAAATTCATCCCCATTTACATTATAACATATGGACATAGAAAATAAATTAAAATATTCATTTTTATATTAAGTATATTATTGATAATTCCAATGCTCATGTAGAGAGTTTAACTTTTATATCTACGTTGTGGAAAATACCTCGCTTATATTATTATCTCACTATTGTGTTATCTTACTTATTTGTTGTTTATGATTATTTGTTTATAATCATATGTATTATATTATCATATGTGTTCATTTATAAATATAATCATGCATTATGTGCATTGTAGCAGCTATATCTTAATTGCTGCCTTAAAATATTTTCTCCACAATTCTCTACTTGGTAATGAAACATTAAAATAAATATTATTTATTATCCTCAGCGTAATAAAAAACGGTAACAATAATAGGACACTTCAATATTTTTACTCTATAAATAGTTCATTCTCTTCCACGTTTCTAAATATCATTCTCAAAATTTTATAAATATTTTCAAAATGGCGAGGATGTTTTCTAGTATTTATCTATACTATATATAATAATGTAGCGAGGTGGGTTGTGATTTACAAAGTGAAGCCAAATTAATGTATTGCCTATTTTACCCTTTTGATAAAAAAAAATTATTTTAATTTTCATAGTAATGTTACCGTCGAACAAGATAAATTTTCCATAAACTACTCCTATAAATATTATCTACTATGTAATACTTCGTAATTATCACCAAGAGAATAAAAAATTGTTTCACAGTACTCTATCTTTATTTTACAGTCTCTATCTTATTTTACCATGATAAGCTTTTTTGTTTATTTCTTTTAGATTTTTTTTAAATTTATTTATTTTTCATTATAATTTTATTATAAAAATAATTTGCGACAAAGACTATGCACGTATAACTAGTCTATTATAATTGCTTTCTCTCTTTTTATGCTGTGGTTTTTATAAATGTAGAAGAGATAGGTAAGGGAAATGCAACATTTATCGTACTTGGCATTTTACCATTTCTAATCTTAGTTTGGATTGTTTATTTTTATTTCGATAGAGATTTTCATGAAGAGTAAACATGATATTTGTAATTGAATAAGATTTTAATTTGTGTATTGAATGGATGAGTGTAATATTGAATAAAATGACATTTTTTTATCATAGCTTATATACTGGATATTGTTATTTTGTTTGTGTTTTAGAATAGATCATGTCCCAGCGTTAACATCAATTCAAATTCTAAACGTAAATTGGAAGCCTTCATAACTTTTGGAACACACCCAATGAATAGAGTACGCTGCGTCGGGGACTCGACAAAATTGAGGGTGATAATAAAGGGGACCTCGACGGTTGACGGAAGGTTTCAATGAAAATTAGAGTAAATAGGATAATCAAGCGCGCATTGATGATGGATTACAAGCAGTACTCGAATGCAAAAGATCCCAGATATTGTGGGACAAAGTTAAAGGCAAGATTTGGACATCGGAGGAAAGTCTTAAAACCCTCATTGATCGGAGTGGAACAAATTAAGGTTCCCGAATTATAAAAGTGTTGTTGCACTAACTCAGCCATGCACAGTTATGGCCATTAGAATTTTGTGGCATAACTATAATCGAAGAAGAAAAATTGGAAAAAATATTTTCAACTTTCCGTAAATGCGAGTGTTGTTAACAACAATATAGTAGAGGATTCTTGAGTACTATGATTTGGTTGCGGCTCTTCTAGTGGCGAGCAAAGTAATGATGTTCTGTAAAAACCACCCGATTGCGTCCAACGGGGATGATGGCATATCTGAAATAAATACCTGATATTTAATAAAAAGGGCGTGAGTAGTTATGGTCGTTGCAGGCGTGGTGGTCGATTTGTGGGCGTGGTCGGCAGAAATCATAGTCGTAACCACTTTCGTGGTGAAATTAAATGGGCGAGGTTATATAGTAATTTAAGGCCTCCATAAATGACCAAGGTAATAACGATCGACAAGAAGCAATTAGATATATCAGAGGTCCCTCAGAAACCGTGATGATATATCTGCACGTTTCTTAAATACTGCAGTCTCATTATAGAACCACTAAATACTCATCTCTTTTAACTGAGGACCTTGCAGTATATCTAAAGGCGTAACTTAAAACGTGGGCGTCTGTGGAGTTCCAAAGATAAAATCCCCGAAAAAGAAAAAGGATAGAAAATATTGATAAGAACAGAAAGTGATCTTGATAAAACTAAATAATAATGTGTCCGTGATAAACGTGATCTTGAAGAATCACAAGATGATAGCTTGAATGTTGACAATGTTATGAGATAAGAATGATCTCGAAATTTCTATCAATTATGTTATCTGAGAAATTTGTGAAGCCGAAAAGGAATGGATATTATTGATAGAGATATTTTTCATTCTCTATTGCATGTGAAATTATGAATGAAAGTGATGATCATGAACGAGATCCATGAATGAATGTCAAAATAGACATGATTGGAAAGATGCAATGAATCTTGAGTTGAATTCTCTTAAGAATCGAAAAGTATTTGGACTGTGTGGTATAAAGGTGTGAAGCACATTGGGTACAAAGTAGGTTTTTGTAAGAAAATGGAATGAGAAGCTTGAGATTGTGAATCTGAGACTAGATGGCACATTCTGAGGGGTTTTCTCGAGACCACGAATTGATTGTAAGGTAATTTATTCTCTGTTATGGATGCCATTACTCTTTGTTATTTAATGGTCTATGAGTATCTAATAATCTACATATGCATCTTATGGATATTTATTCTTTTATATGGATCACTTGATAGTGAAATATACATGAAAATACCGGAAGGATTTAAGATGCTTGAGACATCAAAATCCAGAGAAATGTATGCAATTAAGTTGCAAAGATCATTGTACGGGTTAAAGCAATCCGGACGAATGTGGTATAATAGATTAAGTGAATATTTGCTTAAAGAAGGCTATGTGAATAATCCTATTTGCCCTTGTGTTTTTATAAGAAAAACAACATCCGGTTTTGTAATCATTGCTGTCTATTTTGATGACTTAAATATTGGAACTAATAAAGAAATCAAAGAAGCAATGAATTATTTAAAGAAATAATTTGAAATGAAAGATAAAGGAAAAACTAAGTTTTGTTTAGGTTTTTCAAATTGAATACATTAAAAATGAGTATATTGGTGCACCGATCAAATTATCTGAAAGAGGTATTGAAAAGGTTTAACATGGATAAGACAAAATCCTTTAAGTACTCCTATGATGGGCGAGAGCCTGATATTGAAAAGGATGCCTTAGTCTAAAAAGAAGAAAATGAAGAGGATCTTGTCTTAGTACCATACCTCGATGTCATTAGAGCATAATGCTATCTTTTCAAATTATCCTGAACTGATACGCTTTGCGGTGAATTTACTAACAAGATTCGGTTAAGTATCTACAAAGAGACATTGGAAAGGAATAAAACATATATTTCCATGCTCTTGAGGTATGTCTAATCTTGGTTGTTTATCCTAACAATACAAAGCAGTTTTGCTTGGTTATGCAGTCACGGAGTTATTTTGAGATCCATAATGCTAAAATCACATACTAGATATATTTACATATGTTGTCTTGTAATATCATGGAGGTCCCAAAAGCAGACTCTTGTAGCAACTTCTTTGAACCATCTTGAAGTAATAGCTTCTTCCGCGAAGCAAGAGTGTAGATGGTTAAAGATGCGTGACCTGTGGCAATATCAAAGACATCCAGGTTTATCATTTTATAAGAATCAACAGTGCATGAAGGCGATCTTTGCATGTGTTACTCGGTTGAAGAGGTTATGTCGAAAGTGTGACGAGCCATTCCCCAGTTCTTTTCGTTCTTCGAAGCTTGAAAGAAGCAAGGAGGTAGATATTCGGGTATATTGGATTCGTGTGATATGTAGCGGTCTATTTCACAGACACTTACCACATCGAGTTTTTCGAAAAGCGTGTTCGCGGTATTGGAATCACGTCCTTGGGAGTCTTGAAAACCTACCCGCACATGATTGAGGAAATCTTTGTTGTAAACAATGCTTATAAGTCAAGGGAAGCATCTTGAGTTTTCGCATAAGGTTTTTAACGAGACTTCTTGTATGCTTTTAAGTAAACAATGATAGATATTTCAAGGTGGTTTTATAAAAAGTCGAGAATGTTGAAATATCGATTGTAAAATAAATAGTAATAAAATTGTTGGAATAGTAAAGAATTAATTTTATAGTATAAATACGCACGTTCCCCAAATAAAAATATACGAGGAAGCAATTTATACACATTTGTTTTCTTCTTTATATTTCATCTAGTAGTATTATTGCTTGGTAATAATAATATAGTAGTAACATAATATAGTAGTTTGAGCTATAAAATATCTGGTTTCTTTTTTATAACAAACACCATTTTCTTTATGTAGTACTCCGTAATTAGTAGGCTTCGCTAATGGTAAGTATAACAATTATGTAAAAAAAGATTGAAAGCTCTGATATTTTTATTTATCTTTTCTCAAGGAGGGAAGACAAATATGTTAGCCTAACCTCATCAAAGATGGAACATAATTAATTGATCATCACTGCAATCAAAATGCACCAGCCGGGAATCGAACCCGGGTCTGTACCGTGGCAGGGTACTATTCTACCACTAGACCACTGGTGCTTAATGAAGATGTACAAGTTGAACTTAGTACTCGTTTGATTCATGAGATGAATATAGTACCAAAATAGCAAATGTTACTTATATGAACCAAGAATGAGCAATGGATATTCATTTTTGTGTATAAAAGTTACTAAAATAAAACATATTTTAAATGACACCAAAGATTACTCACGTTTGTTAAAATCATCATTCAACCTTGGTTCAACTTAGGCAATTTTCGATCATTGATATTCAGGAAAAACTTGATCATTACATCGATTTAATGCCACAAATCGAATTTTTCTTCATTTTTTACATTGTTACGAGAGTATTTTTGTCTTTTTCAAAATTGTGTGCCTTTAAAATAAAAAATTTGTTGTTTATATATTGATGTTAAAGGAACACAACTTCGAGAAATTAAAAAAGAACCCCGCAAAAACATAAACAAAGTGAAGAAAAAATAGATTTGCGGCCTCAAATCGACATAATGACCAAATTTGCCCTCTACAAGTAACATCAATGATCGAAAACGGCATAAGTTGAACTAGAATGATCGAATAATAATTTTTAACAATCTTTACCATTTTCCCCTAAAACAAAATTACAATAAAAAAGAATGGAACAAAGATATTTGAAATATGCACAATATTTTTTCAAATCCCATTTGCATTTTGCTAGATTATGGATCAATGAGAACATCGAATTGTCTGTGAATTGAAGGCTTCCAATAATTTAGTGGTCTCGAATTCGATTCTCAAACATGTATGGGAGCAGAGGCATTTTTCAAATTAAAAAGAAAAAAAAAGATTAGGAATCAGTTTTACACCCCGATTGTCTTTTTAAGTCAAAATATTTTAAGATTTCAAAGCAGAAGTTCTACTCCATGTCTCCACATAAACAAGGTATTGACATTCATCTAAAAACTCCTAAAACATGGATAAGTCAAACTATAACATAAATTAATACATAGATATATATATATATATATATATAACCATTGCGATCAGTTCCAATCGATATTTTGCAGAAATGAAGGTTGAACAGGGCCCTGCAAGTAGGCGTACTTTTGGAGCCTCGCTGTATAACGTAAGGGGAGATTAGCAACAGAACTATCATGTGCATTACGCCATGTAACTGAAATAGGTGGAAGTGGAAAGTTCTGAAGCATATCCACCTGCAACGAAGTTCAATATCGATAAGTCTGACACAAGATCAAAGTTTGAAGTGTAAGAGTGGATACACGCTACTTCTATGTAATGTTATAACTTACAGCAATGAAATGGCCCTTGTTATGCAAATAAGAGATGACGATTTCCCCATCTGGATATTTACTGTCCGTAGTCGTCAATGGAAAAAAAGTTTGACTTTCTTGAGATGATAGAATAACAAGTACCTGACAAGGAAAGTGAACGCTAGTAGTAAGACACACTTCACCTCTAGCAGAAAATTCAAGGTTCGAGTCATCACGAGATAAGTGGACACCACTATTGATCTTCGTTCAATTAGATAATAAAAAAAGAACAAGTACCTTGTTATATCTTGTGGCAATCACAAATCCCATATCTGGCGACATCCATTTATCAACAGGTGCATGATCAGCAGACCAATGAGACAACGAGTTGCATAGTTCTCTTGTTGATTTAAATCCTATCAAAGCTTTTTCATAAAGCCCAGGCCGAGAATCAACATCTAAGTACAAGTCTTTTCTTACCTGCATCCAACGCTCCTGGTCCTCGTAAAAATTCCGTGCAATGGCTCTAAAACCACAATTTCCATCATGTTTTACATCCAACCAGCCATGAACATATGGCGCCATGAATGATGGAATATATGCAATATAAGAAATGAATTGCCCCGACGAGAACAGTGTGAAAGTATTAGGCTGCACCAGTCCACAGTCTTGACCTCGCTCATTCCCAGAACCACGCAAATCATTATGTCCAAGTCCATCTTCAACAACAATTGGTGGTAGGAATAAAGGAGAAGATTCACTTGGCATCGTGGCCGAAGTACACCTTTCACCTTCACACACAGAGGAATTTACATAGCTCTCTGATTTAGCTATGGGCTCTCTCGATATGGATCTGTCAGAGAAAGCAACCTCAATCACCCTAGCATACAACTCTACCCTTTCCTTTTCAGGCCTGTTCTTAATATTATCGATTGCCTCTTGAAATAACTTTTCTTGCACCTTAATCATTTGCTCTTGCAAATTCTCCTCATCAACTTGGATTTCATCATGTTCTTCCGTATACTTCATTTTATTTTTAGCATTGTAAATCTGCTTTATTGTTATAGAGTCGCAACCTTTCAAACTTTGCAAACAATTTAGTATTTGCTTGGGCGGCAAACTCTTTGACAGCCTTTCAACAATCATTATGTCATCTTTTCTCAATCTGACTGATGGACTCTTAACATGTTTGCCCACATCATGATTGTGTTTTCCATCCAATACATGTAAAAGCCAACCACCTGACAGTTGTTCACAACCTCGCAAGTGAAATGGACATTCCAACTTATTGCTCCTAGATTGTCGTCTTTTTTTCGATTCATCAGTACCACCCCTCTTTCTGGGCTTACCAGATTTTTTACACCCAAGATCCACACGACCACTAGCTCGTGTAGTACCCGATTTTGAAGAACTTCTAATAGCTACAACCACATTGTGTTCTTTTCCAACACCTCTTACCCAATTAATCAGCTCCTCTCGGGAACTGAATCTAGTACATGTCCTAAAATTTTCAGACAAATCAACACACTCCTGCGCAGTAAATATAATTGAAGCACTGGTATTAAAAATACACTCTAAATAGGAGGCATATGATGTGCATGGCCATTTAAGACTTTTTAAATGACATTTGATACATATATTGACATCAAATGGCACTAAAACAGTGGCCAAATTGACAAGACAAAGCATAACCACATGGCATAAAAGCAATCTCAGTAAAGTTTGATTCCCCTAAGACTTGATTACATGCATTATGAGCAGATAACATATACTCCCTCCATCCCAATTTACTTAATCATGGAAGTAAAAAGTACTTTATTAAGGGCTTGATTAATATTACTAATATACCCTATAAAGGCACTTTATCAAAAAATACTTTAATTAATCATGAAAACAAAAAGTACTTTATTAAGGGATAAAAGTGGAAAGATCAAGATAAAGCTAGACAATTCCTATACGACAAGAAAAGGAAAGCGAAATATTTTGCTAATGACAAGAATTTATCTGGCGGAGTATTAAAGAACATCAACAACATGTCACGAAGCCTCTAAAGAGGCTCCCGCCTAATCTGGATAGAAGGCATCGAATTGTATGCAATCTTACCCCAATGATAACAAAAAGACAGTTTCCGAACTGACCCAAGATGAAGTGCAAAGACTATCTACAACTTCATAACAGATAAGAAGTGTAGGTAGTGTAATGATCCATTTTGATTTATTCCATTATATCCAAGAGATAGAGAATATAAAATCTTTGACTCCATAGAAGATGAAACATATATAGAACACTAATGTATATCATTCAAAAACCTTAAAACAAAGAACATCTCCAAAATATATAATACTTCATTTTATTATGGAAGAAGGGTAATTTAAATCTTTCTATGAAAGCAAAACTCTATTCTGTAGGAAATAATTACCTATCTAATCATTAAGAATGACTTTGTAAGCTCTCTGTAAGAATAAAAAAATGCTCAATAAGAAAAGAATTGGAGCAAAACAAAGCCAAACAGAAAACTAACCTCGGCTGACATCCTCTTCACCAGAAAAGTCTCAGAATTAGTGGAAACAGGAAGAGTACAGTTTGTTTCCGTTTAGTAGGTCTGCAGCGTTAAAGTAAATAAGTGTATACTGAAGTGAGCAGGCCATCGAATTGAGTATCACATATTAGAGCTAACTAGTTTTGAAGATCGAACTTTCTGATGTAAATAATATTTAAAGAAGAGACAGAAGTTCAAATAAGCTTCCGAAGATAAACACTTTCTGTTAATCTTTCAACTTAACAAACAAATCCAAACCAATCTAAACCTTATCCCACGAAGTGGAGTCGGCTATATGGATACGACGCCTCCATTCAACCCTATGTTGGGCAATCCCTCATCTTAACAAAAAGAAAGCAAATAAAACAGTTACATCGCTGGAAGAAAAACATAATTAACAGATCGAAAAAGGCCCCTCAGTTAATTCATCACCATGCATTCCCTTCCTATTGAAATTAAATCCACTAAGATTAGGGATAAACCACATGAATGACGTCTCTTAGAGTTTTGTTATAAACCCTAAACATCATAGAAGTGGTTTCCCATAAACATCTCAAATAATAACTCTTAAGATTGATACCACCCCAGTTATCACAATGAGCGCTTCCATGACAACAATCCCACTCATTTTTTGAAAAATGATCCATCCCTTACCATCAAGGTAAGGTAATTCATCAAAACTTTCACTAAACTATACCCAAAACATTGAACATCAACACATTGACTAATAGTATGCATCAATTTACTATTATGAACAAGATGAGCTCTCTCCTAAGTCCTAAAGTAGATCAATATAATAACATGTCCCAATGCCTCTTGGTCCGTTTGGATTGGAGTTAACCTGGGTAAATCGAGGTCAAAGTTTAAGTTCACCTCGCTTGTTTGGGGTTCCATTTTTCGTATTCACCTAGTTAATAGAGGTTAAATGATTCATTTCGATTTTCCCTGTTTTGTTAATATATATATCTACCATAATTCACCTCACCAACTAAAAATGGATTCAAACAACATTCTAATACATTCACCCTCACCTACGTTAATTTAAATTTTACCCTCATCTCGATTAACCCCAATCCAAACATACAATAAGAAGTCTTCCCACTTAAGCAGGAAGGGGGGGCCCCGTATCAGTATGTAAAATAACGAACAACATAATAACGCCTCTATATCCTGCCTGAGACCACTTTTATGAGTTAAAACACGATGCGAATCAATTGAAAAGGGGTCAGATTGTATGCACCGTACGTGTGATAAGGTTGTTTCGAAATTGAACCAAAGTCCAAATGTATATCAATAATTCAATAAAATTAAATCACTCCTACCCAGTAACCACGATATTAAAACTTAATGATTACCTAATTATCTGTAAAAATCGGTAGAAACTGAATACGACATCAAAAAAATAGAAATTTCTATATAATTAAAAATCTATAATATAATTAAATAACAGAAAATTGAATTGTAAAAAATGTACCTGAGAATTAAATGATAAAATTGATTAATATTGAGAAATTGAATTGATTTGGGGAGGGTTTAGAGAGAATTGGGTTAAATCGTGCCAAATATGTTGCGCGCTTTGTTCGGAGCACTTCCAAAAACACAACTCCCTCGGACCCAAAGTAAAATATTCCTTTTCCTTTTAAATGGATTATAGTAATTCAATACAATTTTATCTTAATATTTTCTACTTTTATCCTTTAATAAAGTATTTTTTTTTATTTCTGTCATTAATTAAAAGTGATTTTTTTATCAAGTACTTAATATTAATCGAGCCTTTAATAGCGATTTTTACTTCCATCAAGTAAATCGAGGGAGTAGTTTTTAAAATGACAATATAGCCGAAGTTTTATCTTAAATCTCAATTCGGTTTCCAAGTTTTTTATGCTACCATGTTTGGTACGGGGTCAACTTTGACTTGATTGATTACCTTTATAGCCTCGTACACTTTTAATACTAAATTATATTTCATGTTAAAACTATGTTTCTATAAGGAAAAATTATTTGTTAGCTTAATATTTTAAAATTGTAATATATATATATATAAATTATATTTCGCTTATGTTATTGATCGATAATTCTCAGAATAAATGGTCTCGGTCCAAGATCGGTCCAACGAGATCGCCCTTCAAAATGAACAGACAAGAACAGTGCACCAAATAAATCTGACACGATCACACGAAATGCCGCACGCAAAATTCAAATTAAAAGTGGTGAGCCTGGCCGTTCGATAAGAAGAGGAGAGCCGTTGGAGACTAATGACTTAGTTCGGCTCAATTAAGATCTTAATTACTCGATCCCTTAATGAGCCACAAATCATTAATTGTGCAATAAAGTATTTTATCAAGGATCGACTAAAGTAATCTACTATTCTCGAGACCAAATCAAGTAAGTTCACTTTGATACCCAAATTCTCTTTTTCAGAAACTAAACTCTTTCGATCCTTTACCCACTCGATCGCCGAAAAGCTTCCTATCGGGAAACCAAGGCGATTTTATAGGAGCTCTATTTGATCAAGGCGCACAAGCTCAACTTGAAAAGATTAGAATCCTGGCCCATCACCGAACCGACCACATCATTATTGGCGACCACACTAGGAGACTTGCATTGCTAAAGTCACCACCCACTAATTCACCGCCAAACTCTATGATTTCGACGACCAAAAGATACACACTTGTAGCCAATTTTGTATAGTTATTTTTACAATCCGTAGCTCGGGATCAGAGACATGTTATGATATTTATGTTGGTCAAACCAGCATAATGGAGATTTAATATTATTTACAATTTTCATGTAAAGATTAATAGTCAATTGACTTTAATTCATCTTAAAACATAAAAATTATTTATGTTCAAAACATAAACAATGGCAACGTTCCTAATCAAAACGGAAAGCTAACTTGACAATTTATTAAAAATATTTGTCTCAACTAAACGATAAACTCGGGTCTTCCTGGTCAGATGTTTAACGCATTCCTTATCCAGGTCCACTCCATCTCTAGTGATCTTCTATTCGGATCGTCCCGCATATTTCAAAAAATGTGAGTACTACATACAATGTCAACAAGCATTAATGTACTAGAAAGTGAAGTATCATAATTCTAAATATGACGGTACCTTTCAGTCGATCCGATCTAATCAATGCCTCTGCCGATGGAAAGGTTCTCTTGACGGACTTCCTCTGATGACCGTGAGTGGTTAGTTTAACCATCCTTGTTGCCTATCGCCTTCTATTCCCTTTTGTTCATTCCTTGCGCCAGGAACCAAACTCAGGGTGAAACATTCAGGGAATTCTCCTTATCCATAGAGATCATCTCTCGAAGCGAAGCCAAAGCTTCCTTCATTTCTTATCCATTGTAACCAATAATGAAATTAGATACCTTGTTCAAGTAAGTAATCATGATGATGTTTAAGCTGATTCTCGAGAGAGATCGGGATTACAAGAGTAATCGAGTAACTCAATCAATCTCATTATCTCCATAACATAATTCTCTCCAACCTTCACGTTGATCAGGGTGTGGAATATTTTGCTCTTAACCCTTTTTCAACACTTCCACGAAGGAGAGTCTCAGATGAACATAAATCAGATCATGATCTGAGATCCTTATTCTGAACCTTGAGATGATGCTCTATAGTGGACAGCATAAGACACTTGACTTCTACAGAGTGCATCAAATGCTCATCGTATCGAAGTCACACTCCAAACAAATCGGAATCCTTTTGAGTACTTGGGGCTCGTTCAGTATTACATATTCAATGTGCTCATCAACGAGCACTAAGTCATTTAGCATATATCCTCAGTCGTACCGAAAGCACCTTTATCGCATCACAAATTAAAAAATACATAAGTTAACTTAATCTATATGTCATATAATATTCTATAATCAAATAATAGAACAAACATACTCGTGTTTATAATCCCACTAAACACACAAAGTATACCAAGAACTCACATAACATAAACCGGACGGCAGCACGCATCACATTCCGACTTAAGCTATGCAAGCAAGTGTACAATCACATAATTATGACCATCATAACTCTTGGCGTTACTAATAGTTCAGCTTAGACTATATTAATAACCTCTTGTGTCAACAGACTCACGTCTTGACATGGAACCAAGTATGCACTCAAATATATCAGTGCAAATTGCAATGAAAGGTAAGCTCGAGTTCTTGAACAAAATCTTAGACCATTCCATCGGGGTGGCATCCCAAATGCAACACGTCTGTCATACTAGCAGGTCCATGAACACAAGTAATACTATCCCGACTTTATATTTTGGTATGACATTAACTACTTATGTATTAGGTGGAATTTGTTATATTTTATTAACTCTTACGATCATGTCAAACATATCAATCAAACAAACAAAAAGTATATAATCATGGATCATAAGAAAAATATAACACATATTGGAAATCATGATATAAATATTAGTAAAAAATATTTTTAAACTATACTGGCTTCATAAATCATTTTCTGCCGACCTATCCTGCTGTGGATCAATATCTAATAATTAATTATAATTACTTATAATTAATTATCTCAAGTTTTAATGCATTTCTATAAATACAAAACTAGCATATTTGTAGGTCATATTATCTATATAATATAATATTATACCATAAAGTCCATGACATCCATCAAATATAACGTATTATATCATGCATGATAAATAGTCAATATTACATCTAACATACATAGCATGGATGAAGAATGAAGTAGACACACATATTGCATGTCAAGAATATTGAACAAAAATGAAATACACTATTTAATTTGTCTAAGTGTAAAGTCACTAGTAATCTAATTCTAGTGTTTATTTGATATTTTATATTAATAAGGTGGTGTTAATATCTAGTATTAACAAATGTTAGATTAATATCTTATATTAAAATATGTTATTAGTATCTAATATTAATAACGTCTTACATTAATACTTAATATCAAATGTGTCATTAATATCTAATATTAATAACATGTTAAGTTAATATCTAATATTAAAATAACTAGTATTTTTCAAAAATACTATTTTACACTTATGATGATTAATTCCTAAAATTATGTTATAATTTAACTATAATTATCTAATAATCATAAATCTCAAAATTAATTAAATCAATTTTGAAATATTATAATTAAACCTAATCATAATTAGAATTTTAAGTAATTCAATCTATTAGTTTTAATTAATTCCAATAAATAATCGAATTTAATCTAATCTTATTAGAACTAATTTTATTGTGATCAAAATAAATTGAATTCAATCCATGCTATTTTAAACCTGCCTAACCGTGATCGGGTCGGCCGATCAACTCGGGTTTGCCTCGAGTCAACGGTTTGGGTCAACGTGCTGACTTTTGACTCGATAACGCCATGCCGACGCTAGCCGCGGTCAATGACTTTTTCTGTCTGATACGATTAAGCACAAAATTCCATTTGCTTTACTCATTCTCAATTAATAAAACTAATATAAAATTAATTAAAAACTTCCGAAAAATCTCAAAATTAGAAATATTATTTGAAAATTTTCCACATTAATAAATTTAGAAAATAATTAATAATTAATTATATTTAATTTATCTAATTAACATAACTCTTCTATAGGAACTAAAATATCATTAAGCACAAATCAAACAAGCAAATCAGCTCATAATTCAGCAAAAACATTTTTCACATTATTTACATAATTGTAATCATGTAACCTAAGCTCTGAAGCCACTGTTGGTGTTTTATATTCGAATCTAACTAGTTCTAAACTAATCATATTCGAATTCCAGATACTACGGATTATACAAAAACAATAAATATGAATTAAAAGTGTATACTTTTCTTCTGGAATATTTTAACGCAAGCAGTAAAATAGACGAAGTTCATATACCAAAGGTATCTCCAACAAGATCCACAATCTCAAGAATTAACCTGAACTCCTCCTTGCATTTTACTAGAACGATTAAAGAGAAACCGAAACAAAAGATGGAACGTAAACTATTTTTCTTTTGCAAAGAGCGGGAAAGTCGAATCAGAGGCGAGGAGTAGCGGAGATTCTTTGACTTCAAAAAGTCTAGAATTTATGAGCAAGTTTCTTCTCCAAAAAATGGCCTTTATATAGACATCAAATGTCCTACTTTTTAGTCTTTTATGGAGAGTTAAGCAAAAACTCTACCACCTCCTTTTCTTCATCTTAGTCGACTAGAATAAGTTGTAGGTGTTCTAGAATCTTCCCACTTCTTATCCCTAAAAAAAAGGCACGTTAAGTGGTAGAATATTCTAGAATTATTCTACTAAAGGAAGATTCTGGAAACCATATCTCCTACCCATTATAGTCGAACCTAGGGGTGATTTTCAACAATTGGAAATCACCCCAATGTTCTCATATAGTTTCATTTTAAATCCCGAATGTTTCCTTCATTTTAAACCATATCTCCTACCCATTATAGTCGAACCTAGGGGTGATTTCCAACAATTGGCATACTCTAATAAGCCATCAAAACCCCTAATATTGATACCGATAAATCCTAAATACTAATTGTCTAACAATTAATATATATTGAACTTATGATTTTATAAATCGGTTGTACAATATAAATTGTTCAACGGGCATTTCTATGAGATCTAATATCTCTTAGTTCTAACATAAAGGACCTAAGAGTTTATGCAAGCTTAAGGAGTCCACGTGTGGATTCAATCGAGCATCTCGGAGTTGATATCTTCTTATGTGATTCAATTAAATTTGGCTTTACGAGATCAAAGAAGAAACCGAATCGACATTGAATAAAGCTTAAGCAATTGACAAACAAGTAGTTCTTGTCTTACAATCTGATTGTTAACTACATAACATAGATGCCTAATTGATCCATGCAATCATATATTATTTCACGGATGGTTGAAATAATAAATTCCTAAGACAAGTCTGCAGATTCCAGAGAGGCAGCCTATGTGCGTTGACAAGAGAACCTCTTCAAGTCTAGAAATGTAATATAGCCATTTTCCCTGGTCATATGTTGATGGTTTTGTAGAAACTATCATTTCATGACTAGCATAGTGATTGATCGACAACAATTTTCTTGATCATAAGAGTTCGTAGTTTCAATCAATCTTATGGGTTGCCGCTTGTATAACCATGAAATGGTTTGACCACCGGTAAATCATAAAAAGATATTTGTGTCCTATAAATTTGCTTAGAATCGTTGGAAGTTTAGCGATTCTTAGACCTCGTGATATAACTATCTATGTTGAGTTGCGTGGTTGTGTGCTTGACTATGTCAAACGCCTACCTTAAGCGATCATAAACGGTTATTACAAGAAGCGACAATGCTAGCATAGCTAAAGAGATGTCGATATATTATAGAGGATTTGTCTATTCTGATATACAAGTGTAGATCTCGTGCCTCTCGAGAAAGACATGATTATGGACCCGGCTTTGTCGGGTTTATTAGTATGGTTCAGGTTCGAGTAAAAAAAGTCGCGTTTTTCATTTATTACTTTATGGGCTTAACTCCGTGGATCAGAGATCAATGGTGACAAAGGAATTGTAAAGTAATCGCCCAAGCAAAGTGTGGTGCTGGAAATCAATAGTTATTGGTTTCATTTATTATGCCTATTACTTACACCGCTGTAATAAACGAACATTCAACTATAAAATTAAATTACTTAGTCGGGTTCTCGTGGATAATACTGTGGGTTATGCCAAATTGCTGTGATCCCATGGCTAATTGTAATAATAATATTAATGATGTATTATATTAATATACAAATGCTATTATCCGAGCCTGTGGGCACAATAATAATATTTCGAGCTTATATTTCACGTAATAAATAAAACCGCACTTGGTAAATCGGGGAAGTTGATTGTAATCACCCAGGATTCTAATTGGGATATTTACACTAGTCGTTTGAAATATTATTAGATGAGCCTGAATTAATTAACTTATTAGTTTGATTAATCGATTAGCTAATAACCTTGTTTAGTTGACTTGATAAGATTAATTAAGCAAGTCGGTTATCTTAACGAGCCAACTCACTAAGCTAATGGGCTTATGGACTTTAGGATTTTATTTATATTAAACATATAAATACTAGGCTTTATGGAAAAGCATACAAGAGTTTTCATAACACGAACCCTAAATCTAAAGAAGCATTTTCGCCCCTCTCCCCCCCTCTTGGGATGGCCGAAAACTTTCAAGTGCAAGAATGAAATTCTTGCTTTGATTCATCATCCAATCATAATCCAGTTCTAGCAGACTCAAGTGCGGGATTCAACCCCTTCTGGTGTTGACCACTGTGACGAGATCACAACCGTGACGCCAAGAATCGAAAATTCAAAGCCGAGCTTCGCGAAAGATTGTCATGATAATATTCTCAATACAACAGAAGTCAGCCTTATATTCATATATTGCCAGAATATATAACTTAAATCTCAAATATATAAATTAAAGTGATCCTGTTTATGTGGATATTTGATTATTTGTTCAAGTTATCCATATAAAATTTATCATATCTATTGTTTTACCTAGAATAAATAACACCTCTGCTTAGAAAATATCAACAAACCCAATATTATAATCGGAACAAGAAAAAAGATACATGAGTGATTATTTTGAAGAACCTGAAATACAAACAAACATAATTGATAATTTGACTCTGAAATTTGAAATTAAAAATAAAAAACCAAATCATTATCATACAAAATATCATATAAGTGAGGCAAGAAAACAGTGTAAATATACTACAACACCAATCTTGGAACTCTAACCTTATTTTTTTCTCAAATTGACGCTCCCCAATACACAAATTACATTCTAACTACTTTGAGGCCAATATAAATTGATGATGAACCAATTGAATTGTTAGATTGATTGAGATAACTTAGGAATGGAGGAAATAAAGAGCACACCAGCATGGCTGCAATTGGTTGCATATGATGGTGAAACCAAACCTCTGAAATCCAAGTTATCTAGCCAAGTGATGGGGCAGTAATTAAGCCTCCATCTGCCTAAAACAACCACATACCCTTCAAAGAAAACTCTCCATAATTCAAAGGTATGATAGAGTAAAATGGAAAATAAAAATGATTTACTAAGAGAATTTGAATAAATGAAAAACAGTAGTAACAATCCCAAAGATAAAAAACACTTTGAACCACTTGGCACACAACAATTGATGCAATCACAATAAAAAAGTAGTGGTTTGCAGTACAATTGAAGATGAGTTTTGTTGAAAACTAAGGAAAGAGTAATATCTAACGGCTGAGAAAATAAATTGATATCCCTAAAATCCTCCCGGCCAAGTTTCATTTGTTCTCCCATCAAATCCGCCCAAAATTTTGGGCCGTTGTCTTTAGACACTTCTCATTTGGAGTCCAACAATTCCACTGCTGAGATGAATCTAATGAGAGCAAATCAACGACTGAAATGAAAGGAAAAAGGCAACAATATATAAAAACAAGTAGGATGTTCCAATAACAAAACGCAATGTAATCTTTATGTATAAAGTTTAATTCTAGTATTGAAAACGGTTTGTGCCCAAACACGGAATATGTAATGTGATTCGAGTGTTATTCTAATGAAATTATATAATTTATGATAGGATTTTCAAAGTACTTTATTGGTTAATATTGACAATGATCAAATTAGACAACATTTTCTGACACTGAGTAAATTTTAATACGAGTACGTGAATTGATTACTTATTATTAAAAAGTTAAACAAATTACATTAATGATCCATCGCTTGTCTGCGACATTGGCAAATGATGAATAATGCTGATATGTCAATCGATTATGAGACTCAGCCTTATTTTAACTACTAATATGCTGCCGCTCCCATTTAATCGAATTCACACGACATGAAGAGCTGGTAACGCTGACATTACTTAACACTCTAATTCTTTTATTAGTTGAACTATACTCCGAACAATGAGTTACCTATTATTCACCCCATCCAATTCAGAATTTAATCTAGAATATTCACTCATGTATTCTCAATTTACTCCGACCAAATGTACCATTAATAAATTATGTGACAACAGTCAATAGTGTACGAACAAAATCTTTTAATACGTGACTCACCTGGCCCCAATTTATTCGATCGCTTTAAAAAATAATTTATTAATAAAATCATCAAACAAATCACTTATACCTAAAAAGCGAAATTTTGCTAGATGACATGAACAGACGAATTTAAAGATAAGATAAAATCATAACTCGATCGTCGACTAACAATAATGTATTAGAATTCATACTTTTGTCCTTGAGAAAGACTTGTCACTTGAGGGAGGTAAGGGTCAAAAGGATATGATTTTTTATTAATATGTATCATCATAAAATGAACCACATTATATTGTCTCATTAGAGATATCGGAAGCCTAATTAATCATCTTAGAAAAAATGCAATCGGTCACGCAAATGCTTATTGATTTAAAGAACTGTCCTTCATCAGGTCGACAAGTCCAGGTAGCAAAATAGTACTGTAATTATATATGTGGTGATGATGACTTGATTTTTCTATGGAGGATTATTAGAATTTGGTGGCACACCTTTGAAAGATTTCGAAAGCACAGAATTTTCAGAAACCTCATCTAACACAGGCAATTCCGCGTTCAAGAATCACAATGTTTGTCTCTAGATATTTCATATAAGTTTTGTTACACTAAGATCTTCATTATTTATTGATGGTTCTCTCTTAATTTATCATGTTCTGATATCTCCTAAGAACATAGAATAAGATGCTGATAAATTGAAGTGATTGTTATAAGATTTCAATTGAAATTTTGTTATGGAAAGATCTAGTAAATAAATTTTCTTATTGATTCTCAAGTGTGATAACTTATTTCAAATTAACTTCTTCACCTATGTCCAAAAAGCACATTATAAAATAATCATTTTAATATAGAATCATTGTCATTTGAATATATCATCTCTATTAGATGATATTACACATATAATGTCTAATTAGATTAAAAAAATATGAAGATACCCTTATAAAAAATAATCTTTGGACACTAACTTATATCCAAGTGGAAACCTTAACAAGAGGAGTACCTCTCCATTCCAATACCATCTCATTATCCCTTTGTCCTCCAACTCTAACCATAAACAAATTGTTCTCTTCATTTACCAATTCCTTTGCTTCAATCAAATTCTCATTGCTAAATTTGCACCCTTCCATTAATCCATAGTCATCTGACTCATCTCCAAATTTCCCCTGAATTTCCTTGATCTCTTTCCATTCTTGAAACCAAGAATTTGAGCAAATATAAGGAGCTACAAAAAGAGTCTCCATTGCAATTCTAGCTTCCCTTAAATAAATTGGAAATGTCTCCTCCATTGACTCCAAAAGTACTTCATAATGGTGCAAGAGATTGTTGGAGAAAGAAGCAAAATCAGAACATTGAGCATTTCTCAACTCTGCTTCCCCATCACCAACAATTATTATTCCTTTTTGGGGTGCATGATCATCAAGAAACAACTTGGCTGCATCCAAAAACTCCATGGCTTGATGCCTCCTCCTCCTCGCCATGTGTGGAAGATTGATCATGCAATTGAATGCTGTGAATTCATTTCTTGAACCCCTTTTCTTCATTCTTTTAAACTCTATCATCAAATCATCCAAACTCATTTCCTCAATTTGTGCTAAACTTGTTCCACATGCTCTTGCATGTTGATAAAGTCTCCTTTTGGTCTCTTCAAATTTCCATGGAGTCCCAATATTTCTCTCATTTTCAAACTTAATTGATGTGAATCTCAAAGAAACTCCCTTCTTGTTAATTTCTTCAAGAAATGGAGCCCATTGCATACCTTCTCCCATGTCAAAATCCACAACATGCACCACATCAACGTCGTTTGGGATGGATTCAAGAAGGGCTACATTGGCTGTGAAATGAGCAAATTTCCCATATGGAAAGCTTAGATAGAAAACTTCAAATGCTTCCTCAATATTTTGCTTCGATTCGGCTTTCAAATAGCTAGATGAAGTATTTTCTGGAGTTTGGAATTTCCAAAATGTAGCACGTTGCAATGGATCCCCTAGGGGATCAATTTTCTCAAGAATGGATTTAGCAATCACTTTTTTAAGCTCTGCATATCCATTTTCTGTGGCTTCTGCATATGCTTCAAAAAGATGGCAGATAATACTCACTTCATTGAACTCCATTTCAGAATTTCCACTCAAATCTTCTGTTATGGGTTGTGAATGGTCATCTTTTTCTTGGTCATCAAACATTAACCAATTACACATTTCCTCAATTTTTGGAAATGGGAACTCAGGATATTGATCAGAGAACATGGTTGACAAGATTACTTCCA
Source organism: Lithospermum erythrorhizon (assembly GCA_019722365.1). Lineage (NCBI taxonomy): Eukaryota > Viridiplantae > Streptophyta > Magnoliopsida > Boraginales > Boraginaceae > Lithospermum > Lithospermum erythrorhizon. The sequence goes on from JADFUC010000307.1 coordinate 175,107, forward strand.
TTGGAATGATTGGGGGGTGGTTGAAACAGGGGAGATTGATAACCATGCAATTTGATTTTGTGATGGATAAAAGAGTGTATATATATAGTAGTTAAGAGGGTTTATGGTTTATTAATTGAGACGATAAGTGGGGCCTATTGTATGGATTTATAAGATTAACTTGAGGAAAATGATGAATTATATTATTGGAGTAAAGTATAGGACTATAGGAGGAATAAGATGTGGAGAATTGTTGTTGTCATAATATGGAAGTAGCAAGTTTGTTTAGTGTTGATTCCTCTTTTGTTATACATAGTTTTTATTAAAAAAAATTCATTACCAATATGATTTTAATAGTAAATGCTATTTATTTCAAGGGAGAATGGATTGAGCATGGATCACTTGGTTAGCATTCAACCAAGTGTACAAAGGTCTTCTTTAAGGAAGAAAGTATCCCCTGTTTGTTAGATAGAAGAGGGAAGAGTGTGGAAAGTTCACTAGAACTAAAAAATGAATCTTGGTAATAGTAAATATTTTCTTCTTCCTTATTACAACCATCAAAATAAATAGGAACTTTTTTTTGTTAGAAATTTATTACGTTTTGACTATCGACATAATAAAATGGTATTAGACTAGTGGTTAACATAAGACGGTTAATGGCTCAATGGATAATGGTTTTAATGAGGTCTTAGATTAGTAGTTAAGATCCAGACTTTGTGATTCACAGAGCTGTCTCCAAATAATGTGAACTTTTTAAATGAATGTGCTCATGAACTAGTCCTATTTTGATAGACAAAATAGAATATTCTTTTTAAAATGAATGAAATACTCAAGTTGGAGCTACAAGTTAAATAGAAAAGAAAAAAAAGTCAACTTGTGAGCATCTTTATAATGCATCTCCATAAATTAGAGTTGGGCCGTACATAATCAAATTCCACATTTATTTAAATAAATCTTTTATATTTGGTTGATGGTGAATTGATAACATCATTCACTTTAAAGTTGAGAAGATCACCAAAATTTAATATTTATATAATATTATTTTTACATTTTATTAAAGTTATAATTAAATGACACATGACTGACATGCTAATGAATGAAGAATTTAAATTATAATTAATCTAAATGTTAATTTAATCGAAGTTTATTAATTCAGCGACAATATAATCAATTCAATTACATAGATCAAAAGTTAGATTGTTGATGCTTTGATAATGCAAAAGCTAAAAGGGGGAAAAGAGAATATATACCATTCCTTTGTATTGATCAAATGATTATTATTTGGTAATACAAAAGCTAAAAGGGGGAAAAGAGAATATATACCATTCCTTTGTATTGATCAAATGATTATTATTTTACGTATGATAAATACAATGTCATGTGATAAAGAAAAGAGTGCAAATATTATTTTGCAGCTGAAAGGGAGGGTTTAAATTTTAGATTTCTTTTATGGCAGTGTTAAGTTATTTTAACAAATTTCCAATTCAAAATTGTAACTTCTTTTCCCGCATTGGTATTTGTGCTAAATCAATTTATGTCTATTTTTTTTAGTAGACTCCCCATTTTTTCCAGTTCCTTTCTCTCTAAACCAAAAAAAAAAAACTTATCTTTTACAAGAACCATCTTTTATAAATAATCACTACTACTTATTTTTCTTTCTTTTTTAATGTTTTATTTTCATTTTCAATAATCTAAGTGTTAGATTTAATCTAACATTTTTACACAATTTAGTGTAGTTTTCTTTACTCCATTTAGATTAATATTCGTTCTTCTATACATTTCTCCACCGAGGCTTTTACTTGACAGTAATTTATTCTCAACGTAATATATTCCAAGACGGCATTTATATCATCAAGATATTTTAAGGCTGGGATAAGAGGGAGCTTTATATTGTTTAGTAGGAATATTTGTGTTTAATTGTACTTTAATTTTCTAGACATTTATATCTCGATTCTATCATATTTTCATCTCGACATATCTTTTGGGGAATTACTTATGTTCGTTTGATGTCTCCTTATTCAATCAGTATTTATAAGACTCTTACGCTTTACGAACGAATATTAATCATGGTTTTAATTCAAAAAAAAATTATGTCTATTTTATTTAAAGGCTAAAGTGAAGCATAAAACAAATTGTAAAAGTCGTTCCGAAGCATTTTGTAATGTTCATGATTTCAGAGGACACATGACCACTTTTCAATATTTTAAAAACAAGAGGTATAGGAAATTAAGCAAACAATAATTTCTTTTTAGTTTTAACTGGCACACTTACAACTTAGTTTGTACATCCAAATTATCGAGCAAAATCCCTATTCGTGCGAGAGGACCTTAGATAGGTATAGTAATTTTTACTCTCTTTTTCTTTACATAGATATAGTTTCGAATTAGGATTATATATTACACTTCATAGTACACTCTTCTTACTGGTTAAAATTATTATTTTGTTATTATAATATTTTATTTATTTTTAAATTTAGTTATAGACATAAAAAGGTATCATTTCATTTTTTAAATAAGTATAATATAGAGTGTTAGAAAATCGCTCCAAACTCCATTATTCTCATTTTGTATGTAATAGATGACTTGATCTTCACAAAACTTGATAAGTTTGTTTAATGAGTAACACACTTGTCTTATATATTTAGCATCATCTTTAGTCCAAATTGACCATGTTTGCGGAAAGGAGGGGGTGCTTTTATTTTACAAGTGTAAAGGCTATGTTTAACTCACAATTAATTTATGAGGAGAAATTGTTTCAGTGAAGGATAAATGCCGCATTTCCACTCATCTATCCAATTAATTAAGGACAAAAAACATTGTGAGAGGTAGAGAATTGCAATAAACCTTTATGCTTCAGTTCAACTTATTGTATTTATCTTTTTAGAGATGAATTGTAGTAGTTTTCTGAAGGGATTTTAGCACTTCAAAGATGCCTAAACAGGTTGAACATACAAGTGATGCTTCAGTTCGTTCTTAGTTGTTTAATTTCCAAGTATGTTCTCTCTCTAGTTTACTATCCATCTTATTCATTTAAGACAATTCAAAACAAGACTGAACATTATTCATATCAGTCGGCCATCAACCAGTTGAAAGTTATTATACACAATACCCAAAACAAGAGCTGCTGTAAATAAATACTATTTTCATTTCTATTCAGAAGCAAGCCAGAAGCATAAATGATGTCAGTAAAATACTATTTCAATAATAAAAACATTATTTAAGATATTTTATTCAACACCAGCCGAACAAAGCTGACATTCTATTAATATCATGATATTTATTATTTTTAAATTACTTTTATAATGCCGCTTTCCTCCGTAACTGTTCTTGGTGGTAATTATGACTACCGCTGGGGCGGTTGTCACTGGCTAAGATAACCCTAAGGTATCTTGATATTCGAATTCGAAAAATCAAATTAGTCAACCGATCCGACTTCTAAATGAATCTGGCTTAAACGGATTTTTTTTTAATTTTGTAATTAAACCCTCTAGGCGGTTTTATTAAAATCACTTGGAATAATACATAATTGTTTTCTAGGATGTAACCCAATACATAAAATAAAACTTCAAAAAATATAAAATAAATGAACCCCAAGACAAAATTGGGGGTCTATGCTCAATAAATTTTGTAGTGTGGCCCAAATGATAACTTGTTAAATTACATTAGTCGCCAAAAGGAAGACTCTGTCCTGAAGCCGTGAATCCAATTTCTTATCTTGCTTGACCCATCTTTATCCTCACTACGCAGGTAATTTGAATCAAGTACCATGTCTTTATGCTTCGACACTTCTTGATAATACAATTTGCGTAGTATTGTGACGAGGTGTCCTTTCTATGAAACCATGTTAGCAACCTGTCCCTCCGACTCCATGCTCAATGTATTCAACTAAATCACCAACAAGTTCTGAACTCGCCCATGCTTAGCCATCTGTTTTATTACCATTATCACTACGCTTTTCCACATTCTTAGGTCATGATGATTTACGTGGATAATCAATACAATCAAATAATTACTGATCCTAACTAAGGCTTCTGTACTTAACGGTTATCATCTGTTCCCCATATTACACTACTAGAATACAGGCAAAAGAGATGAGATTAAAACCTACCTTCAAATTAGTCAATGAGTCGGTCTTCGGGCTGGGTCTAAACTCAAACCGGCTTTATATGAAAGTTGAAATGGAGACGGTATGGCGGCCGGGTATTAAAAATTTAAAAATATATATAAATATAAAATAATAAAATAGGTCCGACTCCATACCGTCTAAATGCTTATTATAATTAATTTATTAGCTACTTAAGCCAGCCGTCATATATTTTAATATATTGCTATAGTGGCCATCATAAAATTCAAATATGCCCGACTCCTCCCGTCTCCATTGATAAATAATTATAAATGAAAATCAACCCTGTCTCTATCCCGTCTCCATTCCTAAAAATACTAAATTCAATCTAAAACTCCACCCCCTGCCTTCATCGACCAAGATGGTTCCCCCCCAAAATACCGCAGTAGTCGATTTCCATTCCCCCACCCTAAAGCGACCGGCGAACCCCACCACCCTGGCTCCGCCCGTAATCGCCTCTCAGCCCCTACCACCACCCCCACTCATGTAAATCGCCCTTCCCGCCTAAAAATCTCGATAAACAACCCCCACCTCTATAAATTGATTAAGGTAATTGATTATGTTTAATTTTATTTATCATTTCTAATTTTTTATTATGTTTAATTTCGTTAGTATTTGATTATTTGATTATGCTTGATTATTTGATTATGTTTAATTTGATTATGTTCTAATTTTATTATTTGATTATGTTTAATTTGATTATGTTCGGAATTTGTTTATTATTTTAGTTATTATTAATAATTAGTTTATTTCTATTATTTTGAAGAAGTTGAATAATTGAGCAATTGTAATCGAGGCTGAATAAGGAATAGTTATATTCGAGTAGTTATATTCGATTAGTTAATTTTTTCAGTAGTTATATTCGAAGGAAGTTTAATTTCAGCTTATATTCGAGTTTATATCTGAGTTTAATAGTTCAATAGTTGCCGCTTGGAATAGTTGGAATAGTTGTGCTTTTGAATCTGTCAATGCTGAATTGTTGTCGCTTGGAATAGTTGAATAGTTTTAATAGTTGAATTGTTATTGTTTCTGAATAGCTTATTTTATGTTGAATAGTTGAATATAGTTGAATAGTTGAATAGTAGACAGTTGGTTAGTTGAACATAGTTTGAATAGTTGAATAGTTGAATTGTTATTGTTTGAATAGTTTATATTATGTTGAATATAGTTGAATAGTTGAATATAGTTTGAATAGTTGAATAGTTGATTAGTTGTCCTTCGAATAGTTTATATTATGTTGAATATAGTTGAATAGTTGAATATAGTTTGAATAGTTGAATATAGTTGAATATAATTGAATATAGTTGAATAGTTGAATATTGTTGAATACAATTGATTAGTTGTCGTTTGAATAGTTTATATTATGTTGAATATTGTTGAATCTAGAAGGAATATAGTTGAATAGTCAATATAGCTGAATATAGTTAAATAGTTGAATAGTTGATTAGTTGAATATAGTTTGAATAGTTGATTAGTTGTCATCTGGTAGTTTATATGTCATGGAATGCTTGAATATAGTCAGAGTTTGAATAGTTTATATTATGTCATAGTTGAATAGTCGATAGCTTGAATTGTTGAATAGTCGATTAGTTGTCGCTTGAATAGTTGAATAGTTTGAATCGGTTTGAATAGTTGAATAGTTGTCGCTTTTATTGATAAAATATTTCTAATGTTTCAATTTGATTGTACGTATGGCAATGCGTGGTGGTAATAATACAGCGGGAAGGAGAAGTCAGAGAATGACGGGGCGCACCGACCTCCAAAAAAGCCGAGAACTTTTGGTATTCAGATACCGGCTGCATGACTCCCCCATCCCTTCATAGGCAAAGTTTCAAATGCCCCCGCCTCAAGATGACATCAGTTTGTTACACACGGGGCCGGCAGCAGTTCATCCTCGAGACCGACGATGTCGGGTTCGAGTCACTTACTATAAGTTCTTCCTACCGACATTCCGTAGACTCACTTGGACGACGCACGAGCCCCGCTTTCATGTCTCGGACGACGACGTGGATGATTTACGAGGGATCTGGATCGATCGGGGATCTAATTCACCAAGACGCCAACGAGACGCCGCTGCCGGTGAGACGACCGGCCCACTCGAGGTGGTCCCCATGTAAAAAAAAAGTTGGACTTAGAGATCCGCTATAATTCGTAAGTCTCTTAATATTGTCTAAATTTATTGAAATAGTTATATTTTTTATTTATGTTTTCTAACTTCTTTACTTGTGTCATGTAAAGTCAGTTGGATGCCAAGAAATTCTTCAGAGATGATGATGTGGGTTGATCAAGTTCTGGCCCTCGTACAAATCTTTCGACATCAGGGACGACATCTAGAAATCGTTCCAAGTAAGTATTTTGCAAAAATTAAAAGTTGTTTAAAATATTTTTACCAAATAATACCAATTGATTTTGTTTTATTTATTTTTTAGAGAGATATACGATAAAAATGGGATTTATGAGCAGTGCTCAACCGTTGTTCGAGCGAGACCGCCGTAAGAAGCGGAGAAACTTCGATGTCCATGAATAGAAGATTTCTCGAGGGTACCGGACGGGCGAGCCGGATTTGACATGCAGCTACCGGCCGGGCCTTGTACCGTCCGATTAGGAGCAAAGATTCCTATTATCGACGCGGTGACGGCAACATCGATCGCGAGACAAAGTAGTCCTAATTGACGTAGCTCGGGGGGCGTGGCTGACGGGCGCTAAAGATCCGCTCACAATGGCGTGTTGTTAAATACTTGTTTTTTATTGTTGTTTTATTTAATTCAAATATTTGTGTTGAATTCCTAATTAAAGTTTTTTTTATTTGTGTTTCAGGAGAAAAGACTGGAAATAGTGGTTCACCACTGGTATCCTCACGGCGATGAACAAAAACAAGGACAAGGACACCTCGAGAGATGGGCAAAGTTTACTTTAATTCAAGTGGGACATGGCCTTTGTAAGTATATTAGTTTGTTCATTTTATATGTTTTTTGTTTATTTTTTAAATATCGAATAGTTGAATAGTTAGTTAGTTGAATTGCTTCTTCGTTTGTTCGTTTTATGTTTTGTTAGTTGTGAATAGTTTGTTATTGTGAATAGTTGTGAATTGTTAGTTATAGTTAGTTATAGTTAGTTTGAATAGTTGTGAATTGTTTATTTTTTAAATATTGCATTGTTTGTTATAGTTAGTTTGAATAGTTTAGTTTGTGAATAGTTATAGTTGTGAATAGTTATAGTTATAATTTGTGAATAGTTAGTTTGTTATAGTTAGTTTGTGAATAGTTAGTTTGTTAGTTTGTGAATGGGCTATAGCCGCTAATAGTTATAGGTTTGAATTGTTTAGTTTGTGAATAGTTAGTTTGTTATAGCGTTAAATATTGCTCGGTTATAGCTTAGTGCGCAGTTTGTTATAGTTTGAATAGTTTATTTTGTTTGTTTGAATTGTTTTGTTTGTTTGTTTGAATAGTTTGTGAATAGTTTGTTATGATTTAGTTTGTTTAGTTTAGTTTGTGAATAGTTTGTTATAGTTTGAATTGTTTAGTTTGTTTAGTTTGAATAGTTGTGAATTGTTTAGTTTGTTATAGTTTGAATAGTTAGTTTGTTATAGTTAGTTAGTTGTTTAGTTGTTAATTGTGAATTGTTAGTTGTGAATAGTTAGCTGTTATAGTTTAAATTGTTTAGTTTGTAAATTGTTATCATTTTTATTGTTTATTTTTTAAATATCGAGCTCCTGCTATGAATGTGTGTTCAAGATGCAGAGCAAGTATAGGCAGTAGCTTCCACGAGGCGCACGGGAGGATATGATCCGTACGCTTCCACCGGTGAAGGACTCAGACCTCCACCCACGCCGTGAAAGGTGGATCGGGCGAAGCAAGGTGGTGCTCGGTGTGCCAAGTGGTAGCTCCATCAAGTACTAGTTTGGCCGGGTAGATGACCCACATAAGACCACCACCTCCGCCTGCTGGTGTCATAAAGCGGAGGAGCTAAGGCGGCTAAGTGTGAGGAGGCGAATGAAAGAAAGAGGCGTGAAGACAGGAGAGAAGCTAACCCCGCCGAGAGTCGAACTAGCCAAGGCTGGACAAGCGAGGAGTCAGCTAGGCTGTGTGAAAAATGTGGAGGTCGCTTTTGGCTAGGGCCGCCGCCTATGTCACGGCTAGCAAAGCAGGCAGCCCTTCCTGACACGGTACGACATTAGCCGCCGACTACGTATGGTAGCTCCACGCTACCAGATTGTTGGGGCTCCATATGAAGTGGGACGACACTCCACCTCAAGACACTGCGCCCACGGGAGCATCACTGAGACCTGCATGCCCCTCATTACCGGTTTCTCCCCACATCCCCAAATTCTCAGATGAGCCGGCCTGTGATGATAGTGGGCATATTAGATTGATACATTGTATTTATATAAATTTGTATTTATATACATTTTGTATTTATACTTTGTGTTGCATTGTGGTTATGTGTACATTTGTTTGGTTATATACATTTGTTTTAATACATTGGGACATACATTGTATTTATATACATTTATTTATATACTTTTATTGAATTGTTTATTGTGTTTGTTTGTTTATTGGTTATATTTAGATGTTGCATCGGGTTTTGTTGTGGTTGGTGTCTGTTTGCAGGTTGGAACTGCAATTTTTCATCTGTTTTTTCTCGCAGTCAACGATCATCGGAGATGGTATGAGTCGGGTCGAGACGGTAACAAAAATTTACCCAGCTTGGAGACGGGTGTCCAAAATGGAGACGGAACGAGACGGGGTGACCAAAAATGGAGATTTTTAGTTTTGAGTCGATTTATTAAAAAATTACACTTTCACATTCAACATATGTTGTCGTATATTATAAGTTATAACACAATCATAATTACATATACTATGATTACATTACATGACATTATGATGTATATTATAAGATCTTTGTTCTTCACTAATGACTCATCATTACTAATATAAAATGAAAGGTTGTAACTCTATACTTTACATGTGATATGTCGGAAAACGTAACATATCACATTGAATGTATACATATCCACTAATTCAACATTATTTACAATTATCATATCTCCACTAACATTGTTTTCAAATATAATATCTTCACTAACAATCATGAATCAAAAATTGTGAAAATCCATAAAATATTCTCCATTATTATATCCGACGCCATATTGTCTCCATTTTAGAGTCGGGTATGAGACGACCTGCCTCCATACCGCTTCCAATAAATTTAAAATAAACCGTACCCATACCGCTTCCATATATGTATTATTATTATATTTAAACATTATTTATACACCCGACTCCATCCCGTCTCCATCCCATCTCTAATTGTTCTACAATAACTTTAAAAAACGTAATCAGACAAATGTATCGTGAGACACATAACACACCCTCAACCAAAAAAAACTCTCCTCCACCAAAAACACTAACATCCACAATTTTAAATCAAGATTTCTACTTCCAATTGTTAAAGGATATTCTATCAATCACTAATTATAACCCGTTATTAAAGGCGTATGTCATTCCACTAATTGTTTTAATATCTAGTAACCCAATTTAATTTCAATACATTTAGTTACCGCTCAAGATCATTCTTCTTGGATGTATATTAATCGTTATCGGCTAGACACAAAAAGTGCTCGACGTCCGAATATATGAGCGCGCATCGAATTTATGGATGTTTCTAAAATCATTCTTTGGGCCAATGATATTGTCGATAAGATGTCCGTAGGAGGTGTCAAAATAGAAATGTGTTGATGAAAGTGAAGTTGAGTTACATTTGATTGCTAATGGTTTTGTTGACATAGATATTCCACACGGGTCTATCATGCATGAATTTTGCTCCTCGATTATTCTCCCTAGAATGTTGTTTATGATGAAGGGTTGATGGGACCAGCCTACTAATGTCGGGTTTCTCAGAGAATCGTGATATGCATATGGTTGAAGATGGCTCGAACTTACGCATCGCGGTGACTACTTTTCAATTGGGGACGCTTCTACCACTGCTGTAGAACCAAATAGACGGTAGCAAAAGCATACTACGACTAGCGCCTCAGAACTAGCCGTTATGGGATGGTCGCACCGAATTTGCGGTTATCCACACACTCAACCCGGTTACCAAGCCTAAGTCGCAAATGCCGCAGGAATATTTCCAATGCGCTGGTTTCCATAATCAAGCATCAGACCAATAACGGGAGAACATACCAAATGATTTTATGAGGCAAAAAGATTGTTGACTCCTCTATTCTTGCCTAAACTGGAAATACATGCTTGTGTCAATAATTGCATGTTGTTTTACAAAGAAACTGAAATGTTGGACCTGCGGCCTGCCAGGGGAAAGTAGATACGAGGCCAGAAGGATCGGACAACGGAAGCGCATTGCGCGAAAGGTGTTAGTATACTTACCACTAGGTCCGCGTCTTCAACGGTTGTATATGTCGAGGAAATGCCAGATATGACATGGCACCGGCTGATTCTTAAACAGAGTCTGACGATGACTCACCCGGTGGATAAGCACATGGAAGCACTCTTAATGTAACATATCCAACATTTTTCAACAGAGCGAGAAATGCCCGTGACTGCTTGTGTTCATGGTTTTGGTCCGTTTGGCAAGTTTAAGGCCAATATTCACCGGGCTGATCATCTCTGCGGTATATAATTTACCACCAGATTGCGGTACGGAACCATATATGTTCTTATCTCTAATTATACTCAGGCTAAAAAATCCTTATTGATGTTTTCCTCTAATCTTTGATTGATGAGTTGAAGGAGTTGTGGAATACCGGGTATTGAGAAATTCGATGCATCAAACGAATAAAATTTCAAATACTTGTGGTCGCTTTGACGTGGACGATTAGCGATTTCCCCGCATATGGAATGTTATCCGTTGAGTGCACACGGGAGGTTAGCTGTCTTTATTGTATGGAAAATAATCGAGCATTTTGACTAGGAGAAGGTCGAAACATTGCTGGTTTGATTGCCACTCATTTCTTGCCTATAGGACATCCTTTTAGAATACAAAAAATGTCTTTGTAAAAGTGACACACTTATCCGCACTGGCACTGTATGAACGACTAATGGAGTCGAGATATTTGCAGATGTGCCTGTTGGATCCTTCGATGTCTTCGTAAAGGTAAATATTCAAACTGCTAGATCACCGTATTGCCCAAGACAACCGAAAAGAAAAGTATATTTTGGGAGTTTGTTATTGGCCGTACAAAAAATCGTATTTAAACATCGACTTCATGCACACGGAAAGAACAATGGTAAAATGTATTACATAATCGTAATGGATGTTCCTGAAGACCTAAAGATACGAACGGTCGAAGTCTTGAGTTATCTTACTCATTATTCGAGACCAGAGTTGTACATGCTGGATGCTGCTGAGGAAAGATAAACCAAAACGACTTATACTTTCAACCCCTCGCAAATGTAAAGATTTCGGGAAAATGGTTGTCCCGCCTACAATTACCCGATGGATGACGCTTCGAACATTGCATGATGTGCAAGAAATGTGTTTAGCGGACTAAAAGTCATGATATACATATTATTGCAACGGCATTCTCATCTCCTCGCCTAATCCCATATGGGAAACAAATCACGTGAGTGGTATATTTTTCGCTGAAGTGTCAGCAACAACTCTAAATGTGGAACGTGTGGAGTACCTTGGACGTAATATTGTTGAGATAATTTGTAAGATGGAGAAGATATTCTACCTTTTAATTTTTTGATGTAACGGAATACCTACCGATACATTTTCCATAATGAAGCTTTTTAAATGGAGGTCCCGTGGCAAGATATATGGATGTACCTTTCGAAGTCGTGAGTTTTTCACTTTATTGTATTTTCATACTATTTCCGCTATTTACTCATCTAACTAACTCATAAATGTTTGTAGATATTTAGCATTAAAGAAATTGGTAAGGCAAAAGGCAGTTTGTTGAACGGTCAATATGCGAGACATATCAGCTCAAAGAGGTTTCAAACTTTGCTCAATGTACTGAGGAAGTGGAATGAAACCAACTTAAATCTAATTCAAGGAGGCACGATGTACCTAACCGGATGGATGACCCAACTCGCTTGCCATTGTTTCTGCTACTTCCGTAGACGTGGCACGCTCGTAGTGAAAGATAGATACCGAATGGAAGAACTATACAAAGATCAAGCCATGTGTATATTCTATGCAATACACTGGCACATGAAACTCTTCGGGCCAGGTATACTTATCATTTCAATTAATCAAATCTTACGTGATATAATACTTAACTAAACCTTAAACCTTTTGTTTTAGGACCTACCATGCTTGGCTTGATGAGTTGAATCCCGATGCGACAGACGTACAGAGAAATCGCGACGTGACCAATAATTTCGCCGAATGGTTTCAAAAGTATGTACGGAATAATATGGACACACACGGACACCTGAGAATTCTTTCATTAGGTCCCGCACCAGAAATCAAAAGGTATAAAGGGTACTACATCAACGGGTACTATTTTGATATCAGGCAGGGCGATGGTAATAAGAGCACTTACAATAGCGGTGTTTGTGTCAAGGGTTCATGCTACCAAGATGATGATCATGTTGACTACTAGCAAGTGGATGTTACATCCAAGAACGGAATGGTTCAAATCAAACACAAAGAAGAGGTTCTAAAGATGACCCCTTTATCCTAACATCTCAAAAAGTACGGGGAATATGCTATCTCCGTTATGTATCACGCAGGGGAGATCATGGGGGTACGATGTGTCGCAATGAAATCGAACGCGAGAAGTCGAGTCGATTGGACTCATATGCAAAATGTGGATGTCTCCGCTTTGAATACTGAAGATATCTTCCAAGAAGAACAACAACCTCCTCCTGTTCCTATTGATTTAATCAATGATGTTGCCGTTGTTGAACCGGGCATTTTTGTTATTGTTGAAGAGGAGGACGATGTGGTATCCGATCATGGAGATGGTTCAGATTACGAGTCAGACTATCCCGAACGCGTTCATGACGATGATGAGGAAGACAACTCCTCCGAAGACAATTAATAATCAAATATTTTAAGTTACAAGTTTTTCATATAGTAATTTGCAACTTTGTATTAAACTTCATATTGAAATGCACAATGAGTGTAGTATCAGATTTTGTATTTATTCCTTCTTGATATCAGGTTCAAAACCGTGGATATGTATTTATTGCTTCTTCATATTGTGTCTGGGCGATTTGCAGCTTTGGTTTGCAAATCAGATTTTTTTTTCTCGAAATCAAATTTATGTAGCCTGAAAGAGATCGGACGGAGATGGGGCTTAAAATAAATTTCTCGCAATCCTTTTCCGTAACGGAGACGGTATAGAGTCGATGGAGGCGGTTATTCAACTTCATATTTTCCGCCTCCTACAAAATCGGTGAAAATTCAAATAAGTTATTTCAAACGGAGCCTGGATGAGACAAGATTCCAGATTCTCATTTTCCCTATATATATCTCACATTATCATCATTCCAACAATTTTTTTTCCAAACCCACAACATAATATCCTCTTTATTTTATGTTATTAATTTTATTTCCATAATTTTATTGTCTACTAACATTAAATTTTATTTTATTTTGTATGTGACTTTAAAGAGGTAATTATTAATACTTTATTCTATTTCAAGATACTTATATTGAATTCAAAAAGGTAATTCTTACTTCTTCATTTTTTTTTTTAAATTTTGTTGTTATCTTTTAATAAATAATGTAGTTTGGTGAATATATTTGTAATTTATTTTTGTTACTTTGTCAGAAAATACTATATTCAAGTTTCGGCTAGGTAATTTTGTTTTTTATTTTAATTTTAGGTTGAATATTTGATGTTTTATATAAATTAATATTTTGATGTTTATATGAAAAATGTTTAATACATTTGATGTTTATATGAATTAATGTTTGATGTTTATACATGACGCTTAATATGTTTGATGTTTAAATATGTATTTGTTATATGAATTGCTATATTTTTACGCTTTGAATCTTTGATGTTTTTATATTTGTTGTATGAGCTGGATGAATTGGATCTTTGATGTTTTGCGATTTGATGGATTTTTGTGGCGTTGTTAGCCATGTTGCCGCATGTTATCAAGAAGAATCGGCCGCTTTTTTAAAAAAAATGCGTATGGGCTGGACGGAGACAAATGGGAGATCTGAACTTTAAATTTTGCATCGGTCTTCGAATGGTGGAGACGGGTTAGAGTCGGATTGTATTTATAGGCATGGAGTCGGGTTGGTTTGTGAGGCCGCGAGTCGGATTGTGTCGGTTGTGTATGGAGAAGTGGTTAGATTCGGATTCACATGAGACGGGTTAGTCGGCGTTTCTACAGACAAGCGAATAAGCCACATTAGCCGGGGTCATATGCAGTCGGGTCAAGGCGGGAGACGGGTTTGAGTCGGGTTGAAGCCCGAAATTATGCGGGCTTCGCTTTGAGTCGGATGGAGACGGGTTAGTATCGTAGACGCATAAAAGCTGGCCGGGCAGCCTTTCCTCGACTCAATCCCGGCCTCCAATCGACAACAGTAGACGGTTTTGGGCGCTTCTTTGCCCCCTGCTTTTCTAATAGTGTGAGTGACGGCTCGATCCACGTATGAAATTTTATAAAACATTACGACTCAAAAAAATTACTAGATCTAATATATACGTGCTAAAACCCAACTTCTTTGTTGTTGGCTTGACATTTTCCCATCACATGCCTAATCTGACCAGCCAAATTGCTAATATTCTTGATGATTTAATTTTCTATATGACACAATCAGACTTAGATATTGATGATTAGTTAATTGGTGACAGATGAAAACATATACAAATGATCAAATAAGGGGAGACAAATGTCTTCTTCAACAGTCAACTAAAAGTTTCAGCACATATGCATACTCCCTCTGTCTATCCCAATCCAAAAAGCACCGTTTAGTTTCAAAGATGTGATAATTGATTAGGATCCCATATCTCAACAAATTGAGATCATCCATACATTGAAATTATCACATGCATCAACACCATATTCAAAGTAGTCACATTTTTATTAATCATTCACAAGAAATAAGAGATGCCAAAATAAAGCATCCCCACTCATATATTCATTTTTCTTTATGTCAATTCTAGGTTATCAAGACTAAGACTTGATTCATACACCTATTTAATTATGAAAATATACCACAATTTAGTTGAGGTTTAACTAATCAGTTAGAAAAAATCATTTTAACTACAGATTAATCTCATACTATTAAATCGTTTTGGATTTTGATACTATATATATTGGTCAACAGTTCAACAATATTAAAAATACTCCGTAAATGTTTTTTTTTTTAAAAAAAAAATTGGCTCTTTTTTTTCTTTTAAAAAAAATTAACTCTTGATCTCATGACCACTAAACTAATCCTAGTAATTTACTCTGTAAATGTTATCTGTGTCAATTATTGCTTTGAAAGTTTTTGATTGTTTTGTTGGGAAAAAACATCACAATAGATCCAGATGGAGGGAATATCCAAAATGGAGTAATTAACAGTAGAAGT
This sequence comes from Lithospermum erythrorhizon, assembly GCA_019722365.1. Lineage (NCBI taxonomy): Eukaryota > Viridiplantae > Streptophyta > Magnoliopsida > Boraginales > Boraginaceae > Lithospermum > Lithospermum erythrorhizon. The sequence goes on from JADFUC010000307.1 coordinate 190,719, forward strand.
AAGAAGCTTTAATTTTTATTCTTGAAGGCAGAAAGGCATAGTAGTATTATCAGAAAGTATATAAAATTTTATGAACAATCCAAGTGTTGTGGAAACTTGGCAAACTACGAAGGCAATAGAAATGGAAAGCTCTAAGTAGCAGGTTACTAGTTTATTACACACTTAATCTCAAACTACTGAGGATTTGGAGGGCGGCTATTAGCTGCAGAGACCCTTGAACCCCATTCAAGCAACTCTTTGCTGGTATCATCTTTGTGGACAATCACCTCAATGAAGCATAGGCAATCTTTCTTGGCTCCTGTTGCTGTGTCAATTGCAGCAATAAGCTCCTCTTCGGTCCAGACCTTAAGAAAAAGTGAAGAAAATCAAACTTCGCGATCTTTTTGGGATGGAGGGGGTATAACGAAAATGTGAAATGTTGGTTTGAACTACTCGTGCATGAGACGATGCATAAATAATTAATCACCTTAGTTGTCCAGCATTTTCCTTCACCATTGTGAATTGCATCAACTAATGCAGTGTAGTTCCAGTTCTTGATCACATTGTAAGGTCCATCATGAATCTCGACTTCAATGGTGTATCCACCATTGTTAATGAGGAAGATGATAGTCTTCTGACCACATCGGATCATTGTCGATATATCTTGTGCAGTCACCTGCAAGAATCCAGAGAGAAAGAAGCATCTGTTAGTATATGTGACTAACAAAAAGATCAATCTTATTCAACTTATACCAATATACAAGACCATAGAACTTATATGTAATATACATCATTATATTCGAATACATTACAGTATAAGTACATATATACCTGGAAGCTACCATCACCGATACAGGCAATGACTCGTTTCTCTGGCACAGCTTGCGCATACCCAAGAGTTGCACCCACCGACCACCCGATAGAGCCATATTGCATTTGAAATTCATAGCTTCAGAGTCAATGCAACAAATAGATGTTAATTCGTAGTCAATGAAGAGAAAATAGTAAATCTGAAATTGATTTTGTATCCATAAATCACGTACCCGCAGCCCTCCGGTAGTTTTAACTTCTGGCAGTTAAACCACGAGTCTCCCGTTTCAGCAATAACAGCAGTATCACCACTCAACATCTTCTGAATGTGCTGGAACATGACATTAACTCTTAGCGGCTCATTAGCCTCACACTTAGGAGGGTGCCCTTCAGGAACATATATCCTGTGATAGTTTTCATAAGCAGTAGAGTTCATCTTAAGCCTCTTAGAAAGGGCAATCAAGAAATCCTTCATCAGAACACAACCGAAGGCAGGGCCATTTCCAATTACAACGCGATCAGGCTGCACAATTACAGCCTTCTCCTTCTTAAGGAGCAGAGAGTATCCAACTGAGCTGTAATCATTGAATATCGGCCCGGCAAACAAGTAAGCATCAGCTGATTCCACAATTTCTGCACAGAACGGTGTGCTCACCGCTCCCCAGTAAGTTCCAATGAAGTGGGGATGATGTTCAGGGACCAACCCTTTAGCCGATGGCATCACAGCTACCGCATACCCACTAGCGTCTGCTAGTGTGGAAAAGGCCTTATATGCTTTCGCCACACGAAGCTTTGGCCCTGCAACCATCACTGGCTTCACTGCCTTGTTCAAGAACTCTGCTGCCTTTTCAACTGCTGCTTCCAAACCCATTTGATTACTCAATCTACAAAGCAAAATTTTTCTCAATTAATTCATACTTCCTAGGTAACTAGTATAAAAATACTCTCTTCAAATAACCCAAATATGAAGAGAAACGGCAACAAACTATAGAATCGAAAATCAATAGTCCATCCATCTCCTAGAAACAATATTTGGTGAAAATATATTAAACACTAGTATTTATTTTTATTTTTAATACTCCAAATAATTTACTACTAACATTATCATTTTAATTCAAATCAGAATTACGCACGTCTCAATTAAAATGCTTCAATTAAGGCTACAAAGTTTGTTTTTGACAACGGAAAAACAAATTGGACAATCTTTTTGGGATGGACGGACGGAGCAGAAAGAAAACCACAACTACCACAAGGCTACCTGGGAGAAAGTGAGAACGGAACAGGTTCATGAGTAAACGTCGGGTGAGGAATCGCCGGCAAATTGCAGCTAATGCTGATATAAACAGGCTTGCTCTCCTTTAACGCCGTTGATATAGCTGTATCGATCAACTCATGTGCATCCTCCAAATTATTCACTACTGCCTAAAAACAATTCAATAACTAAATTAAAAAAATTAAACTCACAAAAACAAAATACATCACAGATTTTTAACTATCAAAACTCAAAAACAAAACAAATTACTTCCTCCATCCCAAAACAAGATTGTGAAAGTTTAATTTCTAATTGACGAAATTAACAAAATTTCAAACCTTAATTAATCCACACAACTTTATTGGATTCAAATATTAGCACACCCAATTGGCTCTCGCATAACTTAGATTCCAATCAAAATATAATTCTAACATCAATATATATTTTTCACCAAATATTACAAAACACATACTAAAATATTTTCATTCCAGAATTTAATAATTGAACCACCAAGCCACATTCAAAACTGGACAATCTTTTTTGGGGCAGACACAGAGCCAAAAGAAAATCATGACCAATACTTTTTCATACATACTTTGACCAAATATTATGCAACATACACAAAAATATTCAAAATCGAAAAAATTAACCATCAAAATTCAAAACTGGACAATCTTTTTGGGACAGTACCTGAAAGCAAGTAACAGTTTGGAAGCACCTAAGCTCCTGACTAAAATCCGGCACCCCAATAGTATGATGCAGGACCCTATTAGTGCCATAATCATTACTATTAGGGCCCCCCACAATACACACAACAGGCAGATTCTCACTATACGCCCCTGCGATCGCATTGATCACACTCAACCCTCCAACCGTGAACGTCACCACGCACGCCCCCACCCCCCTCTTCCTCGCGTACCTGATAACAATCACAGTAAACTGATCAAATATATGGATACAATATGAAATACACTAGCCCCTAATTTTTTTTAAAATATAATTCTATTAAGGATTTTTCAAAAACTATAATTATTCTTTCAAAAATTATGTTGTTGGCCCTTAAATTTTTATAATTTTTCTTACAAGTATTATCAATTAATCCGCCACTACTCGCAGCAATCACCGCTAAAAATTTTGAAAACTAAATTTTACTTTTAAAAAATAGAATTTTCCCATTTATTCACTCAAAAATTAATTTGTCCAGGGCGCTAAGTTTGTATATTTTTCTTTATTTTTATAATCTAAGTTATAAAACTCTTAGATAAGCCAGATACTCAAGTAATTACTAAAATAATATGAAAATAAGAACTAATAGTAATTGTTTAGTATAATATCTGCAGGATCCATCTGAATATTACCCGTCGGCTGCATAACCGGCATTGAGCTCGTTGCAGCAGCCGACTAGCTCGAGCCCCGGCTCGGAGACGAGGTGGTCGAGGAGGGTCAGGTTGAAGTCACCCGGGACGGAGAAGATGGAGGTTACGCCGATTTGGACTAGGCGGCGTGCCAAGTGGCGGCCGAGTGTGGAGGAGGAGGGGTGGGGGGAGGGTGGGGAGTGGTTGGTTTGAGGGAGGGAGATGATGTTTGTGCATGGGGGGGTGCATGTGTCGAGTGATCCGATGTTTGTGTCCATTTTTTAGACAAGTGAAATGTGACTAGATTTTTGGGACAATTGTATTATTGTGTAGAGGAATTTTAGGACAAGTGAAATGTGACTAGAGTTTTGGGACACTTTTTAGGAATTTTGGACAATTGAAATGGGACTAGATTTTTGGGACAATGATATTATTATGAAGGAGGAAATGTGTAGTCAAGAGCGAGATTTTGGAAAATTGGAAAGTGACTAGATTTTTGGGACAATGATATTATTGTATAGGAGGAATTTTCTAGTGAAGGGGGAGATTTTGGACAATGAAAAGTGACAACATTATTGTATAGGATTTGGGATGAATTTAGGAAAGTTTGGACAAGTGAAATGTGACAAGATTTATGGGACAATGATAATGTTGTGGAGGAAGTTTCTAGTGAGGGGGAGATTTTTGGATTGTTGAAGAAGTGATTACTGATGATTGTGTGTGGAAAAAATGGAGAGGAGCAGGACTATTTTTATATGTGTGATTTATTTAATTATATGTAATTATGCGATTAGTAAGGGCGGTTCATATGAAGATACGTGAACCTTTTTGATAGAATGCCAGTGGGCTGACTGTTGTTTTGGTTTATTTAAATAAAATATTACAAGTTTCAAATTGATTTTTGATTGAAAATGAAGATTAGATACTCTTGAAATGAAGATTAGATACTCTTTGTACTAAAATGCAAACCGCTATAATAATTCTGCCTCGACTGCCTAAAAAATTAAAATATGCAGAACTTTATAACACGATCACACTCAATACGCGCCCATACCCCCTTAAACCTGCTAATTCTTGAGGAGACACGTTCCGCTATTAAATTCGATCCTAGACCTCCTTTCACCAACGCTTAGCTACGCTAAAGGACCGGTAACTCGAGATTAATTTAGAGCTTATGCTATGTTTATTAGATGGTTGCTACAAAAGCGATAAAATGTAAATTTATATAAAAACTACAAAATTCGCACAAAATAATCGTCTGTAGATACTTAGTACACCAACCATGCATACTAAAATGTCTTCACAACTTAAGATGGTGAAAAGACAACATACCCCTTTTATCTCACCACGATTGCATTTCCCACCTTCTAACCGAATTAATCTTAACGACAGACATCTATAAGCAAAATGCTTACAAAATAACACACAGAAGTTCCTAAAATCCAGTTCTAACCCGGCACCGCTTGTTACCTTGCTCTAAAAACCATGTTGATAACCCGCCGAAGGTTAATGAAGCTGCACTCAAGTAATTTTTTTTAATGATAGCTTATCTATAACCCGGCAATCAAGCCGACATATTAATATCGATAAAATAAGTATTATATATTATTAAATTATTGCATTAAATAAAATACTTCTTTTCTAAAATATTATATATTGTATAAAATAAAATATTAATTTCTAAAAATACAAAAAAAACTCAATTTTAAAGCAAAGTGATCGGGTGTCGATACCACACTCAAGCTGATAACCTCGTCAAGGTTACACCGAGCGGCACTCGATTAATTTTGTTTATTCGTTACTCAGCATTTCGTGAATACCCGACTGATAAAGCGCCAAAACCCGCCGGATAACTCGAGCACCCGCCATACCCGCTTGTTAACAACTCTACCAATATCACTGTCTGTGTCTTGTTATGGGATAAAATGACATAAGACATTACTAAAAATTTAGTTATTTGAAACATAATTTTTTTAGTTATTTGGAACACTATTTTTTTACTTCAAAATTTAATTACAAGAGTTCAACACCAATACACCATATCCTTTTTTATTTCTAAATTTACATCAAAAAATATTAATTAAATTATATCCTAAAGTTACCTTTTTGTTAAAGGACTTGGAAGTTGGAACTATAATTATTCATACGATAAATTGAAATATTGGAACTATAATTATTCATATGATAAATTGAAATAATAGATGATTTACGTGATAATTAAAACAATATCTAGTTTGCTGATCAATATAAAAATGATGGGGTTTGTAGGCAATTAATCCTTCAAAAGTGACTAGACAACATGCTCAAATTGGTGGTTGAAGGGCCTTCTGAAGTGCCTTCGCATGCGTGGTGTACCTGGGGGCTATGCAAGCGTTATGTGATAATCTGTTCGCGTTATTATATATGGCTAATAATTCGATATTTCATGAACATACATACATATTAAAGCGATTATCCAAAATTGACTATAATTTTCTTTGAGGTGTGAGCCTGAAATACAAGATTACAGACCTGAAACATACTTTATGCATGTGATCACTACACCTTAATAATAATTACTATCCTACACTATTCTTAATGTAATTACTACGACACACCATACGAGTTTTTAATCAAAGGAGGTTCTACCAACATACCAAACCCACTAATTATTGTTGCATGTAAAAACCAAGAAAGCCCAAGCATCTTTTTACAGACCAACCATTTAAAACTAAATTTCTAAAGCTGGGATGACTTTAAGATAACTCAATTTGGCCATGATGAAGTTAAATCTCCACTTCACTCAATTCTTCCCTCAGATGCCGAGTAACTAGAAAATGTATCCTCCTGAAATGTATAACCAAAATTTGCACTTGGGATGAACCCCAAATACTATATATGTGCTCGATGCTTCTAATGCACTGATAATCTCATAAATAAACGGGTCGATCCAAGTGATCGCCCAACAAAGATTGGGCCCTAAACTATCAAGACAAAGTTAAATAAGAACGAACGAGGGCCGAATGAAAGTTCTGCAAGAATGTATTGAGCTTGTCCAACTCGGTAAAGGGAGAAGAAACAAGCCGAGACCACGGCTATTTCATTGTTCAAATAAAGATCGTAATTACTCAACTCCTTAATAAGCCACAAAATCATTAATCGCAATAAAGGAAATATAAAAGGCCGAATTAACGTGAATCAACCATTCAAATGGGGATTATAAAAGGTAAACCCCGGTAGATCAAATCAAGTAAGCTCACTACGCCCAGTTCTCTTTTTCTTAAACCAAACTCTTCGATACTTTAATGACTTCGACGGTTTGAAAGGCTTCCGGCCTATTAACCGGTTATTTTTTTGTAGAAACTCTCATTTGGATAAAGGCTGCATTGGTTCAACTTGAGATTGTGGATCCTCCCATCCTGAAACCGGACCAGATCATCATTGGCAACCACAGTGGGAGACTTTCGTTAAAAAAGTCACCACCCACTGATTCTTACTATTATCATGGAAACAAATGAGAGTAATGATAACCGCCCTCCGGGGAGTTATGGACTCAACCTCGAACAACCCCTCGCCGATTGACCGCTAAGCATCGCCCCACTCAACACCTTCAACCAATCAACTTCGAGGTCTCGATAACCGTGTTCGAAAGGGAAATTCACACCCAATGGAGAGATGGCAAAGTGTCAAGCACATGGGCTTGCTGTGACCATCGTAGAATCACAAAGAACCTCGCAAAGAATCCCCAAATGGTGAGTGAACCCTCGTGGAAAGATCTTCCGTCAGAGGACGCTGTGAGGGTACCACACCCATACTCCCCGTACTAGGAACAAGATCCCGCATGGCAAAGAAAATTTCCATGATGCTCGCATGGGAGGTTGTAGCCCCGCGTTCAATGTGTGTGGATGCCTTCTTAGCAGGGCCGACAAAAAGTGAGCGGGATAATACCAGCCGGCGGGTTCCGGCACTTTTTACCTAATATTCGGCGCCATCATGCCGGCCGGTATGAAACTCCATGCGTTTACCAAGTTCACGTAAAAGCATGCACCGGAGGAGCACACAAGGAGTCAGCCTCTTTATGTTCTTCCAATGGGCCGGGTGTATCAAGGCTTTTCCATCAACGAATCGCCTACAAGTACATTCATCGGCGGAAAGTGAGAAAAAGTGGCTGGTGGCGGCGCTGGAAGCTGGATCGCTGAGGATAATCGCACCGGCCCCGAGCCAAGCAGGCGGAGTGCTTGGACAGATCCGAAGCGTACCATAGGCCTATTCCCCGGTTGATTTACTAAGGGTACGCCGTGGCTCTCTCTGTGGGAGCCGAGGGAAATGAAAAGGACATAAAGGAGGGAAGACAGAATACTGACCTCTAAAACCTCACTGACGTATGTTCTGAGGAGTGATAAAGCGTCATACATCGCCACCTTGGAAGCAGTTAATTCCCCAATATAACAAGAGGGATACGAAAGCAAATTATGCTAGTACCATAAAGATCACGTGGGTACGATAACGACGACCGCCGGCACCGGCATCGAGATAGAAGCTTATCCAAATGGTGCAACAAGGATTATGTCCACAAAGTGAGACCGAAGCGTGAATAGATACTTCGATAGTGGACTGTGTCAGAGATTCCCAACGGTCCTCCTAGAATTACCGGGAGGTTCAACATTATCTCCTGGGGGCGGTACAGAGGAGATTTCCGAACATGTATCATGATGCCAAGAGGGATATATACGCTAACCAGGAGCAAGCCCCGAGCTTTCCAGACTTGTCCTTCAAGGAAATATTTTAGGATAGAAAATGCCCCATGAGGGGATCCATTGGTTATCACCCCGCGAGGCAAACTTCAAGTTGGGGACGGACGTCATGGATACCGGAGCTTAAATGGGATATCCTGTTTTTGGATGCATATCTCAAGTTGGGAAACGAAATTAAAAATGCATCGACATTGCCACCAATTGGTGTGGTTCAAGAGACGCAGTTGAGTCTCCCCGCGGGTTACAAACCTCATGAAGTATCCGCAACAAGCCACGGGCGTGGTAATCATTATCAGATACGTATGGACGTGAGCCTATAATGGAATTATCAACGGCCCAAGCATAGAATTTGAGGAAACGGTGTCCCTTATACACCTAAAGATGAAGTTCCTAACATGGAATGGGACATGAGAGATGTTGTGTGGAAGCTAAGAAGGCGCGGTGATACCAAGCCTCCCACCAAGCTTTTATATAGGCCCGTGAGGATCTACACCACATCCCGAAATGGAAGGTTCCGTGGACTCTGAACGTGTGCACCCTCGAGGTCTCAAAGGAAAGCCCTAAGAAGCGGGCGGCCGCATGAGGAGATTCGAGTATCTGCTCACGGTACGATCCGCGAAGATCTTTCAAGACTGAACTACGCTGGGGTAAGACGAGGCCACGCTTTCATTCGACCTCGTGAGTATCGATATCTTTCAATGGTTATAAAGATATGTCCGCATTAGATTTGGAGGTTTCAGTTTTTCACCGTCAACGCTGATCCAATACTATGCTCCATCAAGTAGAAGAAGGACCTTCTGAATAGAAATGGTGAAAGGCCACCTGTGAGAGCGATAAACCGCTTGGGACAAATGCAACTGCAGAACCGTTGTTTCAACGTGGGGTCACAACGTGGTGCTAGTCCCAAAAACCTAATATAATGTAGCGGATGCCATGCATTTCACCAAAGATCACTAAGGCCCGGTCCGGCTGGATTTCCGCAATTCTCTCCCTTAGCATCGATAGGCCTGGGTGTGCACCTCAAGCTGCCGGATACAAGGTGGGCGGATTTTCATGGATTCTTTCCGTATATCACTAGGATATTCATGGCGGAGGAAGATGTGGATAAAACCGCGTTTGTAACTGGGCATTTAATACATCTACCGCTGAAGGCCGCTGGCCTTCATGGAAGAACGCGGGCCATATACTGCAGGACGTCAACAAGGTGTTCTCCACCCGTGATCGTCGAACTTGGAGATCTATGTAGATGAAATGCCTCTATCAAGATCGGAGCCATGGATCATGAGGCCAATCTCGGAAAGCTTTGACAACTTGTGGAGGTATAAGTTCGCTCAACCTTAATAAGTCATGTTCGAGTAACCCTGGCAAAGGCTCGCTGCTATTGACACTGTGGGAGGAGCACTAAGCCTAACCCCGACAAGATAAGGCAACAGAAGTCATGTAGAGTCCGCGAACCCAAAGGGAGGCACAACGTCCGACTGAAGGATAGACGCCTTGACCCGGTTCATATCCCGGCGTTCGGTGATAGGAGTCCGTCCTTCAAGACCCATTAAGAAGTGGGAAGCTCGAGCGACTCCAGAGCGGTAAGTCCTCCATAAAGAGTTGAGTAGCGACTTGCAATCTCCTTAGTCGCCGGCACGGCCGGTTGTGGGGATATATTGCAATCACTCGATTTCTGAGTCGGGCCAAGAGCATCCGTATCCAGAGGAGGAGAAGCGTCCAAAGACTCATCGTGCATTTGCGTCATCCGGTCATGTGGTGGGAGCCAAGACAAGTGTATCCCTTGACGGAGTAAGGTTGCTAGTGTATATTTATTTGTTGCCGCCTGTCAAACTATACTTCAAGGCACAACCGTGGAAGTAATTACCTGATTAACCTCTAAGACAGACATATCGAGAACCCAAGCCGATCAGACGGATACCAAACGGGCTATGTGAATGAAGGAATTCGATCTCCGGTATAAGCAGTAGACGAGTATAAAAGATAGGGCTCTTGCAGACTTCATGGTTGAATGTACCCATGGGCCGGATGACGGGGCACCCGAGTTAATCAACCTGGTAGAGGCCGTTGAGCAGAGGGTCTGGTTGTTATACGTAGACGGTGCAAGCAATCCCGGCGGTTCAAAGTGTGAATCTTATCATGTCCTGAGTCACAAAATCTAGTTCACCTTCACGGCCACGAATAATGAGGTTTAGACAAGACTTGCCAATGGATGGAACATATCCATATAAGGGACGGATTTCGCTTGTTGAGGCCAGAATGGGGATTTTAAATTGACTAAGCAAATTAAAGCAAGAGGATATCTCAATAGAGAGCCTAAATTTGGCTGCATTTTCCTATCATTCCATATGGAGCATGTTCCCCCGCAGAGGAATCGTGAGGCGGATAGACGACCCCAACTAGTCACGGCAGTATGGACACTTCCTCGATTCCACCTTTATAGAATGGTATGGAAGAAGCCTTCGGATGAAGCGAAAGTGATAGATAACGCCTCCGAACGCGGTGGACGCCCGAAACTGGCCAGACGTGGATTTTCCGAGGAACCCAGCCCGCCTCGAGACCTCCCGTGGCTACACACAAGATCTGTGAGGCAAAGCTTAAGGTATACCCCGCCGGATAAATACCCACCGAGGTCCTTCTGTGGCCTGGCCACAAGTGTTTCACCTGTGAGGAAAGCTTTCCTAAGTAGTGAGACATGCCCCATGACAATCCACCCCATCGTGAAAGCATCCACATCCCTCAAGTGAATAAGAGCATGCCGAGGGAGTATCCGGATACAAACAAATAGGACACACAAACTCTTTAAGGTGTAGGACACCTGCTATAAGCCATGGGAGATCCTCCCTTAATTATGTCCGGCCTATGGGTCGAGGATCTCATCGAGCTGGAGTTGTAATGCATTGTCCAGCCCACCCTACCTGATATCGCCTATACCTCATCCACCCAGGGAGTGTTGCACTCCGAAGCTCGTAACGAAGTCCGATAGCATAGCGGCACCAAATGCGGCATCTTGTGAGGCTGTCCCGGCGTGAGGGCACGCCGCAAGCCTTCCTCCGACACGGGCGCCAAAGCGGCTCGTCAACAAAGATCCCTCTGCCTCGGCCCTTTCAAGTCTTGATTCAACAGAGCAATATCCCAAGGGTACTGTTAACTTGAGGCTAAGACCTCAAGTAGCCCCGCCTTCTAGCCTGACTTTAAGACGCCTCGCCTGCTCAGTCTGTGGCTCAAGTAGCGTAGTGATGGAAGGGCTATCCGCTAAGGCCCGGTGTGCGTGAGGCGTCTAAAAAGAAGGAAGGGAATCGAACTGCTGAATAATGAAAGATAAAAAGTGGCATAAACCGGAAGTTGAGAGTTAGAAATACACGTAGCCACACTGGAAGCCAGGGGCTTACCGGGAAGCTGCGGAGTAGTTTCATGACTAAGCACCTGCGGGTCACATCCTTTGCGTGGATTCTAGTCTAGAAGGGGTAAGAGAGCATCGTGCATGGCCTTTGTCTGGGGATGTCCTCCCTAGTGGTACGCTTAGTACGTGTGGTCATGCTACGTAAGCAATAAGCTTTACGAATACTGGAGAACTTAGAGGAAGACAAAGAAGAAATGGCAAGTATAAATGCAGAGGAGCCCTGCAAGTGATATGTTCTAATTTATAGGATCAAAGAAAACTTTTCAAATCTCAAAGGGCGACGTTAATGAAGAGAGAGGAAGTGGTTCTAAAAAAGCTCTGAACCAATAATGGCTGGCTGTAAAAACGGCAAAACGGCGGCTCAAGGCAAACGTCCCCGACTCATGCGATTGAGGTATTAAGGCCGTTGTACGAGGAACTGAAGAAGACCCACCCATATTCAGATTCAACCCATGAAAAATGGGCGGTTCAGGGCAAACGATAATCCCATAATGAACGATTGATCCAGATCGGTCCAACAAGATTAAAGTCTCCAAAAAATGGATCGTGACTAGAAACAAGTATCGAATAAATGGACTTGAACCACATGAGTGGGCCATAACGCGAAAAGCCTCGTGTGAAATGGGTTGAGTTGTCCACCGGTAAAGTGGAGACAGGCCGCTGGAGACTAACGGCTCGTTCGCTCACTCATAGCGGCAATTAAGATCGTAATTACTCGACCCCTTAATGAGCCACAAAATCATTAATCGACAATAAATGAGTCATCAAGGCTCCCGAATTCAAAGTAACGTCCAAATAGACTATAAAAGGTAAACCTTGAGGCCAAATCAAGTAAGTTCACTTTGATACCCAAACTCTTTTTAAGAAACTAAACTCTTCGATCCTTTACCGAGACATCGCCGAGTATTTTCACCGGGCAACCGGTCCTTGCTTTTACGGAACTCCTACGACCAAAGTCATCGGGGTTCAACTTGAGGATTGTGATCCGCCCATCCCGAAACTAGACCGCATCATCATGACTCGATGTACTCGGCACGTATAAATAAACATATGTGTCGATGTATGTGAACGTACTTTGATGCAATTCGAAATGATGATATGGCTCTACCTCGATGCCGCCTTACCACAAGCAAATAAAAACTTGAACATTGAGCAAGCTCAAACAATGTTGAAACTTGCTCGGTGGAACCGGCTTCTCAGAAACATATCGCTTGGGTTTTCGCTGCATTACACTTTGTTTAGCTTGATTCTCCTCTCACCTCAAGAAACGAGTATCTCACATCAATGCGTTTGGTCATCTCGTGATGAATCCTTGGTCCTCGTGAAACATATGGCACTCAAGCTATCACAATACACAATAGCCGGGATCATGAATACGTATCCCCAAGCCCGCGACTCAATCCCTCTAAACCTAATCCCTTCCTTAGCAACTTCACAAGTCATATACTCGCCTCAAGAGTGATAAAGTCAATGCTGGATCAGAAAGTAGCCCTCCCACTCACAATGTAACCACCAAAAGTGAACACATACCCAATCATCGATTCTACCGCCCACATTCCAAAGATAGTCAAAATCAATAATAGAAATAATAGAATCAAAATATCCATAAGTAATACACTGACTATCACCACCATAACTAAGACCCACATCAGATGCCTACGAAATATCTGAATATCCTTTTCACAAATTTTTTGCCAATGCTCCTTTCAGTTTCATGAACCTTACTAACAATACCGACAAAGATAAAGATCCGGTTCAAGGCAAAACCATATCATACATCAAAATCTAATCGCACTAGCATAACGAACACGTGGACACAGCCCTTTTAGACTCCATTTAGGTACAATGCCACCGATAAATGTGTATTAGAAGCACTAGGAGTATCAATAGGTTTGTAAAAAAGTCATACCAAATCTTGATGTAATCTTCTCAATATAGTTTTTCAGGACAAGAAAAAGTTTCCTCTCTCACTTCTATCTCTCAGATCTCCATTCTTAATTTTCTTGACAAAGACTCCAAATCCTTCATATCAAACTTTGCACCGAAAGAGTCCCTTCAACTTCTAAATGTCTAACTTGTCGACCTATAGCCTAACAACATATCATCTACATACAATACCGCAAATGGACGAATTCATTTGACTCACAGTATACACAACCACTCACATGGACCTCAAATACCCAATTTCAAGCATGTAACTATCAAACTTTGTAATTAACGCCTCTAAGATCAAGCTCCTAACTATATGTGGACTCTCGGCCAACTTGCAAACTTATTATTACTTTCCGGTTATTCATGGAAATCATTTGGACGGGTCATATAAATCTCTCTTCTTCAGCCTCCATTTAGGAAAGTTTCTTCACATCTAGTTGCTCAAGCTCTAAACTCCGGGATGCTAACTATAGCACTTGGGGCTAACCTCGATGAGTATGTCCGACCACAAGTGAAAATATCCCACAGTCCACTCCCTCTCCATTGAAACAACAACCTCGAGTTCTACGCTGACCCCTGACGGTGAAACCTTTACTTATTCTTGAACAACCATTTACAAGTCACACCTTTCTCCCCTCGCGTCTCATGCAACTCTCAAGTTCGATTAAGTGAACCCATTTCATCTCCTATGACACATGCCTATCGGACAGATCATGACTGCATGTGAAAGCAAAGCTAACATTCTCATATCCATACCATGTGAGGTACCTATGTCCGTTTTCTATGGCGATCTGTAATCCAAACTCATGTTCTAACGAAGGAACAACCGATGCCCCGCTCTTAATATGATCGAGGAATGCCCCCTCCACCTCACAACCAAATTTCGCCCTCTACTCCACCCGCTCTCACACTATCTTCTTTCTAGTCCAAGACATTGGGGAGAGCATACACCTAGCTCTCTAAAAGTGAAACAGCTTGTAAATTAAAGTACTAATGCTATGATAGATGTCCAATGACACCCGTATAGATAATATGCTTAGCTAAAGACTCCACCTCACATATTGTCTGTCCTGCCATCGGGAAAATACCAAAAAATGCATCGCTGGCAAGTACAAAAACCGTCAGACCACCTCCTGTAGAATCCTCCACTGTTCATTTCGCTAACAACATCAACCCATGCCAAGAAACCATAAACAGAAATAGAACTGCTGTATACCAAAGTATGCCTACTTTCTATCCTACTAACATGACAAATGCAAGTCATGACGCTCTTCCTCCCTAGATGTTGTGAATCAATAGTCCCTTCCTATGTGACTTCCTGCACTTAAGCAGTGACGAATTTCTCCAATTCATCTAATAACACATTAATAGTCTCTCAATACTAAAGAACAATTATATACAGAACCCAGTTCCTCTACAACCCAGAAAGCAATGCAGGTAACTCATCCCCATTGTCGCATCCCAAAAGGTACCAATACGGTAGTTCTCTCTGTGATTAACTTGAAAGAACCTCCAATTTGTTATAACGAACACGCTTCTTGTTATAACGAAATATGGTACAAGACTAGGAATTAAGTAAAAAAATTAAAGAAATGACACCAAGATTTTTACATGGTATCTCAAATACTTGTTTGGGCAATCTAGTGGTACAACCACTAGAAATTTCAATTACAATTTGATTTGATAATAGATTACACATAAATCAGGCTCACAGATATGTGAAATTAATACACCCGTAATAATCAAGTATTATTCCACACTATTCCTAGAATAGAATTAATATGACATTACACTAATATACAAGTTTTATCGAATAGTTAACGCTCTACTAAATATTATTACAAGAAACCCACTAACTTATCGTCAATGTGAAAACTAAGAAAATTAAGGTCATTTTATAGGACCAACTATTGAAACTAAACCTCAAAGTTTTAAATTACGAGATTTAAGCAAGATAACTCAATCCAAGTCATTTCTAATATTAAGCATAGCTTATGTTATAAAATGGATTTTGTATTATAATACTTCAGGCTCCATATGTTATTAGGTTTATTGTATATTACCGTTGTATACACACATTATATGAATTTACATTTCTAATAAGAGGATCACCTCCTTCTTAATAATATTGATTATTTGATCTATCCTAACATGATACACCTGACGCCGAATACGGTGAAATGAACCAATCAAGTATTACCATCCTCAAGTGGCATATGCGTGCTCCAATTGGAATCATATTGCAGAATGGTGACTAACTATCAGTTTTAAACTCCAAAAGTTTTAAATTAGACTTTAGCATAACTCAATCCAAGTCATTTCTAATATTAAGCATAGCTTATGTTATAAAAATGGATTTCGTATTATAATATTTGTGCCCATATGTTATTAGGTTTATTGTATATTACCGTTGTATACACATTATATGAATTTATGATGAATAAGATGGATCACCTTCTTAATAATATTGGATTATTTGATCTATTCCTAACATGATACACCTGATGCCGTTGATGGTGAAATGAACCAATCAAGCATACTATCCCTCAAGGGTATTAAGGTGCTCCAATTGGAATCATATGGTAAAGAGTATCATAAAAACTAAACTCAAAATAATATTTTTTTTATCCCCAAAATTTATATAATTTATTTGTTAATGTTAAAAAAATTAACACACTTATACGGTTTTAACCTACATATAAATATGGAATTAGAAGAGAATCAAATAGCCTAATGGTTAAGTTAGAATCCTTGACCTTATTGGAAAAAAAAAATTAAAAATAAATAAATTCCATGTTGCTATTAATGTAGGACATAAATATTATATTTCTATATTGTTCTTAACTAAAATCATTTGACTTTAAATTAGAATGTTAAATATTAAAAATCAAACTTAGATAATTTTGGATTATACATGAAAGATGAGCCTACATTCGTTTCATTTTGTTTGTTGACTACCACTCCAATTTCCAACCAAGTTAAACAGATGGCAGGTTTTGATTACCACCAAAAGAAAACCGAAGAATTTGCAAGTTTAGGCGATACAACTGTCCATCAAGAAGTTGTCCATATATGAAGCAAATAATTTTTAAAAATGGGTGCTTCACATGGGTCTACATGAAGGTGAAATTATTCGGAACTTGTGAAGTTGTGATGTCTCGTGAGTTTTATTGAATTATTGTGATCTCTGTGACTGTCGCTTTAGTTTTGAGGTTATTTGGATTCGAGTCAAACAAATTAGTTTCCTGGCAAGAACATAGAATTTAAGCCTTGTTTATCTTATCTTATACGAGTATTGTGTACGTAAAATTGTGTATCCAAATAGTCAATTTGCAGGTAAATGTTCTATCGAATGCTTTCGGTCGGGGCATAAATTTGGTAAGTGTGGACCACAAGTGGTGGAAAGGGCAGAATTATCTTGTTTATTTATCTGAAATTATATTCATCTTCTGAAAAATAATATAGTCCGTACTTCCTACATTTAATTTTTCATATTTATCTTACTGTCAATTATAGTGCCTAATCTAATCATCAAATTCAAAGTTGAAACAACGATACCTATTGGTAAGAAATGGTATCAAATAACACACCATATTATACGTATTCTCCTCAATGCCAAAGATGCCTTGCTGCTCCCGTTTAAATCCACTAAAACCAAATCCTAAGATTGTTACAATCACCTATCAAGTTAAACCTCAATTGAGTAATACTTATAAGACAAGACATTTCACAACAAAGTCTCACAATATTATTCACATGACGATTCAATAATATTCTCTCAAGAATCAAGCAGATTTATTATTTTTTGCGATAAAAACATATGTAAGTTTTCATATATATGTGAAAACTTCTAACCTAACTTGCTTCAAAATAAAAGAACAAATAAAGTTCCCAAACCACCTAAATAGTTTTGGGCCGTCACCATCGGTGGCATCAAATCTTGAACACGCTCTATACAACCGGGAGTCGTTAAGACGGCACTCGGTTCATGCCTCGATGCCGGCCTCCTCAAGACCGAAAAATGGTCTTCAACCTCAACAATCTCCCACCAAGCATTTTCACCATCTTCAAAGTTCCACTCAGAAGAAATTTCTTCAGACATACTGAGCGTTAACTCAAGTCAACACAACTTCAAGCCTGTTTCACCACTTTGTAAACATATCCTTGACATGACTTCAAGAATCTTCTCAAGCTTCGTAATTCATTCCAATACAAACCCAGATAAATGGTACATCACTCCTACAAGGCTGTCCTAGTAATGAACACCTGATTTTTGCCAGATAAATCGCACTCCTGATCATCACAAGACAACGTGATACCGCCATGCTCAACATTGAGCTCCTTCACAAAACGTTGTAACTATATCATTTCTTCATACTTTCAAATTTATAGCAACATACTTTTATTTACAATCGACAATGCCATTATAGGTTGCAATCTGTATCTCCACTAACGTTAGCACTCCAAATGTGAACACATATCCACTAAGAGATTTTCTACTATCACCACCATTATCAACATCAACATATCCTATCAACCTATATCGATTTTGGAAACACAAAGCATTTCAAAGACTACCATTCATGTATCTTAAAATCCACTTCACGCTTTCTCCAATGTTCTCCCTCGGTTAGACATATATCTACTAACCACCCCACCCATGTAATATCAAGTCTAGTGCACATCATTGCACATAAGACTACTCATCACAGATAAGACACACCTTATCTATATATACCAGTTCATCCTCGCCTTTGATTGTTCTATTGATAATTGAAAATAAGCGCCTATCGATACATTAACAGTTTTGCATCCAACATGTCAATCGTTGATCACCTTCTTTTAGGTATTCTTCTTGTGTCAATCTTTAGAGAGAATCCCGATTCGATTATTCTCATCCCCTGTAATTTGTTTAGCTTCACCAGTCTTTCATTGTAAATCTAACCGATAACTCTTTTCTTCAATATCGTTATCTTCCGAAATTAGCTCCCACTATCAACATATATCATCAACATGTAGGAGTAGAATAACATAGTATTTTTCTAACCTCCTCATAATCAGCCAGTGAACGGGTCTCACACCTCACAAATCCTAAATTTTCATAAAATTATCAGCTGGCACGTTCCACCGCCTGGAGAGCTTGCTTCAAGTTACAAGCTCTTCCGTTTGTGCATCAAATTTCTTACCTTTAACAACAACAAAACTTTCGAGGTTGCTTCATAACATATTTCTTTTCATCCGTATCACCATAAAACGTAATTTCACATCCATCCGCCAAGATGCGTGACATCTCTTGCTGCTACCAATACAAGAATTGCTTTTGATTGTCACCTCTAGCTTGACTACGGTGTAGAATATCAAGATAGTCAATACCTTCCTTTTGTCAGAACCTTTGACAACCAACTCCATTAATTCATTTGTTCTTCATTGTACCGCTTAACGCCATCCCGTTTCTTCATCGATTCGGATGTAATCTATTTGTTCTCAAGTAATACTCTTCTTCTTTTGCCACCGGGGTTTGACCAACTCCCACGTCATATTAGTCATCAATGACTCCATCTCCTCTTTCGTCGCTAACTCCCACTTAAATTGCATCATCACATTGTACTGCTTCATCATAACTGACAAAGCTCATTTCCTCATGGCTAACAATAAGAAGTTAACAGATGGAGAATACCACTTGGTCTGCTGCTCTTTCTAATATTCTCGGGGACCAAAATACCTCTTGAATAGTATCGAAGGTCTTCCTCAATCTCGCTTATTTTCTCTTTCATCAAGTACTAACCCTGCCTCCAGAGGCGTACGCTGAAAGCGATTCAGCAAGTACTTTCTAGAGTTGTGGGTAACATTCAACGACGCCATTTGGAAGAATGTTGTTAATTCCTCGTAGGTATTTTTGTTGTGACTTATTCCTTCAACTTCTTTCTCCTCCAACACCTTCTGTCTATCTTTATATTAACACCTCTTCATTAAAGATCACATCCTTACTACGTATGATCTTCCGGTTCTTCAGGTCATAGAACTGATATCCCATCTCAGCATCACCATAACCAATAACATAGTAAATGTTAGATTTTGCATCAAGTTTACTTCTAGCATTTGCATCTACATGAACATATGCTAAACAACCAAATACTCTCAGAAAAGATAACTTTATCTTCTTTGAACTTGATACTTCTTTAGGAATTTTGAAATCAAGAGGGACTGAGAATCCTCTGTTTATCAAGAAGGCTGCAGTATTGATTGCACGCCTAACATCTCGAGGTAATTCATAATGTAACCTCATAATTCCAAGCACGCTCATTTTAGCATTCTGCTCATTTTTTCGCAAGAACTCCTGCTTGCTGGGGTGTACCGAATAGTCTTCGCATTCGATCCATTCTCAAAGACAATATTGTTAAATCACCACAAGATATTCACCCCCATTATCGATCTCAAACAATCACTTTAAGGGGCCTCGTTTCGCCATAGCTCTCCAGTTCTTAAAGACACCATAGACTTCAGATTTATGCTTCAAGAAATAAACCCAAACCTTCCTAGTTGCATCATCAATAAAGGTTACATAATATAATAAACCTCCCACAACCAACCGTGCAAAAGTTCCATACATCCGTGTGAACTAACTCTAGCCTATCGCATTCTAGACTTGACTCAGCTTAACAAAACTGACTTTCTTCTACTTACCTGTATCACAAATCCTCACATATGATTTATCACCGTATTCCAACCTGGCATCAAATTATTTGAAACAAGCAATTTTATACCTTTCACTCATACGATCTAGCCGATTGTGCCACAGCCTTTGTCTCCTCTCTCTCGATTTCCACCAACTATGACACTTGAGAACCTCCAAAGAAGGCAGCCAAAGCATCTTCTCGACTCTCGAGCACGTCATTGCTCGACGTACCACTTTTCAGCTTGCCATCACCGAACATTGTTCGATAGCTATCTCCATCCAATCGACCAATGTAAATCAAGTTTTTACTTAGCTTTGATACATGTCTCACTTTATCAATTTCCAAGTAGAACCATTTGACAGCTTCAAGTTTACATCTCCCATACCTACAATATTCAATGGTTCACCATCGCTAAGACGAATGTTCTATAATCTCCTCACATATAATTCACCATTATATCCTACTCAGGTATAAGAGAGGAAACGATGCAATCGTAATCCATAATCCAAGAATTAATAGAACAATCAACCAACAAGAGTAGCATCTCAGTGTAGTCATCAACAATATTGACATCACTTATGTTGTTGTCTCGACTCCGTAAGCCTTGTAGAAAAGCTCTCATGACTTGTTTTCACACAACCCCAACACTCTAAAAAGATATCCTCTAAATTTCACCCACTCCTACCTCTCAACTTTCTTGACCTCCATCTATTATTGTTATTACTTTCTCGTCCCAGCTTGCTACCTCTTTTTTACATTCAATGTAACCTTTCTCCTATAATGGGCCTTACGTACTTCAATGCATGCAGATCACAAATCTCTACACTACCTTAAGCTCTAACTTATCATTACCTACAGAGTTACTAACTGCAGCCCTCATCATCTCTCAACTAATTGGCAAAGATGGCAATAATATCAGTGCCTGTAACTCATCATCGAAATTCACTGAAACAGTAGATAATTGATTTATCAAACTATTGAAGTCATTAAGGTGCCTATTTATGGGAGTATTCTTTGACATCCTCAAGTGAAAAAACTATTTCATTAATCGTACCTTAATAGTTATTTAGATTTAAGCTTCATACGGACTGGCCAATGCCTTCATCAGACCCTTTGTTGTAGTCTCCTTAGCAACATTAGCAACCACGTTTCTGGACAAGCATGGTCTGATCACACCCAAGACCTGCCTGTCTAACTCTTTCCATTCTTCCTCATCCATCTTCTCAGGCTTATCGCCTAATGGCTTGTTCAGCTTCTTACCGTACAGGTAATCCTCCATATTCATCTTCCAATGCGAGAAATCTATCCCGTCAAATTTCTCTACAACATGTGTCATCACTCATTCGCTCTGCTAATAACTTCAGATTTCAATCGCACCTAGCTCGATATCAATTATTGTGATTATAGCTCAATCTAATCACCAACTACAAAAAATGATAACGAGAGAAGTAAAAGCCTAAAATAAATAACACACCAATTTATACAAAGTTTTCCTCAATGAAAGGCACGCCATGGTTCTGGTCAGAGAAATCCACTAAAACCAAATCCAAAAGATTGTTACAATCACCTATCAAGTTAAACCCTCAATTGAGTAATACTTTATAACACAATATTCTCAATAACAAAGCCTCACAATATTATTGATGATGATTCAATAATATTCTCTCAAGAATTGTTTAGGATGACTATTTTTTGTGATAGAAAATATATTGAAAAAACCTCTATATATATAGGTAAACTTCTAACCTAACTTGGCTCAAAATAGGCAACAAATAGAGTCTAAACCGCCTAAAATAACTTCAGCCGCGTCAGCCATCGAGATCCTGGGGTCTCGAATGCCTCTATACAGTCTGGGGTCTTCTGGTGCATCGAGACCCCCTGGTCTCGATTTCCTCTCGATGCCGGCTCTCCTCAAGACCGAAAAATGGTCTTCAACCTCAACACTTACTTGCCATCCGCTCATTCTATATAAAAATTATGGTTATATCTTTGTCGTCAGGAACGATTCATCGTGATAATATGTCGCATGATTCTAGCTTAGTGATACATGATC
Organism: Lithospermum erythrorhizon; assembly: GCA_019722365.1. Lineage (NCBI taxonomy): Eukaryota > Viridiplantae > Streptophyta > Magnoliopsida > Boraginales > Boraginaceae > Lithospermum > Lithospermum erythrorhizon. The sequence goes on from JADFUC010000307.1 coordinate 212,913, forward strand.
TAAGATCTAAGTAAGAGGTCACTTGTCAAATTCTTCGGAGGATTTCATCCTGAAAATGGTAAACTACTCTCCAAACAACCAGATGTCGGTAAGATGACAATATACAAAAATTACTTAAGACAGTAAAGTAAAGAACACACAATCGTGGTAATCCAGTTTGGTGTTGATGTAACACCTAGGTTTGGGGGGCAGCTTGCCCAGTGAAGGTTTCCACTACAACGTCATAAGAAATCGTGCATTAGCTAGAAGATTAGAGATTTCTCCAAACACAAATAGCCTACACTAAACTCTCGATGATAACTCATAAAACACAATATCATTCTCTATTAAATATAAAATATGAGGCGTGCTCCATAGTTTGTGATTGAGCTCCGCAAATAGTATAAGACACATTAGGGTTTTAGTCTTCAATAAGTAAAGTGTTTGATATGGGATAAAAAACCTTTCCTTAATACATTCAGTCCCAGCCGACTCCATCACTTGCCAAATCTCAACAACTTGATCTTCAATGAATATCTTATAATTAAAACCGAGTTCTTCAAGGAATATCTTATAATTAAAACCACAATTTTTCAAATTGAATCTAACAAATCGGAGAAAACAATCTCTTCTTTGATCATGATCACCTGCGGAATAAATATCTCTTCGCAAGTAAAACATCTCGGGGCCACCGTAGTTTTAACACTTGAACGAAAGCAAAATGTCGTAGTAATGCCCATTTAACATGCATCAACTATTATAATAATGGGTACTCACTCTAGAAAATCATCCAACATCTCACATCACAAACTCCCTTTAGGTAAGTTTTTCTGCTAAGACAAATCCCCAAAGCTTTAGAAACTCCACAGAGTGAGACAAACACAAATGTTAAAACAGAAATCCATAGGCAGGCCAACTGTCAATATTAGTTGGACACATAAAACCACCAGAAGAAAATAACATAATAACAAATACTCTTCCTATTTGTCTTAAAAATATGCCCAAAGAAGAGAAATTACATAGGAGACTTAAAAGTCTCGCCAAAGATAATGTGTGGTTCGGCAATGGACGCATCGGTGATCATTTGACACTGAAGGATAGTGGCCTTCAACGCCCCATTTGATCGTACTGACACTCGATTTCTTGATTCGGGATCTCGCCTAGCCTCTCGTCATTTTTTCATGCCTGATCAACATGGCACCGCTTTCGCCGTGTAATAACCTTAATCGATCACCGCATTTAACTCCACATCTACAACATGCTTCCCTTTCATCAACTTATCATTGATGGTCAGTAAATTAGCATCCTTCCCAAAGCCATCTTCTTTCTTCAGTATAGTAAAATATTTATTAATGAGCAAGCTGCATATTAGACTAGGAAAGCCAATAGGCTTCAGGTTGGCTCCAGTTCTCGAATGATCCACTATCTGATGGAAGATCACCTTGCCAATGTTTATCCGTCACACCCTAACATATATAAACCTCTCACCTTCATTCATACTGTGTCGCTTTGAAATGGGCACAAGATTTGTAATGGAAGCCTTGTGAAGAACAACATATTTTAGGCCTCGATTGAGGCTCAAGCCTGACCTCGTTGGGCCAAGTTGTAAAGGCATTCCCAGTCAACTCTCCTATGATATCACCTAACTTAAGGATTGCCCAGTGATCCCTTCATTGCTCATGCCATAGTGCTTGTTGATCAATCCATAACTAAAATTGAACACACTTCAACTTGACTTTGTGAAACAATGAACCGGCAGATCAAGAATGTCAATGACAAAGTTGCATACAAACTCCTCACAATATCCGGCAGAGTTCCTGTAAGTCCAAGATCTTGGAAGCATGTCATCATACGCCTCGATTATCAGAGGTGACATCGTACAAAAACCTTCTATAAGAATGTTCCTAGTGCATAATAAATTTCCACCGGCCTCATGCCTTTTAGAACATAAATCCACCCCAGCGGAACATCCTCACATCTTCGATAACCGTCTGTTATTGATTCTCGTTTTCTATTGTCAGACTTTCAGCCTTTGACCTTTTCTAAGGATCTCACCATATCCTCCTCAATCGTAATCAGCAGATCATCTACCACAAACATGTCCCTTCTAGCAAGACTCTAGAAACGACAACTCCTTTTTCTTTTCGGGGATGATCCCCCCCACTTTGACGCTGGCTCTTTGGCCTTGCTTTCCCTTTCGACGCCCCTCTTTCTCCTCAACCTTCCTCCAACCTCCACATCAACTACCTTCTCAAAGCCCTCAGCCTCCACATCTACTCCCCCTACACCTAGTACAACTCTCTTCTTCTCCAAGGCAGTAATACTGGTCCTGGTCCTCCTCCTATTCATACTAGTGGTGTAGGATACCATAACTATATCATCATCATCATCCTAATTCTCCACAATAGAATCAACAACAGCCTCCTCCACATTTGGATTCACACCAGGTGATTCCCTTTTAACATGCCTAACAGGGACCTCTTGTTTCCTCAAACTCCTCTTAATCCTACCCCCTTTAACACTACCAGGTTTAGTTGTCTTCATACCAGCTAAAATCTCACCATACCGATCTACAAAGCATGCAGTCTTTAGTAGACGATAGTCATTCTCATCCTGTTGTCCTTGATACTTGATCACACCCTTTATTTTCACAATATTTTCATAAATTATAGGATGATTTTGAGTATTTTTATGCTCATTATGTGCTTGTTTTAAGATATTAATTAACAAATATGATTATTATTGACTTTCGATATTTTTAATGAATTTTTGTGGAGATTGTTATAATTTAGACAGAAAGGACTCGAAACATGGTGCCTAAGTGATGCTTTTTTTCAAAGGTAATAGGTAGCGGCTTGGGGACGATAACTTGAGAGAAAAGAATTCCGCTATATTCAAAAAGCCCACGGAAAATAAAGAAAAACGGGAGTCGACTCAGAAGAATTCACGAGCAGCAAAGAGAGGAAAAACAGGCGCAGCACTCCATTCTTGTTCTTGGCACATTATTTACTTTGGCATCTTGAACTATACTATAATTTTGGGATCCTTTGTGGAGACAATTGTCAGTATTTTATTCTATTTTCAAAATTTTGGGGCTTAATTTACGTTAATATTACTTTATTTATTTTAGTATGAGTAGTAGCTAAATTTTCACCTATCAAGCTATAATGTAGCCTAATCAACAGATTTAACCTATTTCGAAAGTATTATATGTGAGTATTAATCATTGAACGATTGATTCAAGTGTTTTAATTTGGTCGTTTTCTATATGTAATCCCTCGAGATTTATGATAAGTCACCCACCATATGAACATCATAAATTACAAGGCTCTTTGATTAACAAACAATTAGTTGTTATTATTCAGCAATGTATTAGTTAGTTCCAATAGATTTATTTTGTGCTATAATCTTTAATTTGATTAATTGGGTGATACGCGTTAAATGTGGATTAGTTAATTTAGGGATACTGTGAACCTGCAAAATTATCCGTAAATCAACTAATGATTTAATCGGACCCTAGTAGGTAATTCCATTGTTTAGTAGATAATGTCGTCATAGGTGAAATCAATATTTCATAGTCTTTAATTTATAAGTTATTTTATTTCAATTGTGGTTAGTTTAAGCTTTATTATTTTTAGTCAACCAATTCAAATCACCTTTTTCTCTCAACAATTACAATTAATTTAAGTAATCTTTTTCCCATATAGATTCGAATTTTACTCGAAAGAATTATACTACTACATACACGATTGAATTTTCATTTAGAATATAATTGTTATAATATTTGGCTCCAAAAAGAGTGTTATTACAATGTGAGAATTGTTATTTATCAATCACACACAAACCTAAGGTAGGCCTTGAGTATTGAAATTAATTCACATCTAGTCCTTTGGTGAAGATGTTTGATACTAGTTTGTCAGTACTCATATGCCCCAAGTTGATCACTTTTTTCTTCAACCACTCTCGACAAATGATGTCTTATATCGATGCATTCTGGTTCTACTTACAAGCAGACTGGTTTTTGGAAATACTTATGGCACTCATGTTGTCATAATAGAGAGTCATAATACTTTGTTTGACACCATACTCCTCAAGCATTTGTTTCATCCAAAGTATTGAGTAACTACTCAAAGAACAATATATTCACTTCAAGTAGCAGAGACAGTGACATAAATTTTTCTTTCTAAACCATGAAACCAGATTATTCCCTATAAAGAAGCACCTCCAGAGGTACTCTTTCTATCCTTGGTGTTTCTTGCCCAATCAGCATCACAATATCCAACAAGAGAGATGTTAATATCAAAAGTATATAGTAAACCATGATTAAATGAACCTTGAATATACTTTAGGACTTTTGACTTAGTTTTGCTTTTAATTGCCGATTAGTCAGTATCTTGCATTGCATCTAACAAATGTGCTATGTCCGGTTCAAGCATGCTTAAGTAGAGGCCTCAATCATGTTTCTATAAGTACTGATATCTACAAATTTTCCATCTTCATCTTTGGTTACCTTCACATGTGTCATAGAGAAGTTCTTTTTCGACTCGCGCCTCCAATTCAAACTTCTTCACCATGTTCTTGGCATATATTGGGCTTGTGAAATAAATATACTATCTTCCATCTAATTTATCTCAAATCCCAAGAAGTATTTGAGTTCACCTACCATGCTCATCTCAAACTCCACTATATCCTCAACACATAAATCGAGCCACCTCATTATCGAATTTTCTTTCTTTCTTGATAAATAACGTTGTCCACACCTTTCCGGCATACCCATTCTTCAAGAGAAAAATTAACCTTCATACCAAGTCAGAGCTTGTTTCAATCCATACGTAGCCTTTGAGTTTGTACACATGATCTGGTCGATCTGCATCAATGAAACCTTTGGGTTGTTCCACATACACTTCTTCTTGAATAATGCCCTTCAAGAAAGAACTTTTGACATTCATAAGGATACGCTTTGAACTTCGCGAAATGTGCTAGAGCTAGCACTTTGATGACTTCAAGTTCTACATGTGTGTAAAAGTCTCCTCAAAGTCAACTCCCTTGATTTGAGTATACCAGGCCACCAATCTAGTTTTACTCCTAACACATTCCCAAACTCTCATCATTTATTCTTGAATATCCACTTTGTTCCAATCACATTGTAGTTGTATGGTCGAGGCACCAACTCCCACACATCATTATTCTCAAACTGGACTGACTCTTCCTACATAGCATTGATCCAATGTTCATCTAGCAAAGCAGCTTTCACATCTTTTGGTTCTTCCTTTGAGATAAAATATTGTTTCCCAAGTACTCAACTATCTTTCTCAGAAATGAACCCGTCCTTCTTCCGTGGTTGTCATGTTTTCTCCAATTGACCAATGATGTTGTCAGTAGGATGATTCTTCTGAATGCGCCAATGCAGTTCATTAATCCCACTTTCAAATAATGGGATTTACACCATTCAAGATTTATCCGATCAGCTTGATTGTCAATCACAAATGGGGACATCCGTCAAGCTCCCATCATCCGCAGTAGAGGTTCTATCTATTACTTTGACATTGATTAACTCCATAATCACTTGAGTATGCTTCTTGTAGACTCTCAAAGCTCTGCTATTTTTAGAGTATCCTAGAAAAATCCCCTGATCACCCTTAATGTCAAACTTTTGCCTCTACTCTCTATCGACCAAGATATAGCATATACTACGAAAAATATTAAAATATTGTACATTCGGCCTTCTTCCCTCCATATTTCATATGTTGTGGTGTTTGCACCTGGTCTTAGGGTGATTCTATTATGGATACATGTTCTGTATCGATAGTTTCCGCCGTAACTTCACGTGTGGATCTTCTTGTATCTAACATTAATAATGCAGTCATCTCTCAAGAGTTACGTTCTTTCAACAATGACATTCTGTTATGGAGTGATAGGTGCAATGTATTCATGTTTGATGCCTTCTTCACTACAAAACTCATGAATCTGGAGTTCTCAAATTCTTCACATGGTCACCCGATGGTAAATTACGTTAACTCCCTTCTCTTCTTAACCCGAATGGCCAATTGCTTAACACCTCTAAATGTCAAGACTTTTCTCTAATGAATTCAATCCATGTGTATCTTGAGAAATTAGCAACACGGACAAATACATACTTCTTTCCTTCAATACTCTCAACTTGCATTGGCCTCATTAAGTCCATACGAAGTTCCAATATCAAGGCTGACTCACAATTGCTGTAATGACGTGACACTTTTGGGCCTCATTGTCAAGCTGAGTATTTCCACAGTGATTTCTTTTAATACTAGATGGATATGTGGACACATACAAATTTTCCTTAGCTATCAGTTGTTGGATGTTCTATAATTAATAGTGTGCCAAAGTTTGTGCCATAGTTCAACATCTTCTTGAATTCTGTTGGATAAGGCTTTTATGGAGTCTAGAGATAGCAATTATCAGATGATCCGTTTCCTTGCATGATGAGTTGGTCACTGGAATTATTCAGAGAGCATGCTTCTTTGCTAAAGGTTGATGGAAATTTATGCATATTTCGAATAAAACTTTTATCAAATAGCATACCAGGATCAATTTAATTGTTATGGTCATCAAATTTAAATTATATATATCAATATATAAATATCTAATACTATAGTGTGTCGAATAAAATCACTAATGTTCTTCTAATTTGGGCTCTTTGAATCTAATTGTAGCACCACAATGTAATGCCTAATGATCTCATACCAGAGTATTAATCCTATATTCAGCTTGTTGCAATTAATTTAAATCGATGAATAATCAAAGTGTAACTTTCTCTGCCTCTACACTGGAAGAACTCCGCTACTCTTAACGGAGTAATGGGGCGAAAATTGTTGTGTGTGGTTATTAGGTTTTTCTTGTTAAGAAACCTAATGCATCCCTCCTTTAAATACACTTTTATTAATTAACCTAAAATCCCAACTCTATCATTAACGAATTAATTGCTTAATTTAAACCAACCCTGCTAACTAAAATACTACTAACAAGTTATTAACAAGCTCAACTAACTATTCAATTAATTAAACTATCAAGTTAATTACAATATTTTACACGCAGAAATGAATTACCTAATCGAGAATTTTATTGATTACAATCTATTTTCAATTTACTAAATATATTAATTTCATACATGAAATATAATTCAAGACATCGCCTCAAAGGAATTTTCCTGACTGTATAATAGTAAACTTATATACTAAATATAATTGATCATTATTATTATACGATTATGTACGGTATCTAAAGAATCGACAATCACCAAGATATCAGCTTTTAGAACCCTAATTAGTAATTACAATTACTATTATTGAAAACTTAATTTTAGTAATGTCATTTAACTAAGGTAGTAAATGAATTGTTACAACAATTGTCACAATAGACATAATTATTGAAATCAATATTCATTGAGTTCCAACAGCGCAACATTCATGTCATTAATTACATAGTCAGTCGGATATCGATAAAGGCTCATGTAAGTCCTTCAACTAGCAACACCTCTTCCAACTCTACCACTCCTTCAACATTTAAAGATCCTTTTTCAATGATCCTACCCTTTTCTCCTCCACCAAAAGTAACATAGCCGCCTTTGATTTCCTCAATTTTAGACAAATACAACTTGTTGCTAATCATATGTCTTGAGCATCGACTATAAAAGTACTATCCTATTCAGGCCTTTGCCTTTAAAGAAGTAAATACCACATGACTCAAGACCGAAGCCTTCTTTACCCACTGTAATTTGGGTTGAAAATATTTGCTGTCCTTTTCCATAGATTATGTAACAATATGGAGAAATATGTCCCTTCCCATGCAGTAGAACTCAAACAAACTTCCTTTCGAGTTATGATTAGATTTGCTCCAAAGAACAACCCATTTCCTTGTTGGCGATGCCATCCTTTTCTTGTTATTATCTTCAAAGAACCCAATCCCAATGTTATCTCCACTTCTTCCTTTGGAAAGAGAATCTCTGCCTGTATCAGCTTATTCTTGAATTTATCATCTTGATCCCTTTGATCATTCCCTGAATTTTTCTTCAAGACTACGTATCTCAACTCTTGTTCCTAATAACGCCTGTCAACTCCATGATTCTTCCTCACTAGCTTACTAATGCTCAGTTTCTCCTCGTAGTGTACGCTGGGTTAGTTTAGACCATTTCATGAACAATATCCGATAGTTAAATAATTTTCCTTTGTAAGAGATCTTTTCATCATCACTGATGTTGTCACTAAGATGGTCAATTTGGACTGACCGAATCTTCTTTGGTGATCTTAGCCGTCAAGGCAACAAAGTTGCTAACTTTGTTATCATTCCTCACCTCTCTCACCGACATAGGCTACAGAGGCTTTTGATTGCTTTTTTTACAATTTGAACATCTGTATGTGTCCAAAACCTTCACATTCTCTGCACTGTATCCCTTTTCCTTTATTTTGTTGATTAAAACCATTGTTCGATCCTCCAAATTTTGAGTTCTTCCATCCCTTGTCAACTGCTTGTCATCGACTCGACTGCTCCCACCGTATTGTGTTTCTGTTGAAACGCTTCAAAGTTTTTTGAAGTTTTTTCTGTAAGGCTCACGCCTCGCAGCATCTTCCTCATCTTTATATTCACACCGGCCTCGGCAGGCTATCACTTTTCTGTTCGATTCGAGGGGATTCAAACATCATCTCAAAATTAGTGAGATTCCCTATTAATTCATCAATTCTCATGGTTGTTAGATCATGTTGCTTCCTCAATAGTTGTGACCTTATATGCAAATCTTTTATGAAGAGTTCTCAGGACATTTTTTACCAGTTTCTCATTCTCTCCTAGTGCAAAGGACTCATTGGCTATGTCTTTGATTTTGGAGTTATATGTAGCAATAATGTCATCTTCCTCCATTCTCAGAGTCTCCCACCTTGTAGTCAATTGTTGGACTCTTGATATTCTTACTTTTTGAGTCCCTCCATAGCTGTTTTCATAATCTCTCATGCTTTTTTAGCCACCGTAGATGAGCTAATCAATTTGAACACCTCAGCATCAACTGCACAGAATATGGCATTAAGAGCCTTGTTTGATATTCTTACTTTTTGAGTCCCTCCATAGCTGTTTTCATAATCTCCCATGCTTTTTTAGCCACCGTAGATGAGCTAATCAATTTGAACACCTCAGGTATCCATTCAACCTCATATTTAACAACATCAACTCTTGCATTACTGTTTTGAGTGAGAGTTGTCCATCCAGTGAGCATAGCCTTCCAAGTTTTCGTGTCTACGGACCTCAAGAAAGCAGTCATCTTGGCTTTCCAGTAGGGGTAGTTTGTCCCATCAAGCAGTAAGGGACGAGTAATTGAGCTTCCCTCTTTGACTCCTTCCATTAGTTCACCTAGATCTCATTTTATATGTCGAGTGTCCGCTCTGATACCAATTGAAAAAGGTAAACTACTCTCCAAACAACTAGTTGTTAAACCAACTGTCAATACTAGTAAAGATGACAATATACGAAAATTACTTAAGATAGTAAAGTAAAGAACACACAATCATGGTAACCCGGGTTGGTGCCAATATAGCACCTAGATCTGAGGGGCAGCTTGCCTAGTGAAGGTTTTCACTATATCAATGAAGATGTTACAAACAAGGTCTTATGCGAATACTCCAGATTCTACTTCGCCTTACTCTACTCCAAATAAGCTTATAAGAATAGGCTCTCCCTATCTTGTACCCTTCACGTCAACACTCTCCCAGTGTTCGAGTTACAATAATGAAATCAATCTCAAGGACTATTACAACACAACGTCATACGCAATCGTACATTAGTTAGAAGATTAGAGAATTTTCTAACATAAATAGTCTACACTAAACTCTCGATGATAGCTCACAAAACACAAGTTCACTCTCTATGAAATATAAAATATGAGGCATGCTCCATAGTTTATGGTTGAGCTCCTTAAATAGTGTAGGACACATTATGGCTTCGGTATTCAATAAGTAAATTGTTTGATATGGGATCAAAAACCTTTCCTTAATACATTATGTCTCAACCGACTCCATCACTTGCCAACTCTCAACATCTTGATCTTCAAGAAATATCTTATAATTAAAACCGAGATCTTTATCAAATCACAAAATTTTCTTATATGTGCAATCCTTCAAATCGAATCTTAACAAATTGGAAGCACAATCTTTTCGTGATCACAATCAATCTTTGTGAATAAATATCTCTTCAAGCAAGTGAAACATCTCGAAGCCATGCATTTTTAACGCTTGAACGAAAGCAAAATGTCGAGTACCCTTTCAGTTGTCACAGACCAACTGTTATAGCAGTGATACTCACTATAGCAAAACTTCATCCATTATGTAGGTTGTAAACCAACTTGTTGGAATTTTTATTTGGTTTGAGTATTTTCACGGTGATGTGGACTTGTGCATTAGTCAACCGAAAAAAAGATGGTGCATCATACTTCATAAAAAAAACCTCCACTCGAAACCGAACTACATCAGATGGGTTGGACAGGTTTATCATAAAATGTTCATCTGTGACCTCGAGTTCATCATAGTTCATAGGATCTATTTCACGATTGAAGCCTTAGATCTTAATTGTCCTCAACTCTCCAAGCAAGCTAAGATTGTGTCATTTCACATGCCATACCCCAAAATTCCAGCCTCATGTGAGGCACATTTATCTTGTGATTCTGTGAATATCATTTCCATCATATCTAACTGAAGTTGGTGAGATCCGAGGGGGGGATTATTAGAAAAACTCGAAAAACATTAATTAAGATGAATTAAATTAATTTATCTTGGTTAGTCTTCTGTACCGTGGAACTTACAAAGAAAGCGAGGAGATATAAGGGTGGTGGTGACGGGAAAGTAACCTTGGAATGTGAAGTCTTTGTTTTTGAACTTGTTTGATTCATAATTTCAAAAGTCTAACGATTTTTCACTTGTATTTTTTTTTTCCACTTCAATCTTTGATATTGTCACTCCATCTCATTATTATTTTGGAACCATTTTCACCCTACAAATGGAATGTAGTTATCAATAAGTAGAGTCAAAAAATCATTGAGCTTTCAAAATGTCCCAACAAAATAAGCACATGACATCGATTAGCAACTTATCAGAAAAAGCCGACAGTCAGCCAAGAAAAATGAACCACCGTGATCTAATGATACATTTTAAAACATGAGTAATGAAATGATAAAAAAACAAGCATTTAAGATAAAATATTTTTACTTTCATGATAAAAAATAAAAGAAAAACTTTGGAGTAAAAAGGTTAATGAATGTTTACATTCCAAATTTTAGTCATCATATTCCACACTTATGTTATTTTTCATCAACTTTTAAACTAAAATTAAAGAGTCATTATCACATAGTCAATTGTAAAAATTATTGGTAAAAAAGTTTCTAATTGTATGATAAAGTTTTATTACACTTCTGACTTGACTAACTTTGAGTAATCTAAAGGGTACTTTGTGAAAGCCAGAAGAGGAAAACAAAGAGGCCAAAAGTTCCAAGTACTAGTGAGCTCTCATAGATATGGCTTCTGCAATTCACACAATTTCTTTGATAAAACCATCTATATCCAACCCATTTGGTTCACCTAAGCTTCTATCTCCACCCTCCCTCTCTTTCACTAGTAAGCTCACTTCATTTCCATATTTATTAACTCCAAACTGCTTGCTTCAATGCATCCAGTTTTGAGTTTTGTTGGTTAACTTTTTTAAGTTTTAGGAAGTTGTTTTTGTACTATTTGGTGCAATATATATGTAGAATGCTTACAGATAATGAAGCTGCTTGCTTTTTGTTACTTTCTTTGTATCAATATGATTGTGTACTTTTGAGTTTTGATGGTTGACTTATTTATGTTTTAGGAAGTTAGTTTTGTGTGTATTGTATACTACTCCCTCCATCCCTAAAGATTGTCATATTTTGAATTTTAATAGTTGACTTTTTTTAATTTTGAACTCAAATAACTTTTAATGTGTTATATATTTGTTTGGTAAAAATATATGAATATCTAGTATTTTCAACATACTTTAGCATTAACTTGATAATTTTGATTCAAATCAAAGTTTTAGATGTTAATTAAAATTGTAAAGTTTGTTAATCTTTGACCATGAAGTTCAAACTTGATAATCTTTTAGGGATGGAGGAAGTATTTGATTAAATATATAGCATTTCTAACATAGTTTACTATTGTATGATAGTTGGTTGACTTTTCGGGTGTTGAATGAAGATAATTTTATTTGTGTTGTGTACTATTTGGTGAAAAATATATTGCAAGGGTATCATTTTTAACATAATTTACCATTGGATGATAGTTGACTTTTTGAATTTAGAATGAAGGTATTTTTGTGTATGTGTTATACTATTTGGTGAAAAATATATTGTAAAGATAGCATCTTTAACATAGTTTACTATTGTATGATGAGTTTGATTCAAATCGAAGTTAGTGTGTCCATTAAGGATACAATGTTTGTTAATTTTGACCATTGAAAATTTAAATAGACAATCTTTTTTGGATGGGGATTGGAATATGTTTCGCTTGGTTTTTATTGGATTTTTATTTGGCAGGGAGAAGATTGGTTGTGAGAGCAACAGAGACTGATACAAACGAGAGTGAGTCAACTCATAAATTGTTTTCATGTCTTCTTTTTTTTTTTTTTTTGGTTAATTTTAGCATTCTCTGAGTTAGATTAGTGTTGGATTCTTGAAGTGAGGAATGATTTGGTATTGAATTTATGATTGTTTACATTTATGGGGTTTGTTGGATATGTTTGGCAGTTAAGGCTAAGGTTCCAGATAAGGCACCTGCTGCAGATGGTTCAAGTTTTAATCAGATCCTTGGTATTAAAGGGGCTAAACAAGAAACGGTGACCGATCTTTCTTTTCTCTACCGTTAATTAATTTGGTATTTTTTTAGAATCATTTATAAATTGTTATATGATTATATCATAGTCTTTAGTGATTTTCTTCCTAATATAGAATGTAACCTGTGAAATGCAAATCAAAGTTGGAATGTTTATAGTAGTTGCCAATTGCCTATTCTACTAGTTACGAAAAAATATTTGGAGTAAATACGGAATTTCGTAGATTGTAATAACAGTAGAACTTGTTGGGCAGTAGAGAAAAAGCTGTTGGACAGTAGAGAAAAAGCTGTTGGGGTTTATGTTGGTAACTTGGTATGACTGATAAGTGGCTCTATAGCTCACCAGCTATACATGAATGACTTGGCAACGAAATCTCGAGCTTCATCTTGGGTCAAATGTTTTTTCCTCTTATTCTTTGTAATAAGTTTAAGATTTGTGAATCCTATAAGCCGCACCTTTCTCTTAAGTTACTTTCTTCTTATTTGATGTTACAAGGCCTTGAGTGTTTTTCTCCACAGGACATATGGAAAATCAGAGTACAACTCATGAAGCCTGTCACTTGGCCTCCTCTTATTTGGGGTGTGGTCTGTGGTGCTGCCGCTTCAGGTGATATCTTTTGATACATTATTCAATTTGTACTGCAATGCAACTCGGAGAAACAGTGATCCTTATGTTATTGCACATCATTTTTGAATCCCGGAAAACATAGTTTATGTTACCTTCCAGTAAATATTTATTATGACACTGCCCACATTGAAATATCTGAATAAGAACATATAGAAGTAAATAAAAGTCTTGCTGCTTTCAGTAATAAGTAATGGCTGGTGAATCAGGAGCTTCCCTAACCTCATTAAACATCCAAGAAAAGCTTATAAACTTTTTTGCATTTCGAATTTTGACGAGAAGATTCTAATAGGAAATTTTCATTGGACTCCCGAGGACGTGGCAAAATCAATAGTTTGCATGCTCATGTCTGGCCCTTGTCTAACTGGATATACCCAGGTAATTGTCAATACTACAATATCATACTGTTTTAACTCGATGGAGTGCTTAAGGATACTAGTTTTACACTTTTAGCCTTGATGCTTGCAGACACTTAATGACTGGTATGACAGAGAGATAGATGCCATCAATGAACCTTATCGCCCAATCCCTTCAGGAGCTATATCAGAAAGAGATGTATGTGGTGTATTTTATATTCTCTGACTTGCTTTCGTTCAAGAAGAATGTCAGCTATATCTTGCTATTTTATTTCATAAGATTTTCTGTATCAGGTGATTACACAAATCTGGGTGCTTCTTTTAGGAGGGCTTGGTCTGGCTGGTACCTTAGATGTGTGGGCAGGTTCTTCAACTGGTCGGTGATGCCTATCCAGTATTCTCCATGAAGTGATCTGATTACTTCTTACATATTTGTTTTTTGTGGGCAGGACACGATTTCCCTGTAATATTTTACCTTGCACTCGGTGGATCCTTGCTATCTTACATCTATTCAGCTCCACCTCTAAAGGTTTATTTCAGTTTCATCTACAATTCTTAGTTTCTACTTCTGCATCCTTGGTCTTGTAGTTGACAACACTTCCTTTCAAAATTTTATCTCATTGCAGCTCAAACAAAATGGATGGATCGGCAATTTCGCTTTAGGAGCAAGTTACATCAGTTTGCCTTGGTGTGTTATCTTTTACTTCATTAGTTTAATTTAATGTCCAAAATTATGGCTGAGTTATGATCTGTCATATTTCTCTCAAGGGTTTAAATAAGATCAACTCCATTAGTTCAACCACATCTTCTCTTGTACAGGAATGCCTTTCTTTGAATTTATAACCGATCACATCTTGACATTTTCAATGACAGGTGGGCAGGTCAAGCTTTGTTTGGTACTCTTACACCTGATATAGTTGTTCTCACACTATTGTATAGCACAGCTGGAGTATGTATGCAGAGGTAGTTTTATGATTATTCAAAGAATGAGCAGACTCTGATTATATCTTTACCTTTCAGCTGGGTATTGCCATTGTAAATGACTTCAAAAGTGTTGAAGGGGATAGAGCCATGGGACTACAGGTACACTTTTTTTGTTCAGTAATCAGTACTATTTTTATATATGATGTCTGTGTGTGTCAAGGAATCCATGTATTCAACTAACCTCCATTTTATTTTTATGTTTAGTGTGTATGTTTGAGAGGAGTAATTATAACTTTCATTAATCACTCTGCAGTCATTGCCTGTTGCCTTTGGTACTGAGGCTGCAAAATGGATATGTGTGGGGGCGATAGACATCACTCAACTATCTGTTGCAGGTAACTGCTCTTAGGGACGCTATCTGATACCATGTGCTGATGTTTTTGTCTCAACAATTTCTTTGTTATGACCAGAAGGACAATTTTCTCCCTCAAGATAGACATAATTACTTGTGAACCGTACATATGTACCACATAATGTGTAGAGTAAGATTGTCGTTACATGTATGTTATTTTTGTCGACCCTCTTATGTTCTGTAAACTTAGAGCCGTTAGAGGTCTTTGATTTAACTGAGACTACTTCATCACCATGCTTGATCCGTAATTGTAAGACACTTAATGTGAACCAATTCCCTCTTAATTAATATAGCTATAACTTTTGCTACTTTCTTGAAATAGAATAACCAAGTAATTTTCTATTGAATTAAGTGCAACCAGACCATTTCTATAAATGAAAATGTTTCTTTGCAGGGTACCTTTTAGGAGCTGGGAAACCTTTATATGCTTTGGCCCTTTTGGGTTTGATAGTTCCGCAAGTCTTCTTCCAGGTAAAAATAGTTATTGAGATATATGTATTTTAGACTCATATAAAAGAAAAGAAAACTACATGTACATGCAATTCCTGTTTCTCTTTTTTTTAGTTAATCTTGCAGTGTGAGTTACTTTGAGGATTGCTGACGCTATAATTTTTTTTTCCTAATTTGTTGCAGTTCAAATACTTCCTCAAGGATCCTGTTAAATATGATGTGAAATATCAGGTATCTCATCTAGTTCTAATTTTTTTTTTTTGTGAATTAGCGATGAATTTTTTTTGTGGTTAAACCACGCCTGCAAATTGAGCAGGATATAATTCTCTTAGAAGATTTGAACCTGTGACCTTTTCTATAGAAGGTATATAGAGTTACAACGAGCAATATAATGTTGGTATATAGATTACAACGAGCAATATAATTTATAGAGATACCTTTGCTAGTTCTAATGTTGGTATATAGAGTTACAACGAGCAATATAATTTAGATGCTTGGTATATGAATGCATAATCTGGCCAGCCCTCTTGCTCCTAGACATGGTGCGCTATTATCCCCAATATATACCAATAAAAAACTTCCCCAGTCAGGTTGTCACTTGCATAACAAATGCTAGCTTTTCTCATCTTGTTTTCTCAAAGGAGAGTAGTCACTTTAAGGCTATGATTGGAATCTAATCGGAATAGAAAAACGAAATGAAAAGTGAAGGTCTGTTTGTGGTTCTTCCTTTGCATTTATGTGTTTGATACTTGGGGAAGGAGGACATTCGACATGCTATTGTTTAGATGGAGTTTTGTTGATTGTAGAAGGGAGTCTCCTCCTTGCTGCTTCATCCCCTTGTGTTGCTAAACTCAACTGTAAAAACCATGTCCCCATCCCCTTCCTCTTCCCATTCATGTTACATAAGTACCAAATAAAATGCTTAAAAAAGCTCAATGATAGAAAACCAACGTGAGAGATCTTGCTCATCATAGCTTCATCCTGCTAATATTTGGCCATTCCCTCTTTAGCTTCTTCTTTCTCATAAAAAGCATCTGACCACTTCAACTGCATGTTTGATTCAGGCTAGCGCACAACCATTTCTGATACTTGGTCTTCTGGTCACTGCTTTGGCAACTAGCCACTGATATTGGTTGGTTTTGCTGCTGCCGCCACTCTAAGGCCTGATAGATGGCATTCGAAGCAGAAACAGCATCTACATGCACAACCATCGCATTCAGTAGTATAACCAAGCCTGCTACCACTGATAATTTATGTTGTAAATGTTATCTCTACAACTGTTGGAATTCACTTCTAGTTGTTTAGTGTTTTATTGATAATGCATAATTTTTCCCTTTGAAACATAGAAAGAGAATATGGTATTTTTCCTTTGAAAGAAAGTTTGAGCTAGTTGAAATGGTTGAGATTTTTTCATGCATGTCACTTGAATAAAAACTGTGATTCTTTTGCCAAACCAAGCATTTGTCTTTCACATTACCTCCCTCAAATTAATCTCAAGCTTATTATCTTGGAACTTTGGAAGAATGTGTACACCGGTATTTAGGGATTAATTCAACATATAATCATGTAATATTCACCATTTATCATGGTTTCAACACCCACTCTGGACGTGGAAGTTCAAATACATAACACAAGTGTCTCGTGGACCTTCATTTCATGTTTGGACGTCCGGTGTGAAAGTTAATTTCGATTTTTTAAAAACAATGTTAATGCAAATAATATCGAACACCATTCCATACATCAAAATTCATTTTAAACATTCACACTTGATGTCCAAAGAATTATGGTTTCAATAAAACTAGATCTTAATTGCAGTTCATATTCAACTTAATATTATTTTTTTTCCTACTTTTTACCACTTTCAACATTCACGTACAGATTAATTCTCAGAAACGAATCTTCAATCTGAACATCTAAGATCTAACTTATTTTCCGTAGGGGTCGCTAGGGGCAAAATTGATAAAAACCAACATCAAAACTCATTTTAAACATTCACACTAAACGTCAACAAACTTCAATACCTTATCTGTTAACTATAAATAAGTATCAATTTTTATTCGTCGAGACACTTTTTCTCCTTCCTACCTATTAAAGACACTTTCAACATTTACAATATGGATCCGTCTTATAACTGAATCTTCAATCCGAACATCCAAAATGTAAGTGACGCTGACATTACTTTACTGCCGCGCTGTAAAATTGACAAAAGGTATAATGGCCCAGAAGAATGGCCCTTTGAAACCCTAGCCAAAGACCCTTTATAAAGCTACAAACAGCTCTCTTAAACCCTAATTTGCTCATAATCACCACTCCATTTACTCAGGTACATTTCCAATTAAATATTATTTTCAATTTATTTGATTTTGAATTTTATCTTGTATCATATTAATTTTGACTAAATCAGATTATTTTATTGGACCTTTTCAGCTAAAATGAAGAACTTAATCATTTTCAGTTGTATTTATTTTGAATTTTATGAATTTATTCTGAATTTTATCTGGTATTAATTTTGATTAAATAGAATTATTTTGATTGATTTTCTTTAGCTAAAAGGAAGAAATTAATCAATTTGATATTTTCATTTCAATTTATATCTGTTATCATATTGATTTTAATTAAATGGAATTACTTTGATTAATTTTCTTCAGCTAAAAGGAAGAAATTAATCAATTTCATATTTTCAGTTAAATTTATTTTGCATTTTATCTATTTTCATTTTTTTTTCAGTTAAGAGGAAGAAATCAATCAATTTGATATTTTCAATTCAAATTTGTACGAAATCAGATTATTTGGATTGTTTTTTCAGCTAAACGGAAGGAATTAATCAATTTGATATTTTTAATTCAATTGGTTTTTAATTTTATCTTGTATCCTATTGAATTTAACTATAATATGATTATTTTGGTTGTGTTTTTTTTATCAGCTAAATCGAAAAATTTTATCGATTTGAAGGGTTAGAACGATGTCGGATGATGAAAGAGAGGAGAAGGAGTTAGATCTCACATCTCCTGAAGTTGTTACTAAGTACAAAGGCGCTGCCGAGATTCTTAACAGTTAGTTTCATTTCATTTTTTCAATCATTTTTGTGTATATTTATTTATAAATTTTGTTTTTTCGTATGTGTGTTGTTTTACAGAATAATTTTAATTTGCAAAGGTAGTATTGTCTTGGTCCCGAAATGATGGTTTGGGATTGAATTGAATTTTAATGGTCGACTCTTTATATTTGAACTCGAGTATTTTTATATTCATTGTATAAATTTTGGTGAAAATTAAGCAAATGGTAGTATTTTTAATGTACTAACATGATAATTTTGATTCAAATTAAAGTAATGTTGAGGCAATTAAGGCTATAAAGTTTGTTAATTTTGACCAATATTTTGATTAAGAAATTAGTACTCCCTCCATCCCAAAAAGATTGTACTGTTTTAAATTTGATGTCAGGCTTTTTCAAGTTTGAACTCGTAATTTTATACTTGTTGTATAATATTTGGTGAACAATATATCAAATGCTAATATTTTTTGTTGACTTCACTACGAACATGATAAGTTAGATTATAATAAAAGTTATGTGAGTTAATTTAGGCCACAAAGTTGGTCAGTATTGGCAGTGAAAATCAAATTGGACATCCTTTTCGGGATGGAGGGATTATAAGAAGCTGCACTGGGCTAATAAATATTGGTTATTTGGTTTATTTGCTGTTACTATTCTCTAGCGATTATTTGCTCTACATAATTTATTTGATGCTTATTTTAAGAATGTCAATTTCTGCAGAGGCATTACAGTTAGTATTATCAGAATGCAAACCGAAAGCTAAGATTGTTGACATTTGTGAGAAGGGTGATGCCTTTATTACAGAGTGAGCAGTTTGACCGACATGTTGAATTGCTTGTATTTTCATCTTTTGTGTAATTGATTTGTCCTTTTATAATTTTTGAAACTTTCGTGCCTACTCATAGGCAAACAGGGAATATGTATAAAAATGCTAAGAAGAAAATTGAAAAGGGTGTAGCATTCCCAACGTGCATTTCAGTAAACAATTGTGTATGCCATTTTTCACCATTAGCTGGAGATGAGACTTCCTTGGAAGAAGGTGACCTGCTGAAGATGTAAGCTTGCTTTATTTTCTATTGCTTTTTACTCTAATATGTGAAAATGTAGTCGAACATAACCCAATTTAATATTTCATTTGAATGTAGTGATATGGGATGTCACATAGATGGATTCATTGCTGTAGTTGGTCACACTCATGTACTTCAAGGAGGATCAGTGACGGGCAAGGCAGCAGATGTAATTGCTGCTGCCAATACTGCTGCCGAAGTTTCCTTGAGGCTTGTTAGGCCTGGGAAAAAGGTATCTCCACCTAACATTGTCATTTCAATGTAATTGTTATCTCCAAAATTCATTGCCTTCAGTAATCATTTTATTTTTACTTGCTTTGACTAATCTTCCATGCCTATCTTGTCGTGATTTCATATGAAATGGATAATATGGAGTGCATGTTTTTCTGAGTAATATTTCTCATGTGGTATTATTCCTTCATTGCAGAACAAAGATGTCACAGAAGCAATTCAGAAGGTGGCTGCTGCCTATGACTGCAAAATTGTTGAAGGGGTCCTTAGCCATCAGATGAAACAGTTTGTAATTGATGGAAACAAAGCCGTCTTGAGTGTTGCAAATCCAGAAACAAGGGTTGATGATGCGGAGTTTGAGGAGAATGAAGTATATTGTATCGATATTGTTGCTAGCACTGGCGAAGGCAAGGTGAAAATTCTATTGAATATATCAAATCATGAACATGATCTTTCTTCAATTGTTTGGGAGGTCACTCAGAAATGTTTTCCTTCTTGTAGCCCAAGCTGTTGGATGAGAAGCAAACAACTATATACAAGAGAGCTGTTGACAGAAATTATCACTTGAAAATGAAAGCGTCTAGGTTCATCTTCAGTGAGATAAACCAGAAATTTCCAATCATGCCATTTACAGCTAGGTTGGTGACTTCCTTTCTTGCATCTTTTTTCATAAGACTTCGTGTTGTACTATTGGGCTAATTTTAATATTATCGTATTTATTACAGGGCTTTGGAAGACAAGCGTGCTCGACTTGGACTAGTCGAATGTGTTAATCACGAACTCTTGCAGCCGTACCCGGTTCTCCATGAGAAACCTGGTATAGCTTTTTTGTTGGTATCAACAAATTAGTGGTTCATTTGTCACTTTTGGGAAATCATGTGATACTCACTTTTGGGTTTCTTCGCAGGTGACTTAGTTGCACATATAAAATTCACTGTTCTGTTGATGCCGAATGGCTCAGACCGCATCACATCCCATCCCCTACAGGAAATTCAACCTACCAAAACAATTGATGATCCTGAGATCAAAGCTTGGCTGGCATTGGGGACAAAGACAAAGAAGAAAGGCGGTGGGAAGAAGAAGAAAGGTTAGTTAGCTGATACTCAATTCATTGTTAGTGGCAAGGTGTTGTGGTTTTGCAATAATGTTCGAAGAGCCTAAGATGTACATTATACGTATTTATAGGTAAGAAAGGTGACAATGCTGAAGAGGCAGCTGTCCCACCCCGGCAAGATGCAACACCTCAAGAATGAGAAATTCTTGTAATCTGTGATTTCTGCTGTTCAGTTTTGTCTACCCAATCTTAGATTTGGCCCCCTTTTGTATACCTTTGCTATCTATTTAGAAATATGTTGAATGCTAAGAATGCTAAAATGAATTGGAAAATGATGTTTCATATGTTAGATTATGGAGATTCTTGATTTTATTTTGTTGAGGTTTATGGCAGTCCACCTATTTTCCTATTTTGTTGAGGTTTATGGCAGTCCACCTATTTTCCTATGTTATGAGGTTCAAAAAGAAAGAAAATTGGGTGAACATTACCTTCCAAAGTAGTGTATTCAAAACATACGGTCGGCAAAATACTTTTGGTCTTTTTTTTTTTTTGGTAGCTATGCAATTTGTGGTTTGAATTATTACTATAATTCACCCTGATTAGCATGTTAAAAGTTAGCAATTTTTTAGAGATGAAGGGTGTATATTTATTACATTCCCGCAATTGTGTGTTAGCGAGTTACACTATTGCAAGAGCAAAATTGCAAATGCAACAAATTTGGTCACTATTTTCTTGTTCAGTAAATTTGTTTTGACATGTTGAAGACTTGGATATTAGCCTTTAGGAGTTTCTATTTAAAAAGCTTACATCAAATTTATAAGCATCGTTTCATACATATAATAATCATTGAATTGTGAGAAAACTGATCTAACGGTCATGATAAAACAGGAGTAGTTTAGTCTTTTTACCTTTACTTTTTAGTTGAAAAAATAATTCCAAATTTCACATATTCAAACACAGTTTTTGCTTATCGTTTTTTCGGATTTTCTCATACAGTTGCAATGGACAAAATTTGTGCTAACTGCATAAACTGCTTTTATAGTATGCTCAGTTTTTTTTTTTTTTTGAAACTAGTGATTATTATATTAGGCTATGTGGTTGTTTGGGGAGTATGTTTGTTTCTTGTTTGTTGCGTTTGACATGGTGGAGACTGGAGAATTGAATGGTGGCGAATTTAATGGGCAAATTGCGACTACTGTGTGGAGGGAATTTGAGGGGTATTAAGTATTTGGGTCTTAGGCGTATCTTCTAAGAGGTGTTATATTGGTTGGTGGAGTTGTTTGTAGAGAAATTTGGTTAACCTTTTCGCTTTTAATTTCTAACATCATTTTCTCCTCTTGCTTTCTAAAGATACTTTTCAAGCCTCCTTTCCTCCATACTACTCCCCTCTTTCCAACCCCTTTCTCTAACCCGACCTCCCCTTTTCACTTTCACCCCACCCCAATCCTCACCATCCCCTCCCTTCCAATCAGCCGGGCAGCTGTAGCGAGCGGGGAAGTGAGTGGGTGGAGGAGAAGGGCAGTGAGTAAATGAGGAAGTGTGCTGCATTCAGAGTGAATTAGATTTAATTTAAACGACGCATGTTTAAGAAGAATTACTTGTTTTATTTAAAAGTCAAGGCTTAAAAACAAATAAATAAAAGCATAAGTAGAATTAAAAATCCCTTCAAGAAGGGTGCTAGTTATCCAAATTCCTCTTGCTTGTAAGGCTAGGAGAAGAACTCAATTACACCGTAATATATTACTTTCCAAAATCCAAAGATTATAGTTTACATTAATTATTTTAACTTCACAATGTGCCATTGAGTTATTATTGATGTTTTGTACATGTGCTTAAAATTTGGCATGGCAGCGGCTGTTATTGCTCAAATCACACGGTATTAGCAAAAAAATGGGACTGAACGTATATGACATTATTATCGTCCAACCCCGCTTAGTACGCAATGGGACCGATAGCTAGCCAGTGGATACCGTCCTGCTTTTGCCGATTTCGGTGTGTCCTCATGGCATTAAAAAGCATTTTGTATCCGAATTTTGGATATTTAATCCGCATTTGCCTGGATGCTGGGATATTTTCGACCACATTATATAGATGCAAGGATTTCAAAATGTTGAAACATCCAAATTTTATTTATCAAAAGATTTATCTGCAAATTTATCAAGCTAAAAAAATACCCATTTTGATCACTTTTAGCCATCGAACGGGTATCCAACCAGGCTCTGTTTCACCAAACCCATTAAATTAGACTAATCATATCACCTCCTTTAAGTTGGGTTTATGGCTGCAACATTATCAGTGACTCTAATTATAAATTTTGAAGATACTTAAGAATTAACATGGCACTTTTAAAAACTTAGGGACTCTTATGTAATTATCTGAAAGCGAAATCCCAAACCTTAAAACCAAAAAGAGCAAATGCCATCCTGCATATATATAACAGATCTCCCTACCCAAGCCCTAGCACAACTACGCTTCACTTAGAATAAGTACGACCTCCAATTTTTTTTATGTTTGATTCTTTCAGGATTTCTCAACAGTTATCTTCAATGAATTGTTTTTCGTTTTTAATCCCTGGTTCAATAAGGTTTCTAATTTTCTTGTTTCTCGACTACCATTCAATGGATATCTACATATGAATGTGATTTTTTTATCAGATTAATATCTTTTTATACTTCATTATTTCCCCCCCTATATGATGATTTAATTCATAAGCAATGGTTTTAGGACCAGATGAAGCTTAATGTCATAGTTACTCTGATAGGGGATAATAATATTATCAACATGGTACTCCTTCTGTTCATAAAATATTGTTACATTTTTATTTTAATGAGTTAACTTTTTTTAATTTTGAAATCAACTAATTTTTAATGTGTTATATGTTTGTTTTTTTCAATTTTGAAATCAACTAACTTTTAACTTAATTAAGATCTTAAAGTTCATTAATTTTTTATCATGAAAAAGCCATATGCGACAATCTTTTAGGAAAAGAGGTAGTACGTGCTAGAGAAAGTACATATTAGTGATATATATCAGATTTGCACATATCATGTCATTTGTATAAGTATTTTTTAAAATAATTCGGACTTTATATTTTGAAGGACTTGAATAGGGGGACTTTATAGTGTTACATTAATAATAAGTTTTATGTGGGCATCTTTGCCGAGGTTATCTCTTTATATGGATACCCTCTTTTTCCCTGATGCCTAGATATGAGTTGGCTAGTTCAATTGAGTCAGGCTGTTCCACTTTATGTGATTCAGCCATCTGTTGAGTGCCTACATTTTCTGCAACAAATTATTTTTCTTAGACAACATTTATACTATAACGTCGGTGATAATGTCATTATTCGTATCTACAGAGCAATGTTCTTAGTTACTGAAAATTGTTTCGGGGTAATGAAAACAATGTGAATCTAGGTGAATCATTTAAACTCGAGTAACCGAACTCAAAAAATAAGATCTCCAATTGGCCTTAGTATGTTTTGTTAAAACATCACTAACATGAACTCACTTTTAAAGGCAACTTTGCCGAGGTGATCATATATTTCCATGGTTCCCTCTTTTCCCTGTTGTCGATATTCAAATTGGCTGATGGTTTACTATGTTTTGGCTGATAATCTTAATTGTTGTAGTTTCAGCCATCTCTGTTTGGCCTAAATATATACGTGTTCTGTTTTTTTATTTTTTCTTAATCTATGTGTAAATGATTAAACCGACAAAAAAACTGACATAGTAGCAAGGTAAATGCCCTTTCAAGCAAACATATGCAATGTCATAGTTACTAAAGTACATGGGCATTAATATGCCTTGCATCATTTTTTTTGTTCCAATTTTCCTTGTTATGGTTAGAATGAAGAGTATGATGAATTAGAATGAAAGAATAAGGGGCTATTTCATATAGTTGATTTCTATTATTATGCATCTTATGCACATGATTCTCTATATGATGAAGACCCTTAAAAAAGCTATGGGGTTAACCCAAAGAAGCTTTTCAATGTCATAGTTACTTTGATGGAGAATGATACTGATAATGTCGTAGTCATTTTACTTTGTTTTTCTTTGTATCTTCTCTTATAGATTCATAACTTGCATTTAATGTGTAGCTTGTCAATATCCTTTATTGTTAAACACACAAAATGAGTATGTATACTGATAATGTACTTCCTTTTTTTTTGTAATGAGAAACCTGCCGTCGTTGCTCGTTGAATTCATGACTTCATCATAATCACAAATTCACCTATTCCATTAACTTGGTTATCCTTGCTTGTGATATAATGTACTTCCTCTGTTCTGATCGAACCACACTAGCGCAATTTACTTCAAAAGTTATGTAGTTGTTTTGATTCCAGTTTGTACGATTAGTTAGATGGGATAATTTATTGTATAATAGGTGTACATAAAAGAAGATGCATTTATATGTTTCCAGTTGTATATGAAGCACAATATAATGTACACGAAATGATGATTTATCTTGTCAAATTTACTCTGCTTTATCTGTTGATGCTTCCAATTGTTAATGGCAGAAATAAATCATCAAATCTTTCTGTCAATGTTGCACTAAATGACATATTAGACTTTAATTTGGTCAATTATTAGACTTTAATTTGGTCAATTATGAAATAAATCATCAAATCTTCCAATTATTAGACTTTAAAATAATCCATTTGATTATCATTCTGTAGGTTAAATAATTTAATTTTTGTTGTTCAAGTTTCTTTTATTCACTCCAACATCTAAAGTGTACATTTGGCTGTCTAAAGTAATTGAGGTTTGGGAGGGATTTAACAAATTTTTTTTTTTATGCTCAATAATTTTCTAAAATATTAAATTAAATTCAAAAGTAGTTTTCAAAATTTTATTTGCACGTGGCACCTAATTATAGGGATCATTTGTACACTGATATTACTTACATGGATCAAATCTCAAATAACTCTCAATTATTGATCATCATTTTTATTAATTAACTCAAATTCTTTACTTTGATCAATTCTAGTCCTAGTAAATATGTGTGTACTTTCGATCCCAGCAGTTGACACAGAATACATTTGGTACTGAAAGTATATGCGAGCTTATTTGGTTCTAATAAGTGACAAATATTGTGAAGATTGCCCCTGCTTTGGCGCATAACCCTAACGACGTGTAACATTGGTTACTTTTATCGACCATATTTCAATATTTGTGTCACTTTGAAGGACATGTCTACATTGCCACTTATTAGGACGAAGTGTTATTTGACCACATACTTATCGTGATCATCCGCAATTAATTATGCTCGCTCGGGTTCGATCTGGAGAGGCGATGCTCAAGCTCGGCTCGCCCAAATGTGTGGAGCATACATGATAGTACGAGATGCTATATTGAACTCGCACTAAATTGATAATTTACTTATTTATGTACTATATTATTAAACAATAACATGAACAATAGCCTCAATCTCTATGAAAATAGGGCGCCGCACAAATCTGTAATCGGCCCGAATCGAAAATAATACATAAATTTTGAACTGGGTCGGAAATCAACCAATTTAGGTTCTGGCTTGGGTAATCGAATCCACTTAGGTTCGCCTTTGAAATAACCGAACTCTAACCAATTTCTAAAATTTTATGTACATTTCTCAATTTTCATTTATTATCATTTTCAAGATCTTTGTAGTATTAAAGTATGTGTATATTTTAAGAAAAGTGAATTTAGATTTAACTTTGGTTGACATTTTATAATCGAATAATATATATATATATATATATATATATATATATATATATATAAATATTTCTAAACAAATAACATAAGGAATAGAAAGATATGTAAAAAAGAGTAGATTACAGATTGACGCAGACAGTAGATCAGATAAAGAATTCAAAAGCGAGTCATCAAATTACATTTAATTGTGACGTTTTGTGACTTAATTTCGAAGTTCTGACGATAGTCTCAAAATTATCTCAAAACCGAAATCTCAATCAAACCAACTGAACTATGAAACCCATCGAATGAACCCATTTAGATTCGGCCTTCGCAGAACCGAATTTAAATAGGTACGATTCTATTTTTTGGTTCAACACCGAACCGAACCGATCCGCACGCACCCCTAATGAAAAGGCTTTCCACCTTAGTGCGGCGACGTGGGGGTCAGGTCAGAGTGGCAATCTTAGCCCGTATCATCAGAAGGTTGTTTCGACCGACTCCAAGAAAGTTAGATTCAAACACTATCTAACGCGTCATGATTGATAAGAAGTGTTGGTTGCGCATTTTAATATTAGTTTATTGGCCGAGACCCCCTAAACTATCAAATGCACTTTCAAGGCCCCCCGAACTTATTCTTCTTTGTTCCAGCAACCCCGCTAACTTTCCTTCTTGTCTAGCACCTCTGTATCTAATTTTGCATTCAAATACACATAGTGAAATAACCATGCTTACCTTAAACACACAGTGAAATGACTATGTTATCCCTATATTATACCATAAATGCAAAACGTGAAACGACTGTGGTTACTCTATACTAAAAAAGACTATTTTATCACTAACACTACACTAAAGTATATGAGACACATTTTAGATATTTTACATAACCAAAATAAGGCTAATTTGTTTTTGGTCCCTATACTATCGCATAACTTTCTACTCTGGTTCTTATACTACGCTCTTTTCGCAGAGCATTTGCCTCCCAAAATTTTTATCTTTTATTTGATGATCCATATCTCTACTTTAACAACAACGTATCTTTATACTACCTGGGCTCGCACAAATGACATTTTTCCCTATCATTAAACTAAAAGATAGTGATATTTGCGATACTGTAATATCCCTCATACTTTTCTATTTAACACACTTACCCTACTCCCCACCCATTTCCTCCCTTTAACTTCTTCCCCTTAAACTGACCAACCTTACATCTTTCTTCGACACATTCTACCTTACCCCACCCTCAGAACCTCACCCCCCCACCCAAGGATCCAATATACACACACCCAAATAGTGTTTTCTTAGTACTCCGAAAGGACTACTTACTCCCTAAACATACTCCCTCAGAACTACTACATTTACAAATGGGGGCAATAAGTCATTTCCCCACCCCAAAACAAGTACTGCTTTTTGGTGTGTGTATACCGCTCAAATTTAATCTGCCCCTACACCCTACCCCACCCTAATATGAGACGAAGGTGCTAGTTCTTTAATGCATCAATAGTTAAATGAAACACTTTATTTAGTATGTAAAGGAATAACATAAAGAAACAAATTTGAAGTTTGTAATTAAAAAATTTAATCTTTTGCCTAAATCTTGCATTTTTCATAGTATTTTTGTTGTTATATAGCCTTGAATATCGAATTTATCTAGATTTTGCATTTTGTTCAAATTGGTTTTTGATTTTTTCTTCAATTAATGATCTTGGTATGTTAAAGATTCAATCATTTGTTCAAATCTTGATTTTTTCATAACTTTGTTGTGGTTTTTTTTTTATTAATTTGATAAAGGGTGTCTAACTTTTGCTGATTTTGATTGAGGTAGTTGTTTGAATAGCTAAAAAATGAGAGATTTCCAATCTTGTTTTGGAGAAAATGGTATACAAGTAGCTGATGCTTCTGTTCAAGTGAGTGAGTAAAGCTTCACAAAATTTGGTTTCTTGCATTTATCAATGTAGATTGTTTGGTAAATCTTATTTGATTATCATTAATTGAGCAAAAATTTGATGGGTCAATGTCTTAGTATTGAAATAGATATACTCATCAATGCTTGTGTAAATTTGATATAAACCTTCTTTATTCTCGAAACGAAAAGGGTCCAAGTGTTTACAGCTCAATTCTGCTAAAATTGAGTTGTTTTGGGATTTATGTTTAGCAAAGCTTGACTGGATTCTGTCCATTCTGGATGGTTATTACATAGCAGTTGTTTGTAAAGTTTGTAGCTCTTTTCTGCAATTTGATTTTCTATAATTTGGGATAGTAGTGGTTGGGGTGGGGCTAGGGACGGCGTAGGCATGGGGAAGTGTAGAGGACTGTAGAAAAGGTGTAGGGTGGGGCGGTGGGAAGCAAGCAAGATGATGGCCGAAGTTAAGAAGGCTTACGGCCAAAGCAGTGAGTGGGTAAGAAGTTGGTATGCTTAAATAAGAAAGTTATGCAAGGCTTTTAATTACGTAAAATATCCCCTATACTTTGTTGGAAATCAATGAATATTGGTTTCAATAATTATGCCCATTGCGATAATTATTGTAACAATTCATTTACTAGTTTAGTTAAATGAAATTACTAAAACTAAGTGTTCAATAATAGTAATTGTAATTACTAGTCGGGTTCTCATGATAATACTGCCAGACATTGGGATTCCTTACGTGATAATCGTTATAACAATAATAATGGTCAATTATATTATTATATCGGTCAGTATATGTAGCTTCAGAAGGTCACACATGAATAATGACGTTGGGAAGTTTACTAATGAATGAAATTAAACCGTGGTTGCTAAATCGAGAGTTGATTGAAATCAATGACATAGTAATTTTAATGCTGTTAGTGTAAATATAAATTGGATTAAATCAATTAATTAACTTAAGCGCTTAATTAATTGATTGACTGCTTAAGCTCGTTAGTGACTTGTTAGTTACTTTCTTAATAACCATTTGTTTTTAATTTACTTAACGAAGTTAATTAAATCAAACGAGTCGCTAACGACAACGGTTGTATTAATTGTGGCTTTGGCGCAGTCTATATTCAGTTTCGATGAATTAGGTTTTCATGAGAATAGAAAACCTAGCCACCACCACTCCATATTAGAACCGAGGAAGATCTCGTGTATGCTAATATATCTCATAATACATGAGTTCTCGCACAAAGAGGTTACGTTTTGGAGGAATCGAGGAAGACTGTGTATGCATGATTATAGATTATTGTCATTTGGTGTTAGCTTTTTGAAAGATTTTGTGCTCAAAGACCTCAGCTACAGCTGCAAGAAAATTTACGTGCTCAATAGAAAAGGATTATAGTTACAAAATGCTTAAATAGGATAACGAGTATCTCGAGGAATGTGACGAAGAGGATGAAACGGAGGACGGACAACTTTTATTAGTACTGTGAATATAGTCCTTTTCAAACGCATGTAAGGCACCTTATCATTTTTTCTACCCAACTCCTCACACATCAACTGGCCCTACATCACCCCGTATACCGAACCGACCCACTAGAAGCAAGTGAGATTGCTCGACATAATCCGCCACAACCGAAGAGGAAGCCCCAGGCGCTCGTCGGCATCTCCATAGTGGCCCCTCTGCTTTGGTCAACCTCCATAACCACAATAGAAGATTCCAACCCCGTGGGCAAAACTGTGGAATCATCCAAATTTTTATTTCCCGCAGCACTCCGTATAACCACACAAGAATCGAAGGTTGGGTAGAAATAGTTGAACCAAGAGGCAAGATAGGAAAAATTCATATTCATAAAAAATCACATCACGAGAAACAAATAGGTCTCGAGTCTCCAAATCAAATACTTCATCCTTTTTTTCCATGAGGATAACCCATAAAATACACCTTACTAATTACTAAAGCATCTCATAAGGAGTTTTAAAAGCAAGGACACTAGAGGGTGTACGGTTAATCAAGCAAGTAGTTAAAATACATTCACTCTAAAAATTCAGGTAAAACCACCTAGAAATCTTAAGGCTTCACCCACGCTCAAAATATGACGTATGCTTACGTTTACCCCTCGACATTCGAGGAGTCCTACACATGAAGTTCTGAAAACTATGCCATGCTTCAAGAAATAATCACTAAGTAGAAGCACTTTATCCCGTTATCACTAATAACACGCACCTTTAGCATTAAATTTCCTATCAATCATGGCAAAAATATTTCTAAAATATTTGAAAACCTCTGTTTTATCAATCAATAAAATAGCCACACAACACTTAGAATAATCGGCCCACAATAGTTAAAAAGTAGCGGCACCACAAGAAGAGGTGGTATGATATGGACCTCATAAATCACAATGTATTAAGTCAAAACAAATACTAGCCTCATGCTCCTAGTAACGTAAAGAATCCCTAGTATGTTTAGCCTAATGACACAATATAATGTGCTTTATCCGATAAGCGAAGTACTATGGGATGTAAGTGGTAAAGATCTAACGACTTTGTCTGAGGGGTGTCCTAATCCGCGATGACACAAATCCGGTGTGACCTTCCCATTCACATGCAATGCCCTACCCTCCTTGACACCCTGCAAAATAGTAGAGTCCATCCTGCCGCACCCACTATAATCGGGGATCCTCGAAATCGAAGTCCTCATAATACAAGAATTCTTAGTAAACTCGAATAACGAATTCATATAATCTCGACACCGAGTCACATAAATCAAATTGCAAGCTAAACCCAGACACATAAAGAACATCAAAGAGAATAAAGTCAAGAGACAACCGAATCTCTACCACACTTGGTAGCACTAGCAACCGGCCAAATCGGAAGACCAATCGACACTCGTACATGTTAGAAATATGAGATAACAACTAAAATTGCTACCACGATCGATCGCACCAGATTCTGATAATCCAAGAACTAGAAGAAATCTTACCAAATGTGACGACAACGTAAATAGTAATGAGTTACCCACTAAATTTAGAAGTTTCAGCCACCGTTGTCCCGAAGTCTTCTCGAATAATTCTCCATCGGGCCGATACATGACTAAGACCAACCATATGACCCCCGGCTTCCTATTGATTTATTCTCAAATAATAAGACAAACTAATTTTTTTTAATAGTTGAGCCGCCGAACTTGAAATACTAAAGAGGCGAAAAATTGGCACTGAAAAGTAGGCAACAAATTGGCACTAGACAATTAAAATATAAAGGGTAGTTGTGAATGTAAACGCGAAGTCCTGTATTAATCGTAGAAGAATAACAAAAAATAAGGGTGGGGTCAGTTCTTGAATTTGACGAAAAAGAAGTTAAGTAATATTTAGGTTTAAGAATTATATTTTTGAGATAAAAATTGTCCTAGTCGTATTGGCTCTAATACCATGTAGAATTTGATAAATTCTCTTGTTATTATTGATGATGATAATACAATATATAATACACATTAGATGACCTATACAACAACCTAAAATCAATACAATAAAAATATTCAACTAATAAAGATGATTATAATTGTATTGAGCTACAAATTGTGCTCGGTCGATGCAGATAAGGTGACGATGGAGTCAAGCATTGGGTTTGAGAGTTGTTAGCTTCCGCGTGAGAGGACTATACTGAGTAGAAGCGGTGGCGAGATGGGTGGCGCCATAGGAGCAGAGGAGATTGTCAGAAAGTTTAGGGAGGGAGGGCAGGGCAGTAAGGAAAGGTTAAAAAGAAAGTGTCGTGTTTATTTTAATTACGTAAAAATATTTTAAGATAAAATCTATATTCTTTTAGGTGTTGTTAGGGGAAAATAGTCATTTTCACCCATTTAAATATGGAAAATTAGGTCTACAATCCAGTAGTTAACGATACCGTATACGCCTAAACAAAGAAAAGAAAGTTCAAGCGGTCGCCATAAGCACAGCTCGTAGACCACATGTAAAATTACGCAATAATTCTGCAGGCCTCGACCAATAAGCCTCGATTATTATTAGTCTAAATTTCATTCAAAGTACTTACCCGAACTACCTTAAATCATTTCAAATAGCACCTAAATATTTTAACATTTCAAATAGGCACCGACATGTATTTTTGGCACTCGAACTGAAAATTCCTGACACTTGAAGTTTTTGAGAAAAAATCAATTTTAAAAGGTTAATTCTCAAACAACTTCATTAAACTAACCCAATTATTCTACCACTTAAATATATCTCATTTCTAACCTAACCACTATTATTAAATAGTCCATTTCTTCCTAAAGATTCTCTTTTGACTTTTTAACTTTTTAATAATCGGTCTCGACCATAAATATTTTTGGTTGCTTATAATGATTGATAAAAAATATATCATATGAGCATTGAAATATTTTTTTTATCATATATTTTTCACAAGATATTATAAAAACACAAACAAAATATTTACGATCAAAATTTAACTATTAAAAATTCAAAAGAAAATCTAACAATATTTAATAACTATAAAAGTATATTTTACTTTTATAAACAAAATTAAATTTTAAACAACATCTATCATCTTCCTAACCCATCCTACCCCACCCTACCTGACATCAATTCCCTACAATTCAATTGTTATGCTACACGAGAAAAAGTGCTTAACAAATTCAGTTTGCTTGGTACTTCCCAGCTAATTTGAAAGGAATCTGCTTGCAACAGAAACCATATGTTGAAGGGCTGGCTTCTACTTCACTCTCTTGTCAGCAATCCATCCATCAATGGAATTCATGGAGAGTGGATGTCGTAGACCCTGACCATTATTATGCTGTAGGGAATCCCATGCTTAAAAAGAATCTTTTAACCTTATGCTACCTAGGTTGGTCATTACAAACAAAAGACCAATTAAGGATGCTAACAAACCTGTAAGTATTCTCTTATTGGGGCTTGGTCATGCTCTGAGCTTTGGAAGACCAGGACATGGTGAGGATTAAAGAATATTTGTTGTTAATTAACAGGTGGGGTAAGTTTTATTTAAATATAATTTTTAATTAATATTTTGATTATTATTAAAATAATTAAAGAATATTTTTTATAGTGGGGCATGAATTTTTGCGCATATTGCCTCCATAAAAATCAAATTTTATTATAGTGGCATTTGAACTTTTACAAATTTTATCTCAAAAAAATTAATATTTTCAATATAACTAACTTGCTTTTGGGTTAAGGACTATTTTGAAGTCAAACGGAAGTCAACAACTCAAAAATATATTTTTTCAAGCTCGTGTACAAAAGCCATCCAAAGCTGAAAAGTCAAACGCTTACGTGCTCATTCAAACGATTTCAATAGCCTCGCGTCTGGGACGAAATTTAATTTTATTTTTTATAATCTTTTTAATTTGATTAAAGCTATTAATAATTTGGATTTCAAATTTGACCAATCGAAAATCGCAGATAACTTGATTTGGTTTCGTATAGTAGGAATGAATCAGAAGTAGCTTCCTCAGATAGCTACATTGCTACAAATTAGTTCTGAATTATATAACATTGTATGATCTCGAAATGATAGATGTTAAGCATATTTACCAATGTTTTAATCATCCCTATTCGGCCTTTAAATAGGGGGTATGTAAAATATTTCATTTTAGGGATGATTTGTTTCATTTTAGAACCAATCAATAATTTAAATATTTAGGGCTAAACTGTAATTGATCCCTTATTTATAATCGAATCATGTATCACTTCATTTTCAAACGAACTAGACAATATTCTCGGATGGAGAGAATATTAATCTTCCCAGCTTATTCTTCACAGTTTCTGAAGGAAACATCCGATCGGGAGGAAGAAGACGAAAGGTGAGACATCCCGATGAAAGAGAAGAAATGAGTCAAGTTACACTATTGTCAATCGGAATTGTTTAAACTTGAACCACTATTGCTGCAATTTCTAGGACTTTGTACACAAAATTTTACAACTCGATCCAGAAGATGAACACAAATTAGACCACGTTTTTTAAGATATCGAGACCCTTGGCCTCAATATCTTAGGAAAAGAATGTCAGCGAGGCTTTATAGGTCCCGGTTACAGCCCTATTAAAAATCTTAATGTAATTTTTCTTTAAAGATACAAGACATTCACATCAAATACGCTATCAATATCTTTAATATACTCACACCGAATATGTCACTGAATATATTGTTTTAAATATATTCATAAATGCTAAATTTTATAATGTAATATCATAAGAATTATAATAATATATACAAAGTATATACTTTTGTAAATTGGCTATAAGAACTTAAAAATAATTAAAAAAGTCTATAATAATTTAAAAATTATAAAACAAATCATTTAAGAATATTAATATAACAAATCTCTTAATAGAATTCTAATTTTCTACTGATGAAAGTTGGGCGATAAGACAGATTAAGAAAAGGAAATAGGAAAATATTTAAAACCAACATGCGGGCTGAAAAGATGGAGATTGAAGACATCAAAGATATATAATACATGCACACCAAAAAGACTGAAAATGTGTATGTAGGAGCATTCATCATTTCTTCATAACTGAAACATTGATGGTATACAGTGTGACTGAGCAATCCATTAGTCTGCAGTAGATAATTTGATTCCTCAATTTTTTAAGTATTACTACTATTAGAAAGAAAATACGATGGTTTCAAGTTCATTGGCAGATATCCCATATTTCATCAGCTAATATATATATGCTTTATATGTGGGGACAGCAACGAATCCTAAAGGCTCATTACCCGCAAAGATTCAGCCGAAATAATTTATTCGAGGCTCACGAGGATCAAACATAGAATCGAACGCTTAAAATCGAGAGTTCGGTTTAATCGAAATAACGACCAATGATATTCTAGCCGTTGGTTTATGCGACTTTACTCAATAAGAACCACATTACCCAACTCCCCAACCCAACAACCATTTAAGTCACATTACCCAACTCCCCAACCCAACAACTATTAAGTCCAAAAGCCCAAAGAATAAGCCCCACCCCAAATACGATCTCTACTCCTAACTAGGTCCAAACCCTACCGAATCCAAGCTGAGGTTCGAGGTCTGCTCGGCCTATCTCGAACCTAGGCTCACTGTTCAAAATTGTCGAACC
Source organism: Lithospermum erythrorhizon (assembly GCA_019722365.1). NCBI lineage: Eukaryota > Viridiplantae > Streptophyta > Magnoliopsida > Boraginales > Boraginaceae > Lithospermum > Lithospermum erythrorhizon. The sequence continues at coordinate 248,607 of JADFUC010000307.1, forward strand.
TGAATTTTGAGGTTTCGATAGAAATTGAGTCAACACGTTTCGAACGTGTTCTGCCGATAATGTTTTTTTAAAAATGTACCAAATTAATATTTAATTGAAACAACTGAACCAAAGAAATCAAATTGAAATCCTAAAATAAAAAACTAGTTGAAATCATAACTCAAATTCCAAAATTAAAGCCTAATTGGAATAAAAACATCTAATCAAATAACAAAATCAAAACTCTAATCGATTTAACTCAAATACTAAAATTAAAATATCAAATTCAATACCTAACTAAAATTTCAATTCAAAACATTTGAATCATCATCAAATCGACATACATGCATCACCCCCTTATTATTCTTGCAATCTTGTCAGAATGAAATCTAGTGAGACGCCGACGGTGAGACGCGGCGTACAGAGGAGTTGAGGTGGTGGTGCCAACATGGTGGAAGAACTAGGAAGATAGTGAGTTGATTTTTAGAGGAGCGAGCATGGCGAGAATTGATGAGAATTTAGGATTTGGGTCGGGGTTAAATGATATGACTTTGGGTCACTGACTTTTGAGGATGGATTGGCTGCATCATTATTTGTGAGAATCTGGCTAAACTTCTTGAAAATTCACTGCCGAAGCTTTTTCGAACTCAAGCTGCTCGGTGTTCGCTAATATCAACCCTATGGCTCGCTCTACGCTTGGAAATCTCGAACCGAACATCGAATCGAACTATTTCGAAGTCGAATATCCTTAAATCAGACGAAGCCACAAGGCCACGCCCATAACCCTAACTCCCTAAGCATTAGAAACAGATTGACAAACGCCCCCCTCCCCCAATTCTCATCTTCCATTCCCATGGTAGCAACCAGCAAGGGTTCATGGCAAAATTTGAGGCCAAACTAGGTTCAAGCTCTCCCAAGTCCCATGGCAGAGACGATTATCTAGGATATGATTGGGATATGATGAGATATCAAAGACCCTCATATCTATTGTCTGGCGAGTCCTATACGCATTGTCTTGCGAGTCCAATACGCACTTATTTCGGGATCTGGGGCTGAGCATGCTGGCACTTTATATTCATGATATTTATCGATACGATTAAATATCAGAGGCCCTCATTTATTGTCCTGATTTATCCACACGCACTATCTACTATCCGCAAGATGCTAGAGATTTTTATTATATATCGTGTTCTATCATTAAGCAACCAATTGACAACGTTGATTATCTTGAGTTTTTCAAGTTGGGCATTTACGCATGCATGCCTCCAACTTAAGCGGAGCAGATAGATATTGAGTCCTGTGAGTCCCAGTAGGACTGTAGGACGACATTTGGTTTAAAATAGTATTTATCTAGATTTGGTTTTAATATTTGGTTTATCTTTGGTATTTGAGTTAGTTTAGGTTTACTATTTGGTTTGCCTATATATATAGGCCACTACAATTCAAGAAAAGGATAATTATTATCAATAAAATTTTTTCTCTAGAATTTATCATAATAACATTTAGAATCTAAAGTTTATAAAACATAAAACGTAACAATTCAATTTAATAAAGTTGTATAAAAAATTGAATTTAGATAAATTTTACTGATAATCATAGACAAATGTTGTGTGGTTAATATGAATTCGAAATTAATATAATAAATACCCAAAAATATGTATTAGAAATTAAGATAAATTAACCATTTTCAATTTTTTTGTATAATTTTTATTTTGGATGGTTGGATAAGCCCGCTGAATAAAATCCTCTGCCTCCTAGCATTAGAAAGCAGTTGATACCCCCTCCCCGATTCTCATCTTCCGTTCCATGGCGTGACCCGGCCGGAGTTAATGGCAAAATTTGAGGCCAAGCACACTCGAAGCTCTCCCCAGTCCAGCAGCCGGAGGCGATGGAGCCTCTGAGGTCACATATTATTATAATGAATCGTAGTTGTTCTCCTTTTCATTACCCCCTAAATATTAAATATTATTATAACGAAAGTGAATTTGTTAAAACCAAATGCGAATTTTAAGATTAGTAATGATATAAATTGCAGAAAATAAATGAAGCGGAGATTTAGCGTCTTGATCGAAAAGCGTGTGTGGGGAATCAGCAGGCGAGCCACAAAGTAGATTTACTATACTCAAGAGAAAACAAAATCTGGATAGGCTAAGGCTTTTACCTACCGAATGTATAGATCGTTTATCTTAGAAGAATAGACCTTTACTTTACACTATTGAAAATAGAATATGGCTAACTATTGTAACTCTGAGAAGAAAAGAATTAAAGCCCACACTATTCAATAAAATTATAAGACAAAACTATTGATCATTTGCTTTCCCAACACTAACTTAGCGAAAATCTTGGGTTTTATAGTAATGTCGAACTTTGAAATTTGCTTTGATTGGTTGATATTCGTCTTGGAGAATAAGCCACCTAAACCTGCCTTAATTGGTTAAGGTCTCTACTAGCGTTAATTGTGCTTCCGGAAGCTTCTCGTTTCATTTTATTGATTAAAGGCTAGCATTTAATGCTCTCAAAATGTTCTCAATTTCTTTTCTTAATTGAATGTTTACTATTCAAGACCTTTTTTCTAACAGTTCTCACACAGGCACTCGCTAGTGGTTAATGCTTTTTATTTCTTAGGAAAGATTAAACTAGCAGATTGGCGTAGTGCAACAAATATTATTGTGAATTACCGTTATGCGTCCTATAAAGTTCAACTAGTCTCCTCAACAAAAAAGACGGCTTGCATTATAAAATCGGCTGGTTCAATCGGGGGCCAGGCCCAGGATAAAAGCAAAGGTAGGAGAAGGGGGGGGGGGGCAAAGTTTGAAAGTGAAAATAGAGGCAGGTGATCCAGAAAAAATAACCTAAAATAAAGTATGCTAAAGCAGCAAAAAACAATAAGAAAAAGAATGCTATATGGAGGAGTTGAACTCAGCCTCCTCACCATCTGATCTAGAACTTTATTTGGCATTCGATCTATACTTAAATTACATACCCGTTACCAAATTCTGGGAGTAGGGGGGGAAAGACAGCCTACCCCACCCCCACTAATTTCGTCTTGGATTCAATCAATCTCCATCAATTTATTATTGTCAATTTTAAATTTGAATAAATGAAGAATGTGTAATGATATTGAATCAAGATAACAAGAAGATGTATTAAAACAAGTTCATAACATGACATACTCCATCCCTCAACTCTTTATATAGTTAACTATCTAGACAAAAAAACGTTTAGTTGATTGTACAAGATTTCAATGTAATTTTTTTTCTCAATTTCATGTTTAACTCTATTAAAAATCAATCTAATTTTTTAATTCAATGAAAATTCATGGAATGCTATATAATGATTAATTATAATTTAAACAATCAAATGTTTAAGGATGAAGAAAGTATATAAATATCTTACTCAATTAAAATATATTCTTTAGTGGATCGGTTAATGTCGTTTTTATTCGGTAGATCCACTAAGAAAGCACAATCAACCAAAACAAAAGTCACTTAAATAAAGACATTCTCAAACTTTACAACCACATATGTTGCCAAATAATTAAGATAGTAGGATAGCATATATTACCCCCTCTTTGAGAAAATCGAACAATCAAAAAGATCTAGGTCCATTAAGAATTTCGTCCATTGATGTCTGATGTGCACCTAAAACTTTGGTTACATGTCTGACTTTATTAAACACTATAAATACGCGTCGACTGCACTATGTAAGCTCGGTTGGATTCCTTTTACTTAATCAGTTGAATTAACGGGTAACAATAATGATAATTTGTTTGTTTAATTTAAATATTTTGTTTGTTTTTAAATACAAAGTAAGGTGTTGGATTTAGTGTAAATTTATCATTGTATTTTTACTTTTATATATCTGGAAGTAAAGAATAAGTGTGATCGTCGTACGTCGATTTTAAATATTTGAAATATTTTTATGTTTAATTTCGAAATGATTCTAAATTGTGTAAACTTGCATTCCTTCGATTTTTTTTCTAATTTATGTTTACTTTGATCATGAATAAATCTTTAAATATACTATGAAAAATTATAATAAAATATGATGATTAAATATATTAAAAAAAGCAATAGTATGCATTTTATAACACAATCAGATTCCTTTTTGTAGATAATATTTATTTTATTTTGTAGTATATTTTTTCAAGTATAATTTTATTAGTATTATTGCTTAAATTATTAATATATATTATGCTAATTATTTGGATGTCACCAAACTATCAGCTTTATTTTAATTTAGGTCGGCGAGTATCTAACTACCGTAATTCATCTTTATTCTTGTACTAAAACATACAGATATATTATTCCCATTTTGTCGAAAGAAAAAAAAAAAAGTGGTGAGTCAGGTAAAACTTTCAGGAGGAAGTTGGGGGAGGGGGTGTATTAAAGAAAAAGTGATGGTTGGTGAAAGTTAGATTGGAAAGTTTGGGGGGGTATGAGTAGGGTAGGGTGTGTTAAGAAAGTGGTGGGTTTTATTACAATTATCTAAGTATTATTTAAATGTCTTTTTATCACTTTAGTTTAGTGTTAGGAGTAAAGTACTCATTTTGTTGTTTAAAATTGAAATAATAGGTCCATGAGGTAAGTGGGAAAAAATAGTCTGAGCGAGGAAAGAAATGATATTTCGAGATCTGGCGAAAATAAGTGATAGTTAAAGCCAGGGCGTCAAATAGTGCTTATATATTATCCTTAATACATATTCAACAAAAATAATACTTTTTTAAAATATAAATATTATATGTCAATCATGAATAATATTTTTTAGTAAAACAAATAAATTTAATAATAATGATATCCAAAATTACATTATTCAAATAATCAATCAACACACATGAGAGGATAATTAATTTCAAAAGATGAAAGATCTTCAATTTAAAATTCTCATCTCTTTTAATCCAACAAAAAAAAGGAAAAAAGAAAAAAAAAATTCACATGGCACATTAATCATATTAGTATGTTCTAGAACCTCTAGATTATTTCATCAACTAATAGAAACATTATACATTAATGATAGTATTAATTGAAATAGTTTTATTACTCCGCTTATTGATAATGAAACTTTATTTTTCTGAAATATAGTTTTCAAAACTACGTAGTATGATATTAGTTATCTTGATGTGTATAAGTAGGTGAATTATTAAAATACAAAACCGTTATTATATATATTTTACAATTCATCGATACTCAAGTTAATAAATAATTTAATATATGTAGTGTAACGACCAGCAATTCGTACGAGGTGAATCGTTATTATCAAAGTAACTTGTAGAGAGTCGCTTAGAAATAGATGGACGGCTAGGTTTAAAAACTCTTTCGTTTCAATAAAATTGATTTCCGTTAATATTCTCAAAATAATAGCCCAGTTTTAACGTTTTACAAATCAGTAGGGTGATATCAAGCCGTCGCTCCATGAAAAATCTTATCCTGTACTTGATAATGTCGGCAAGGCTGAAAGTAAATCATGCTGAGTCCTGAAAGTAATGGCTAAATGAGGCTAAGTTTAATAAAGTACAACAATAAAAAATGATTGATAACACATCAAAATCGGTTGTGAGGATCCTACGCTGCCGATCTGCTTTAGCCGCTCCAGATAAAACTGCCAGCTTATTTTCTTGGCTCAGCTATATACTCTCGACTGGCGCAAATGAAAATGCGCTTGGCGAAAAGGGGGTGTAGCGCGAGCTAGTGAGCAACGGGAGATTGAACTTACCCCGTCTGAGCAAGGACATACAATATTATAATAATGACATGAACAAAATCGTATATATATATATATATATATATATATATATATATATATATATATATATATATATATATATATATATATATATATATATATATATCATTATTTACCTAATAAAGTCATCTGATAAGATTCGAAGAAGGTCTCGAATAACGTGTTAAGATAGAATAGAAGGTCTCGATAGGCAATATGAACACAGGAATGAAATCGTAGAGACTAAATGACAGTATAACTCTAGTCGTGTACATCTCGTATCTCCTTGAGTATACCAACATACATCTTGGCGTATCTTCCGATCAAGATACTACTGAGGAATGGATCAATGGTAATAAACAAGCTCTTATCTTAGAGTATAAGGTAAGCCTTTTAATTTATGCGTGAGTGAGACCCACCTTGAGCAATGCACCTGACAAAGTGATCATAAAGAAGCTACATGCAGCTCTTATCTGCAGTAGTATAAGGCCAAACCCTTGTGGTATACGTGTGTAAGACCCACGCCCGACAATGCACACGGCAAAGTGATCAAAGAGTCATGCATCTTATCATTATAAGGCCAATAGCGTCGCGTATCGCGAGGAAGGAGAGTCATTTCCTTTAATCGTGATATAGGGTCAAATCCTAATACTCGAGTCATACATAATTCCTGGCAACACCTCTGATAACTTGACGTCTACTCCCGAGCAATATCCAACGCTAAAACATCTGATCACAGTGTCGCAATCGCCCGGCCAGAGGCCACGAGAAGCCATAGAATGAAATGAGGCCACATGAATACAGCAGTGCCGACAAAGGCCGCGGGGAATCTATTGATCTGAGCAAGACCACAATCGAAATATAAGTTGGGAGTTATTTATTACTTACTCAAGCGATCTTGGCCTGAGAATATAATCGTATAAGTAGGTACCGCACAAATGAATCCTGTAATCATACAACAATTACGTATATCATTCTCAACGTGTCGTAACCTGATGACATGTACATCATTCTCACATAATCATAACACAATAATATGTTCACACAATTTAAAGTAAGTACATTAGCATGCCTTGATGAGATAAGTACTATTTCTATTACTACCACAAAAACCAGCAGAACACGATCCAACATAGCTGCTAACGACCCGCCAGTCAAATGCATACGAGTTAGAATGGTCCCAAATCACGGACACGGAGTCACCGTCGATGGATGACTCAATTTAGAAGAAACTGTTTGTAACAACTCGACAATATCATATGCAATGAAAACAAAACTTTTTAAGAAAAGGATCAGTCGTGGTATTACATACATAACACGATGCGAGAACATAATCGAGTACGTCATCAACAAGTATTTCAAAATAACAACTATACAGACGACAAACATACTCCAACAAAATGAAAGAAATTTGTGAGATCCATGCCGCCCGCCGCTCGCTTTAAGTCTGACTTCAAACACCCAGAAGAAAAACGACGACGGAAGAAGCAGCACAGCGTGACCTAGCAATAAAATTGCCGCCCATTCTTGGCGAATAGGGTGTAAGGCTAGAAGCTTGAGTGAATATATATCTCAAGAATGAAATCAACTTCCAATTCACATAATATTGTACCAAATGAATTAATATTACACACGGCCTTAAAGGTGGTATATGATTTTATTCAACTTGGAATCTAAATATAAAGTCGCTAGTAATTTCATTTATCATTTTCATACGGTCATAAATTGTTACTAGCGGGGATTATCCAAAACAATGGCAATCAACAATATACGTCGATATCGAGAAAAAGCGTAGCAGCATCCACAACGATCGACCTTTACTCACGGCAGGACAATATGACACCGTAACCGGCGACTAGGCAGGCTGTTAGCGCAGCCAGCTTCAGCGTTTGAATCGGCTCGCTGACTTCAGCCAGTATCAACTTTCGTAGCTCAGCAGCGATTATCAACTCAAACAACTCAATATAAGTCGGTTTACACAACTAATGCGCATATAATCAACCTCGACTGCGGGGAGAAACTTATGCCCGTCGACATAAGCTATCGCTGAATCGTAGCAGTGCGAGCCGATCGCGAATCGTTACTAAGTCGAATGACTTCGCTGAATGTTACTAGGAAGAAGCGAATGCGGACAACAACTCATTGACAACGTCGAGCTAAATACCTTTCTTTCTAATTACATTTCGACAACTCTCAAAAACACTGTACAACTCATAAGACCCTTGAAATACAACTCCAACGTATGACCCAAAGCGCATAATCAACATATAATTCAACCTGGAAATCATATATATACACATACGCATATTAATCAAATAGTTAATGTCCAACCCGTGAGATAGATACTACTTTCAGTTAGCTAAATGAAAACTCCGGGAACCTTCCCTCGTCAGCGCCTAAACACATTCAAAATTATAATCACTTTACTAATAACCTGACTAATAATATAACATTCTATATACATATAAAATCTATTATCGATAAATTGAACAACCCGATAGTTCCCACTTATCGCTTAATTCAACTTAAGTTCATAACCTTTCTATTAACTTGACAGTTCGATAAGCGGATTAATTTCTAACGTTAGATATTCTGGCTGGCTGTCAGCATTTCTAATCATCGCTAATCTCAATCAATTCGGCTATTCATCTTATAGAACTGAAATATCCGAACATTCTCTAATCACCACAAAATCACAATTTACACCTCAAAACAATCCTAAATAAAGTCGAAGTATCTTACATCATTTTAAAAGCCATTTAGAAAAAGTCAACAAGAAAATTCAGCAAAAAGTCGACTATAATCTACGACATTTTCAACCCATGCATCGATGAGTTATCCCAACTCTTTATACGATAATCTAAGCTTAAATGGCAATTCTATAACATAATAACATAGCTTAAAAAGTCAACTCAAATTCCCAAAAAGTCAACATCCTCGAACTCGAAATACTCCAAAGATTGAGCTTTCTTACACCGACCGTAGACAATGACTCGGGAATCTAGAAAATTTTAGGGCCACGAAAATTTCCATGAAATGAGGAAAAATGGAAGAAAATCTTTGAGGAAAAAAATGGAGGAGTTCGATACATGGAAGAAGAAGATGAAGATTTGGATGATGATAAGGTAGGATAGCATAAAGTCTCGTGGGGTCAGCTAAAATATCTCAACAACTCACTACCGGCTGGGAGTTCGGTTTAGTTTCACCGTCTGGTTTAACAACGCCCACTACAACAAAAAATTAAATTTCTAACCCCTAAATAATATTACAATAGCTTTTCATGCAGACGGGTTATCTGTGCCACCACCACGATCGGCCTAACAAAAACACCAGAAAGTATAATCAAAACCTCTTCTGATACACAACGTTCTAGAACCACTTGACTCTTAGTGGAACTATTCTAAAAGCGGTCTAAAATAGCGGATAAATAACGAATCAATAATCCCGTCGGACACAATCAATCGATCTCCCGCTAGAATTCCACCTTATTATTTTAACATTTCAAAATCATCTTATAAGTCATTCTAATTAACCACCGAGTCCGTAGTGCTTATTTTATCTTTCGAAATATCGATTCTGTTCGACTTGAAATAACACTTTTTCAACCTAACTCACTTTAATCAATTTTAAATCACCATTTTAACATCCACAACAACTTCTGATAAGGTCCCGATTAAACTTACTACACATTTAAAGTGCTATAAAAATATCGGCCCAAAAGTCGGCGAAACAGAAAAGTCAACACGACCTAACATCCTCAAGCGACCTCTAAATCATGAATTCATCGCCTTATACATCATAACATCCATAACAAACTAAGATTCGTCCTTAAAATTGAATTGTATGCAAAAGTGAACTAAAGTCCAACCAAGAAAAATCAACCAAAACTCCAATTTAACACCTCAAAATCGTAGGGAAAGATGTTGGGAAGCATAACTGTCGACTTGAGGTTCTTTATAAGCATGACAAAGTGAAGAAATGGAAAAAATTCTTGTTTTTTGCTCGAGAGGAATCTCGGCCCGAGCTTAGGGATGAAGGAGAGAAGATATTTTGTGATTTTTGCAGTAGTAGGATGGAAGATGACTTAAGTCTTAAGTCATGAAAAAAAAACCTTGAGGAGTTTGTGCTAGAAATCACGAATGAGATTATCAGACCAAACAACGATCAGCTTAACTGTTGTCCTCATTTATTACTACTAAATTATAAATGTAATTGGCTCAAATAATTTCACGAAATAATAATATGTGAAATTATTTATACTATCTCGGGTCCCTTACCGACGAAAATTTAATTTTTTTAACGTAACGGGTTATTACGTGGCAAATAGAACAATTTAATTTATCATGTTGTAGAAAGATTTATGTTCAACTATTTGATTTATATTGTAATTTGATGCGATGAGATCATAAAGTTTACAACTCTAACCGACCGGTATTAAAATATTATAAAACCATATTGTTAAAATGGTCGGCAATTGTCATAGTACTTTCAAATCGAATATTCCGCCCGAACACGCTTATTAATTTTGAGTTGTAATTTTAAAAAACATATAATTTTTTGGAAAATTAATTTTGTAATTACTTTCAAATTATATGGAGTAGAATGACATTATTGATAATTTCATATACATGTAATGTAAACAAAATTTTTATTATTTAGTAGAAATGGTACGATAAAATCTCTTTGTAGGGAAAAATTCCTCGGTGTATGCAGGGTTTTTATCAAATCGAAGAAGATGTTGTCAAACTATGAGTCATAGCGTTTATTGGCCCGATTTGGTGAGATGTTGGGCACAACTTTGGCTTGATTTGAACTTCGGCGTAAGCTCATTTGATTTGAGCTTGACTTGAGTTGGATATTATTGCTCACATTACGAGCTAGATATGTAATCTGGTCTTGATGGACTAAAGGCTTTGAATGCGGGCTGGATATGGCAGAGCAGGCAACTGACGTAATCGGGTTTTGGTTGTGTTGGACTTGATCGTGGGTCTTGGACTTGATCTCCGATTTATTTTAGACTTGATGGACTTCTTTGGCGTTTGCGGCGTAGGGCTTGATCTTGATGTGGGACTTCACGCCTGTGAGTGGGACTATGTGGCGAGACTCTTGGCAATTGGATTTGACTGCGGGTGGGACTGTTTAGCTCTCTGGCGGCACTTGGTAGGTGTTCTTTGTAGAGTGATGATGATCCCGATATGAAGGTGGAAGTTCCAACCTTGTTGATGATGATTAACAAACAAGGACCTTAGCGGCGTGTTTCCGCTATTATCCAACTACAGTGAAAGAGTTCAACTACCATATCTAAAATTTGATATCTTGAGACACCTAAAATCTATCGAGATGTTCATACAAATGTTTGAATAATCATGGGTATGTAAAACATCTTAAATATTTGAAGCGTTGAAAATGGGTGATTCTCATAAAACTTGAAGGAAATGCTTGCGTTTGTGTGGTAATCCTCGCTTCAGCGTCTCGTTGACTATCAGGAGGTGTTTTCCGACCACAGTGGTGGTTTACAAAAGAATGCTTAGAAATTTGGAGGTTTTCCTACGAATATTCTCAGTATTTTTCTGAATGTTTATTAATGAAAATTTCAAACAAGAAGAGGGTTTATATAGGCTTACGGGCTTTGAATACTAAACCGATTGGTCGATTTGTTTTGGTGGATCGCGTCTTAGTTGATTTTGAGGTAAAATCTAGACGTCGGATTTTTTGGGGATTCCTTTGCCTCCAAGTAACAAAAGAGCTTCACTTTGAAGACATTCGTGGGTTTTCTAAACCCGATATTTCCCTTGATATATTAATTTGACCCGTAACTTTCGGGAAGTCTATTTCGGGTTTAAAATTAGTGTTAATTAATATAAAACCCTTATTTTAACTTCAATTAATTCCAGGGGCTTAATTCCCTAAAATCCTTATTGATCGAGGGTTTAATTTGAATTTAGGGGTTGTCGAGATCACTAATTAGACGCGTTGCAATTTTTAGTAGCTGGAGTTTAATGAATTTGATTAATTCGTATTAATCAATTTAATTAATTTTTTAATAAATTTAACTATCTACAATATACTTATGAAAACAAATTTTTATTATCTAGGTATTTTTTGATATATTTATTATTTTAATTTTGTATTTTTCTTTTCAAAGAGGTCGGTAATGATCTTCGTAAATTTTATATATTTTTGTTGGAAGCCGAAGTGAATCTCCCATTTCACGTTGTGCCATTTGTAAACTAGGGTCAACAATAAAGTTGCTCGAAACTTTGTTTCATATGGTAGATTCTAGCATACATAGGACACAAATTGGCGTTTGTTTTTAATTAACTAATTTTTCTTTTGTATTTGGAAGAGGAATTAATAATTTGGATCGTTGACAATTGATGATAAATACATTATTTGATGCCTTTCATGTCGTAGCTAGGTTAAATTATGGTTTTTACTAAATATTCCTTGGCCGCTCTTTCCTCATGAATAGCTTTAAAATGATATATTGATATTACGAGAAAAGGAAGATTTGTAAAATTAATAACTTTTCTCCCTTTTTGGGAAAAATATTTTGTTTATGGGTGATGGAGACAAAATTTGATTCATTCTAAATTAGTTAAATTAACTAAGTAAAAAATTGATCGTATGAATTAGGCATTAGCGATTAGGGTTTCGATTGATTTTAATAAAAAATCGAATACGTGTAAACAATAAGGAATCACGGAAAATAAGCTTTTAAAATTAATTGAAGTAAAATAAGGATTTTTATATTAATTAAACTATCTTTAAAAAGTCGAAATAGGGTTTCAGTAATTTGGTTAATATATCGAAATAATGGGTTAAAATTTATGTAATGTGTTTAACCTGAAAAAGTCTAGAATCTTCTTGTTTCTTCATGGGCGTCCTATAGGATGACTTGGAGGCAAAGTAATTTCCATAAAATCGACGGTTCAGATCTTTCAATCGAAGATTAAGATCGTGTCAAATGTGATGCGTGGATCAGCCAAATTAAAAAGTCGAAAGCCTATATAACCGCCTCCCCCATAGCCAAATTCATCATCAACCACAGCCAAAATACAACCTGAAACTCACGAGATAATTTGGTATAAAAGCATTTCTGAATGTATTTCACATTAGAAAATCTACGAAGTTTATTTGCTTTTGGTGAAAACCACCTTGAAGCCACCACAAAACCACCAAAAATACTAAAATATTCAACCTATAAGCATAATTAGGTGCTTAAATTGAGGAACAAAGTAAATAACATAAAATCTTCAACTCAAGAAACCAAAATAGGCGCACAATATTAAGAGTTGGGTTGAATCGGCTGAGACAAGCAAGCAGTGGTGAGAACAACGCAAGCCGATGAGAATTTGATCGAGTGAGATCTGTAATCCCAATCAGCTACGAGTTAAGCGCTTAAAGGCCTGTAGTAAAATCAGAACATGATATAAGGCTGCGTAGCCGCATGCACTTGTCGAGAAATCTGATGGTACGCTGGGTACCCTCTTGGCTTGATATGACGTATCATGTGATGCTTGAACCCGGGGTAAATTACTTGTGGCGCGAGCTCGGTCATTTGTTTGGGATCAATGCTGCTAAGACACCTAAGTTAGACACGTATCCAAAGCGAGTCTAAGTCTACGGCTCGAGTCTCGAGAGGCAGGGATCGAGTCCATCTGTTATGCGAGAGACAGAGGATTCTTTAAGGCATCACAGTCGGGGCATGTGAAGTTAAAGGCCAAGGTCCAGACTAAAGTTTTATCGATCCCCAGGATAAATCTGGTCAGGGCTTCTTATCAGAACAGTGATACATGTGATCGGCCAGCGAATCAGAGTTCGAACAGGATCGTATAATGGTCCAAGCGCATAAATTGACTTCGAGGTTAGGATCATGGCCGGTCTACTTGTAAATCGGTATCTCAATCTAGGCTCTCGAATCCTAAGTCCGAGGTCCAAATTCAAGACTTGTATGTCTAAATCTCGGAGTCCAAAAACTACATTGATGCGAATGTTGTCTGGCTTGATCAATAATCCGTTTAAAGACTTGATAGATTGATAGTGAGCGCCGATCGTTTGATAAATGCTTAACATGCTATAGATAGATTTATACAAAAAAAATTATTGTATCATTCTTGGCATCATTATAAATAATAAATATTTCTACACATTACAGGTGAGTGTTCATATTTGGTTGTTCGATGAGGTAATTAAGAGTTTTTAAAATCACTTTGTTCGACCTTTATATCCCCTATATTTACTTCTACTAATTTTCATATTTAACCTTATCAACGGTGTGATACTCCAGTTATCAATGGTTTGTACGCTACTGGTATTATATCAGAGTCTACTCCGATCTTAGTATCTTTCAGATTCGTGCCGATTCTTGTCGTAGGTAAAAAATATTTTATTAAGGGTTTGATTAATATTGCCTAATATATCCTAATAAAAGGTATTTTATCAAAAAATACTTTAGTGTCGTAAAAATAAAAGAAATCTTTTATTAAGGGATAAAGTGAAAAAAATTAAGATAAAGTTGCGTGAATTTAATATGATGATCAGTAAAAAGGAAGAAACGTTCTTCACGTAGTGAAGTAAATTGGGAGACGAAGGAGATTATCATTTGAAGGCTTTATCTACCTAGTGAATTTCAATGGTGATGAATACTTGTGAGTTATTCAATTACAAAATCATCATGATGCAATAAAATTCTTGAAGAACACATAACCATTTATGATGGACAATTAACCCCATTTCTATATTAAATTTGTTATCATACATTTGTACTAATTTATATTGTTAGAGACAGAAAAACCTAGTGGTATGATTTATGGGTGAATCAAGTCAAATGTCTTCAAAATGGATGAGTGATCAGATATTCTATTGAAACATTTATTGTATAGTAGAATGTGTATGCTAAATTGAACACATAACTCTAATCATTAAAGTGGTGTTAATGCGTTCATTTTGTACATAATTCCTTTAGAGTACTTATAGTGCTACTTTTGTGTCTATGGGAGAAAACTCTTAAATATAATAAAATAAGTGAAATAATTTATTATTATTGCATTGTCTCCATCTCTTCTTATCTATAGAGAGAGAGAAATTAGTAGTAAGTAATTGCACCTAGGTCATTGCAGATCAGTTAGTCTATCTCCATGTTTTCGGTTTGGTAGGAATAACTAAGGATGCTTATTGTAGGAAATATGATAGTATAAACAATGATAATTGATAATCCGTTTCGTCATTATTCCTTCTTATATCCTTATTTTTCATTTGGACAGAACTCTTTTAGAGAAAGAAATACATGTTGATGTTGATATAGGAGAGTGCTAGCTAATTGAAATGGTACAGGCAGTTGAATGACATATTGCACTATGCTGACTTCTGGACCACATCTGCCGTGATCACCTGATGAGCTTTCCAATTGAGCTCATGGGAAATATCTATGCGATTATTAATGCAAGTTATGTTTATCATTCCATTCTTTTCTTTTAAACAACTACAGTAACTTTCTATTATGACCAAACATCTATTTATCTTAAAAATACAACTATTTGTACTCCGTGTTAACTTTCATGACCAAAATTAGAAAGTTAGAATTTAACTTTCCATTTATTATTATAACATAAATTCAATTTTGTTATTGGATTAAATAATATAGTACATGGTATATTTTAATTTTATTGCTTTCAACACTCACATGCTTGGACAAATCACGTAAAATCTGAAACGGCCAGATGTGAATATTTTAATGTAAATGACGTCGGTATAAACTGACAGCCTAATTTAGAAATTGAATTCAAAGTCCATTATTACATAGGAGCTAATCTGTGATCACTTGGCCGTGGAGTTCGTCTTAACGATATTAGTTTTTATTTTGATTAATTTAAAACCGATGCCCCAAACGCTATTGCATATTTTATTTATTTTCACTTATTTATTAAAGCCAATCAGGCTTTTCATATTTTAATTTCTTTTTTTATTTATTTTAACCGAAACCCCTTGTAGCGTTGAAATTTTTTATTTATTTATACCCGGCCTTGAGAACCTAAATAAAATGTTTTGAAGCCCGGCCTTGACCCGTATACACAGATATAATGGTTTGAAGCCCAAATGCTAACCCAGCGCGTCTGCGGTCCCATGATTATAAATTTTGAAAAAAAAAAATAATGCGGCGTACTTTGCAGCGTTTTCGAGAAGCCCAGAACGCGATACTCGAAATCAAATAACACCGACATCAAGCGATACCCCGAACATAAGCAAATAATGCCCAAACATAAGCATAGCGATAATAAACATTAATAATAAATATCAACAAAAATAATAACACAAATATCAAAGAATATAAAAATTACCTCTTTTATTTTTGAATTTGACTATTTTCCCTACCATAAACATAAACATCATATCAAATAATAACACAAACATTAATAATAAACAACAACATAAAAATTATCTCTTTTCTTTTTGGATTTGACTATTTTTCCTACAATAAACATAAACAAAAAAAAATTAGAGGCAAATGATAATATAAAAAAATTAGTGACAAATAATAAACTAAATGAGTAACATCATTATTATCAAGGTTAAAAAATGAAATAGGTAATAATTATTTCTTTCAATTTCCCTACAAAATTAAACAAAATAAGAGTTTAGTTAGTAAATTATGAACAGTGTTTTGGTGTGATTAGAAGTGTAAAGAAGGTTAGGGTTTAGTGATTATGTGATTAGAAGTGTTTATATAGAAAGCGAGTTAAATTACGAAAATATAAGCGGACCCGACCGGACACGATACCTATGCCACGAAAATAAAATATTTAAATTTCCGGCTTTATAATTTAGTAGGAATCCTGAAATTTGAAGCCATGCCAACGGCCAACGGCGCCTATGGAAAATATAATTGCATGAGCAGAGCGCCGGCCCGATGCGGGGCCAGAAGCGCCATATTAAGACATTAGTAAAAAAAATCTGATTTTGTAACACACAACTGAAATCATAACAAAAGCATCCAAAGCGCCTTAACACAACAAGAAAAATGACTACTACATTTTACCTTATCACGAGGCTTATCTGAAACTTGTCGATTATTACATGAAAAACTTGAAAATTAAAACATTGGATCTAACCAGTCTTCCGACCGTCGCTAGTATTGTTCCCGAAATAGCCTTCCTCTGAGTCGACATCGTTATCCGGGTAGTCCGACTAGTACTACGAGCATCCCTTGTCGTTGTACTAGATCATCTTCAACCAGTTCGAGCATCCCTGCTTCCAACGATGTCAGCGTCGCTCGATGGATCAAGAACCGGCAAAGGATATCTTCGGTATTTAAAGATGACACGTCAACATTTTATATATGAGTCCAATCGACTAGGCTTAGCGTTAAATGCTGCATTCGCAACCTTACTTGCTTATATACTCTACCTTTTCATGAGATGCGCGAAGATAATATACTTGTTGTGCTTGTGATGCTTCAGGATAAAGGGTCATCTGAGGCTGCGCTTTTGTGTTTGATTTGAACAATTCCGTTCCTCGGATGTATACATATCCACACGCTAGTGTCGAACTGATAACACTTGGAAAGTCTGACTTTGTCGTGCATGTAGTCGTGCGATAATTCCCAATCTATTTCTATGACCCCATAATAATCAACATGGTCATCATGCGTTGTTGGGGAACCTTTGACCTGAAACTCCGCTATTGCTAAGTGCTCACATTACGATCACCGCCCTAATGTCAAAGTAGTACCCATTGGCGTAATAGCGTTGTACGTTTAATTCTTTTCTTAAATACCGCCTCAGCTGGCTCCATCTTAATGATAAAATATAATTGTTAAATTTAATAAATATATTGTAGGCAGTCAAAATTTAATTAATTAAATTATGAAGGTGATTAATTAAATTAAATTAAAGGCTAATCTCAGTGGCATGTGGCGATTAGAACCGTCGAGCACTCGATTAAAATCGTACGTGTAAATTAATTGTTCTCGATATTTTAGCCACCTGAAATTAATTAAAGTGGTGAAATTAGGTTTTATCATAATTAAAACCTAATTATACACCACGTATGATGATGTGACATTAAAATAGGATTCCCTAAATTTACGAAATTAAAATAATAAATTGGCGAAGAAAACGGCGGAATAAAAAGAGACACCGATGCTTGAGTTCAAAATAAGCGGCCCAGATAGAAAAAGAATTGATGTGAAATAGGGTAAAGTATACATGGAAATGTCCAAAAGGCAGGCGGCGCAAATCCTAATTTTCTGAAATTAAATATTTTTTAATATTAATTCGGCAGTCCGGTCTTGTTTGACAATTTAATTTATTATGGCTTTCATGCTCGTAATCTATTTGAAGATGGATTAACTTAGAAAGGCTATAAATACCCCCTATTTTTCAACATTACTTTAACAACGCCTATTAAGTGAATTTGAAACATCTTTTTCGCCGAGGACAAGTGTGAAAGCCCAGTACGGCGGTTCGTTGTGGAATGCGCGCCCGGTAGCGCTCCTGCAGGCAGACTGGCGAGCAAGCTGTAACGTTTGATTGGGTGTTAAGTGTCGATGGGCGCGAAATGATAAGGCTACTTTGGAGGAGTTTTAATAGCCGCGAAATACCTGGAGTATGCCTTGCGATTCTCTTTTCAGCCCACTATGTGGAAAACAAAATATGAAGTTATGATAGTGGGGTTAAGGTTGGTAAAATCCATGATGTTGAGAGGTCTTGGTTAAGGGAGATTCGAAACTGTGATAGATCAGTCAGAGGTTTGTGGTGTCAAGAAATCTAAAAAAATACGCATGGTCGTAAGTTCGATCCTGATGGCGGCAATTCTTCGCTAAATTTCCCAAATTAAATGTCTGACGATATCTCTTGGGCTTTAAATATTGGACTAGGAATATTAACATGACTCTCTTTATCTTTATCTTTGTCAACCAAGTAAAATAGTCCACTTAGGAATGCTTCTTGACAACCGCTCTTTAAACTACAGTCGGACGGTTTTAGGAAAATTCTTGAGATAAATGCGTGCACGAAAGCGCGACCAGCGTGGAAAGATCATGAACACTCGGAAGCGTCGATTCATTAATGGGAATATAATAATGGTAATTAAAAGATAATTTGCAATTAAAAAGAAAGTTGATGGACAGCCGCCAAGCGGTTACAAGTAGTGATGTCTAGCAGACGGGCCTATCGGGGCTCGGCCCGTCTATTCGGTTGAATTGTTGTACCAATAGGCCTGAGCGGCCCGTCCAATTAAATTGTATAAACATACAAACTTAATTTAGACTAAGCGAGCCTCAACTAAGTACAGTAAAGTCGAAACAGTTCATCTTTCAAGATTATGCAAAGAGTCTTGTTCTCTTTTAATTAACTTGTATGTAAACATACAAACTTAATTTAGATAGTGAACCTCCCACTAAGTCTAATGCCAGAGTTGAGTTAGTTCATCTTTTCAAGATTATACTCGAGTCTCGTTAGTCATTATCCGTAAGTATTATTCAATCGTTTATTGTTCGAGAACTCGCTTTTAAAAGAGTAGAGTAATGTTTCCTTAGCGAGAATCACATTAATAGAGCGATAGAAGTAAACATGACATTCTTTTCTCTTACAAGTGCAAAGAAAATAGTTTAGAATCCCGACCTGTCTTCATGGAGGATTTAAACTGTGTGCTCTTATAATGTAGTCTTTATCATTCTACTTGAAGGCTGATAACTTTCTTTGTATCGTCTTCGGCTATTTTTTATACTTGGCTCATATCCATGATTAATCATGTGAGTCAAAACAGTGTTCGACGATAGCCCGACGAGACATTACGGCACATTGACAAAATTATTTGGATATGAGATTTAATCGAATCTACTCTTTCGGTCCCCAAATGTTACTTAAAATCCTTAACTGCAATGCTTTGAGTTAAAAGGAAAATGAAGCGAATCATTAACTTCAACTTATGGTTCATGTTCACTCAATTTGTACAAGTGACGTGAGAACCCAGTCTGAATGGCATTTGGTTACATGCAAAAGTTGTTTCCCTCATGATTCATGAACCATGTTCGTCATGTTAAAAACTAAATACCCATCGCATGTCTGAAATGTAGATACACAACATTCAAAGATCATTCAATAGTTTTTCTGTTCGAGTTATAAAAGAGATAAAACTATTTATCATTTAAGACTTGTTTGGTGGCTAAAGAGACAATATGACATATTGGTCTTGTCGCATCATCGCCTTTGATTGAATCGAAATTAATTATCCTTGATCATATCATGTGACTTTTGTTCACTTGAACCAAAGTTCATGCAACGTATCAACATGATTGAATCAGTCTTAAATGTTTGTGTTATTTAAAGTTTTATCCTCTATTAGCATACAACCCGATTCTGATGGTTGAAGAAGATGTGAATTGTAACACTTTGTTCAACAAGTCATTAGTTCTCCCTTAACTTATTTTATTTCACATTATAAATTCATGCATTTAGTTTGTCCAATGAATGGTGAATAGAATAGGTAAACTTAATATGCCAAACATAATAGGAAATATGCAACTTAAAATAAACGATTGTAGTTCAAAACAATCCATGCGTATTTACAAAATGAATTGTAAATATAATACGGGTATGAATCTCTGAAAATGCACAAGGTATCAAGATCTACTATACTCGACTCAAGCGGCAACAACGCATACATTTGAATCGAGTATAATAGTAGGTTAACCTTGACCAATTATATATAAATGTCTATGAGTACCAAAATTATTATGCCGATTGACAGCTGACCTTTGCGTACATTTTGAATCCGGCACAATAGTAGGTTACCGACCAATTACAAAACTACATAACTCTTTGTATCACTAGCATATACCATACGGGATGCTACGACTTTGTATCTCAGAGCAAACCGGTTAACATGCCAATTAAACGATGATTACTTGGCGTGATCATCGAAAGCCCTTGACGTTGGAAATCAACGGCATGATCCATTGTCATATCAGTGCAAAGCGTAACACACGCCATCGCGGTATGTCGGATAAAAGCAACCGATTTCTACAACTTTAAAATTGAAAGCGATACATTGCTTAAATTTTAATTGGTGAGAGATTAATGTTATTTAACTTTGTTAACCGTACATAGATAGCACATGTTCGAAACAACGTCATGACATGAAAAATAAATAAAATAACACACATTGAGAGATATAGATATGACACCTATTACGTCACTTAACAAGTGAAATGTAACATAAGTCCTATATGACACTTATGATTCTTGTATTCTCAGTAGCCTTGAAACTTACAAGTTACTCCCGATGCGAATCTTTGTGGATATCTTTATCTTGATGTCACGCGTGATTACATACTACTACTCTAACTTAACTTGAAACTGACAGCGAGGGCTTTGTGGGTAAATAGATCAAGAATAAAAGAAATGCGATTTCAATAGTCGTTCTGACATTCAGTCGCAGCAGGCCGTGGCTAAATAAATTAAGCGAATTAAGTATCTAAATACCTCCTTTCCGTTCCATAACAATATATATGGGCAAAACATTAAAACAAATAAATGCACTTAATGTCATATATATTAAATGAAATGAATTAAATGTATTCGTAATTGGTAATTAATTATCAATTATTTTCTGATTAATTGTAAATTAATGTAAATTTTGAATTTTGAATATATATTACACACATGATTGTGATAATTATTACAATAATTATCAACCACTTAATCATGGAATAATTACTTACAAATAATTAACTCCAAAATTTAAAATTTAAAAGTCGTCGTGAAATATTTTCCAAAAATTATCGAATTAATGAAAATAATTATGAAATGGAAATATAAATCCAAATTTAATGCCATTCAGTTGTGTTGCATTAATAATACTTAATGACAAAATTTATGATTTAACATTTAAAACCAGTATGATTACCAATTTTAAAACCAAAATAATTACAAAAAATAAATTTAGGGTTTTTTTTTTTCTAAAAAGGTAAACGAACCAGTAAAACATGAGGGGCTCGGACACACCACGAGTGACACGCGGCGGTGCTGTAGTATGGCGATGAGCTTCGTCGGTGGCTGGGCGTGCAATTCGGGCGGACGGCGCCCGAGTGGTTACATGAGTTCGTAGATTTTTATTAATTCATTTCGGTTCGGTTTTAGGATTAATTGTAACTTTTTTTAAAATGATTTGGAGGCTCTAAAAATTCAAAAATTCAGGGATTTTCTTGAACATCAACAATATCATTATTGAACACGTCGAAGTGGAATTTTATCCATGCCAGTTTTTTCGATTAAACCCAAAACAATCCAGAAATTCAACGAATTTTTTGGAGTACTTAAAAAATTCAAAACATTCTGAAAAAAACTAGCATGAACCTCAAAGATTCAAGAACACACAGATTTAATTTCGTAATTTTCTGAAATTTCTAAACCTCTCTGTAAAATCGAAAATGATTCTACCTCAAATTAAAATGCAAATTAATCAATTTTTAATCCCTTTCAATTCATGAAACAATTAAATAACTTGAAATCATCAAAATCAATACATGAAATGATGATTCCAGCCATGTGAAAAAATATATGAAATGGGTTGATTTTTTTTCATATTATATATTCATCAATTGAATATATAAATCATGAAAATAATCAAAATTAACTATTTATGTCAACGCGCTCAAATTAGATAAAATATATCAAACTTGGTAGGCTGCGAGCCAACTGTTAGAATCTAGTATGAATTTCATTAGTGATAAACACCAAATTCATCGTCAGGATCCTAGTATTATAAATTAATCTAAAACACACTGCAGTGAATAAAGAGTTCTTACATTCGCGGCGGAAGGCGAAATGAAACCAAGCTTCACTCCAGAAGATGCCTTCGCGTGAATGCCCTTGAGAAACCTCTCAATTTAGCATCCCCAACGATGTATACAGATTACTTGTAGGGAGGAATCGAGATTAAGTAAACGAGCTCTTTAGAGTTTGTGAAACAAATGGAAGTAAAGAAATTTTCTTCCGTTTCTTAGGGAGGAGGGGCGGCTATTCTAGGTGGAGGCAAAGGGTTTTCATGAAATGAAATGAAAAACCATATGCTCTTCCTTTAAATACCATTCTTGGAGATTTAAAGTTAAGCGGCTAGATTAAGAAATTGGTTTAACTCGTTAACAGGTAGACCGTTATGGCTTCCCAATCGAATAATGAGTTCTTAGTGAGTTGTTGAAATTTTAATTAACAACAGAGTGATTAAAATCTTAGCAGTCACTTGATAACATCAAGTTATTAAATCGATCTGATTCTTAATTGATTAAACTTGCGGTTTAAACAATTGATATTCATCGATATATATTTATCAAATATATAAATATTGAGAGATACGTTTACCGATATACGAGTCTCGTTTAATTCGTCGTGAAATATAATTCGAATATCCTTTGTATGTGTGACATAGCAGCTCGAGATAATAGTAAGTTATAATAATAATAATAATAATTGACGATTACTATTATTATAACGATTAATAGTAAAGATCTATGATATTTCATGCTTAAGCAAATTATCATGAGAACCCGCACTAGTAATATACAATTACTAAGGTGAGCGCTAAGTTCCGGTAATCACATTGCTTGACCGGTAAAGGAATTGTCTGTGATTAGCCATGGGCGTAATAAAAGTCAGTGCCATTGATTTCCCAACATCAATAACGATACATGAAAATACTCGCCCATTCGTTCGCGTGTTTCTTCACTTTCTTAACTGATAGGGCGATGGCGGCGGTAGAGAGGTGAGCATCATCTTGAGTCTCAATAGGGGTTGGCGGCGGTGGTGGAGGTGGGCCCAAATGTGAAGCGTCCTGCGTCGTGTTGCGCGTCTCGCCCGTGGATCACCATGCGCCGTCATGCGTGCTTAGCGCTCTCCTCACTTGTCGCCCATCAGCGTCGACATCGTGCTGACTTAGATTATCTCGTCTTCGCCCCGTTCGCGCGTTCTTCCCAATAATATGTTCTCGTCGAAACAACTTCTTCAAAGTATATATCAACTAGGAACTCCACAGGTACCAACGTCAGACCCTATCGGTTATTACAATTAGATGCCTCAATTTAGAGAAATGGATAGATCTTCTCAGCCAGTCTTGGTACCACATACATTAGCGCCGGCTCGGGCTTTAAATCCGTTGTACTTCAAACTTCGTTAAATATTTCATGTACTCATAAATGGAACTAGTGATTGCGAGAAAATCTTTATATTTTAAGCTACGTATTTGAGCTATTAATAAAAGTTATTTCATTAGAAAGCGTTATTTCACTTATTTGCTTTCAGTTAGTTGTCAGTATTTCAAAAATTTTGGTGTAAACAGTACACCATTAAAT
Source organism: Lithospermum erythrorhizon (assembly GCA_019722365.1). NCBI lineage: Eukaryota > Viridiplantae > Streptophyta > Magnoliopsida > Boraginales > Boraginaceae > Lithospermum > Lithospermum erythrorhizon. The sequence continues at coordinate 272,656 of JADFUC010000307.1, forward strand.
ATAAAAGTGGGCGTTTAATGAAAAAAAATGTAAATGGGATAAGCATTGATGCAGTTACTACCAAGCGGTCCTATCATTTGCGTCTGAGGCGCCGAGCAGAATAGAGGCCGTTGATTCGCTAATGTCTTGGCGCTTGCCCGACCGTTAAGGAACACGGGCCCTATCTTATGAAGCGGGCAGGCGGTTCGTCTCTTAAGGGGATGGGCTGTCGACCCGGTTCGATGGACACCTATTGTTCTAACTATTAGAAAATTACTACCCGAAATTTACCATTCCCCACTTCTAGTTTGTAAGTCAAGCAGAGAAGAATTTGGTGTGTTTAGTTTTAACGTGGTTTGCTTTGTCGTATTTCAGGCCTTAGTAAACGTACTACCTCAGAAGTTGCAATGTTTGGAGAAATAATTCATGGTATTTCAGTAATTTTACTAACTTATCAAGTTCCCTTCCTATAGATCTTTCTTTGTTGATTTTATCCGCTTTTGCAGGTAGAGTAGTGACCGATCGTGTATCCGGGTATTCCAAGGGTTTTGGATTTGTAAAGTACAAAACTATAGGAAACTGAAACAGGAATAAGGGCATGGATGCCCTTACTGAGTTGTTATACACACACTCAAATAGTGTTTGTTTGAGGTGAAATGACTATTTTGCCCCAATTTTAAGTGTAGTAGTTATATAAATTATATTCAGGGATAAAATAGTCATTTCAATCCTAAAATTTACTATTTGGGTGTGTGTATTGAATGTATTGTTGTAATAAGGCGTTATTCCACCGCCGTCTTATGAGTCCATCTTATCAATCAATTAATGACGCAAAAAAAATATTT
>JADFUC010001267.1:0-82993 GCA_019722365.1 Lithospermum erythrorhizon
ATCAGTATGCTTCGTTCAGTTGCATATTGCTATATTACATATGTTGTGAAGTACGGAGTATTTTTCCAAGTACTCTTTTTAATCCCAATGTTCCATTTTGTGTTAAGTTCCCATTTACCAGTATAACTACTCTGAATGACATAAACAATCCTTAAATTTTGATAGAAGTCAAAGACTTAATTACCGAAATTTTAATTGGTATCTACTACTAGAAAACATGGTAAATGTGTGTCCCGTTTGACATTATACCCGACACCTGACAATTGGCGTCGGTATGGTGTCGAAAACTCGGCAGCGTTCAGGACCGCTAGAATTCACTCTCGGCACGAGCCGATGCCACTATGTGAAAAACCCACTTGGCCCGTTTGGGCTCGGGCTCCCAGCGTAAACCGATGCTCAATTGTAATTGTGAATTTATTTTATACGGCCTTCGCCCGACACGATTGTTCTTCAATTTTTCAAACCGGCCTTGAGCCGACATCTATACGTATTCTAAATGTTGGCTTGGGCAATGCAGACCTTATCCGACACGGTGCACCAAAATTAAAAAAAATTGGTTTAACATGACATTCGCAGCAAATTGCATTATTGCATTCAATACCCAAAAAGCAAGACGAAGACAATATCCAAAAAACATAAACATAAACAATATCCAAAAAACATAAACATAAACAATATCCAAAAAACATAAACATCAAACAAATAAAATAATAACACAAACAATACCATAAACATCAACGAAAATAATAAAAACGAAATATAACAACATTATTATCAACATAAAAAACGAAATGTAACAAAATTAAACAAAATATTTACCTCAAACAATTTGCCTACAAAATTAAACAATATAAGAGGATTAGTGGACAAAAATAATTAGAAAGACATAAAAATTAACAAAATAATTACCTCAAAAAATTTTCCTACAAAAATCGAACTGACATTAGAAGATTAAAGCTAGACAAAAATAATTAGTAGAAATACACATAAAAAAGTAACAAAATAATAAGCAGAAATATAACAACATTAATACTCAACACAAAAATGAAATGTAACAAAATTAAACAAAATATTCGTCAAAACAAAATTTTACCAAAATGGAAACAATATAAGAAAGATTAGTAGACAAAAAAATTAGAAGATAAAAATGTAACAAATTGTGAACGAGGCATAATTTTCGGAAAGAATTGAATTGTATTATTAGGGTTTAGAAGTGATTAAGATGTGTTTATATATAGTGGTGAGGAGTTGAATTTAAAATCGGCCGGACCCGGCCGCCGTACCGGCCAGTGAAATATTTTCGGTACTAAAAACATTTAATTATTTGGGGAATCACGAGAAATTTGAGTCCCGGCGCCAAACCCGGCCTTGATATTTTAAATTTCATAAATAGCGAAACCGTCTGGCTTGAGCACACGTAGTTATACAACGGTGAAAAAAAATATGATTTGACAACTTACTTATGACGCGATCATAACTGACATTAGAGACATAACCACGACATGCAACCTGACTTAGAAAATACGAATACTACATTTGTAAACTTCATAATCTAATTTGCAGCGTTGTATGCGAGGCTTAATACAAACTTATCCAATTATTACGCGAAAAACTTGAAAATAAAAATATTGGTTCTAATTGCCTTAAATTGTCGCAAATCACTTAGTATTGTTCGAAATAGCCTTCCTCGATGCGACATCATTATCAGGGTAGTCAAACCCAGCGTACTACGAGCATCCCATTTATCGCCCGTGTCGGTTCATCGGTAACAAATTGGAATATCCCCTCTGCTGACTATGTCGGCGTCGTTCGATGGATCAGCAGTAACGGGAGTTGTTGCTGCTTGAAAGATATATTCGGTATTTAAAGATGGCAGCATCAACATTTTTGCATATGAGTCAATGGTAGGCTTCTATGATCCTTCATTCGCGACACACCCTTTGTTTATGCTTTCTACTTGTTGAGATGTAGCGAAGATAATTATCTTTGTTGTGCTTGTGATGCTAGGATAAAGGGTCATCTTTGAGGCTCGCTTTTTGTGTTTGATTTGAACCATTCGTTCTGGGATTATCTGCATCCACTATTTGGTGTCAAACGATAACATTTGGAAAGAGTACAACTTTATCACGTATGTAGTGGTACTACGATTCCCAGATCCTCTTATGACCCCCATAATAATCAGAGATGGAGCATCATCATTACGTAGAACCTTTGACACGAACTCATTATTGCTTAAAGTGCTTTCTTTTATTACGATATTACCTTTAATGTCAAGTAGTACCCATTGGCGTAATAGCCTTGTAACTTTTAATTTGATGCTTGGACCCTTTGCAGGCATCTGCGAGATTGTGCAAGTGTCTCCATATTATTCCGTGTTATATAATGAAACCATTCCATGAAATTTAGACCCTAAATAAATGATTTATTTGTATAATGAATGAGGTAGAAACTTCTTTCAAAGAAAATCATGGTACATCATAGAGTATATAAGATATTTGTTTAGTTAACTATTTTAATTATATAAAATTCATTTATTTCGATATATACTCAGCGAAGGTATTCACATGCCGAGTGTTGCCACAGAATATCATATGGCGATCTTTGCGTTTGTTCAAAGTCATAAATGTTGATGTTTCACTTGAAGCGTGCTCGCCCTGGAGTAGCGAAACAACGACAAAATAGTTGCGTCTTCCGGTTCATTTGGTAAATAGGTACTTCCACGATTTAAGTCGGTTTCAATCCTTCCCTCGAAATTTTGAGCGAGTTCGAAACCTCTTTGACGAATGCGCCTCGCATGTTGAATCCTTGACACGTGCCTTTAAATGCTTTACCGTTTCTTGATCCCAAAGAATCTACAAAGATTTAGAAGGTTAGTTAAATAATTAAATAAGATAAACCCGTTATTGAACATATATTAATAGTCAAATACTCCACGACTCAAGCAGATTACATCCATCTATATTATGCAGGGTTCAAGATTCAATAACTTAAATGCGAGAAGAATATTTGGTAGGTGCTCCGTAAGCATCAAGAATCTTTGGTGGAATATTGTCTCATCTTGCAAATTATCTCAAAAGCGATAATGCGTCCGAGAACCTCACTTGCGTTCCATATTAAGAGTTGTTCTTTGATAATAGGTAGAAAGAAATAACACCGTACGTTGTAGGTTTCCACGTATCGTCAGGCAGAGACATGAAGTGCTCCCCGGAAATGATTTTGAACAATAATATGCACATCATTGACTTTTCGATCCCATTTGAAATTTACATTTTGACATATTTGAAAATGTTTGGAAGGCGTATCCGTCGGGTAATTTGAGCGTGCTAGCAGCTCCTCCTGCGAACTTCTTTTCACATTGTGTTGTGGTTGGGTATACAAAGCTTTTGGTTTATTTCTTACTCATGAATCACCATTGCATATGCAGGTTAGGGTCGTGAACAATGATCAGGTGGCCGCATCCGTTTATTGCCAAATGCTTCCGTTTTTACGGAACATCCCGCTACGGTGTGTAATCCGTTACCGCATTTGTTAGCCTGCGTATGCTTAAAGTCGATGTTGTGTCGATTTTTATGTACACAGTAACTCGAATCCCGGAAAATACTCCTCTTTTCGATTGTGCTTAACATTATACCAGGGCTCTGTGTTCCGCATTTTTGCCACTGGCGAGCACATGAGGATCAATAAAGATCTTAGCGATTATATACCTCGGCTCCATTAAGAAATTAAGCTCTTGTTGCTTGCGTCAGACAAGTTCGTCCTCTGAGAAACTCATTTCTTTGCATCCTGAACCGATGTCCTATAGGAAGAAAAGGACGGTGGCAATCAAACCATGAAAATTTGCGACCCTGCAAGTAATTCTAAAAGCTTTGGTATGCTCCATCCGATGCAGACCGAAGCTAATGCCGTGTGTGCTCTGACGGATAACATGTCATATGCATGAAAATCGCTATTCGTCTAGCGTCAGAAAAACGGCAACCCGCATGTTGAAATTTTGCTCCTATCACGCATGGATGTCTCGGCGGTATGCCTTGACTCGCTGACTGCGTGACGAGGTGGGAGAAAAACATCTATATCTACTCGGATTTTTAGGTCCGGGTATAATCGAGGATAAGAACGAGATATGGCTCCTTACGTACGCTTGATCCGGTGGTAAATTGTACACACAGATAATAAGCATGCTTGAGGAATATGGCGTCGAACTTACCAAAAATTTGCCAAACCATTAAGAACACGAGCAGTACCAGCGTTTCAGCTCTTTTTGCTGAAAAATCTGGATATGTTGCATCAAAATGTTTCTCTGACTGCTCCGTCCACGGTGATCTATTCCGCCCGTAAATGCATGCGGGTCACGGTGCCATGTCGTATCTCGGTATGTCAACTTGACATATACAATGCGTTGTAGCGAAAGGGCTAATGGCGTATATGTCAAAGCCTTACGCAATCGGCTTCCGTTGTTTCTGCTCCCATGCTGCCTAAAATTTAACTCTACAAAACCCGACAACGCTTCCAAGCTATTCGTCCTCTTTGTAAAAACCATAGCACAATTATTCACACAAACGCACTTAATTTTTTGTTTTAGGCAAGAACAAAAGGATTTCAGCAGTTTTTTACGCCTAAATAGAAATCATTCGGAATGTTCTCTCCCTTATTAGGACAGCACCGCTTGATTAAAGAAATCCATCTTTGAAAATATTGTTGTGATATCTGCGACTCAGACTTTAGACTAACCAACTGTGTTGTCATTGATAACTTAGTAAATTCGGTCTGACCGTCCATGCTTAATTTGGTTCACAGCCCATTCAGTCATGTGGGATCTCATTTGTGGTATTTGGATCTTCTCAATCCTTGCGGGTTCTTGAATCTTGACCTCCCCGGCAGCGTGAAGTTTAAACCATCTTCAACCATATGCATATATTGGTTCCCTTTAAATCCAACATTAGAATATGTTTACGCTCATGCGTAAACATTGTGAGGAACATGACGCTCTTGTAGTGAGCCTCCCTAGATGTACTATCTTTCCGCAAGCCATTAGACATCAAATAAAATTACTTGACTAATGTCATACACTTTGCCGTTTACGTACTGCCTCCTACGGACATCTTTATCATTCTACACAATCTATGGCGTGATTTTACGCAACCTGCGAAAACTCTACTAAATAGCAGCAGATGATATAAAGTTCACATAGTCATCTAGACATATGATTATGACATCCAAAACGATCTTCCGACATTTTTCTAAATACATTGAAATTAAACTTGAATTTACATACCAAATTAAACATACTAGTCAATTAAGCATACACTAGTCAATTAAACATATATTTAAATTAAACTAAAATTAAACATCTTTAGTCGATTAAACATTATATAAAATAATAATAAAAACAACATACCTAAATTATAAATTGGTGAAAGAAAATCGACAAAGTTAAGATAGGTTTAGGATTCAATTGGTCAAAGTACTAAATATATTTAAGAGTGGGGTTTGTATAAGAAGTATTATTTTATTGGAAGTAGAGGAAGTGTTTAATGATTGAAAATCAAAATTAATATTGTTGAATCTAATTATTCAACATATAACAAATATAGTTATCGAAAATTAGTTATAAGTTAAGTAGTATTTATATTATAAGTTTAAAAATACAATAAAATATTAGCGTCGATAATACTGGTAAATATACTACATACGAAGTCGAGTTATAGTCCATTCAGCGTCGTGGCTTGATGTTTTTAAATATGTTTTATTTTATTATTTATTAATATATCTAATGATTATTAGTCATAATACTTTATTATATTACTTAAAAGTAATTAACAAACTCTAAAATCAACTGTTTTTTAATGGAAACTGAGCTTCGACAATAGCATGCAGGCACCTCACAACCACTAGCAGAAGCCTTGAGGCCAGAGCACGAGCCATGCCCAAATGCACCAAGTACCCCGTAAAATTGATATTTTATTTGAATCTAATTATTCAACATATATAACAAATATAGTTTATCCAAAAGTATAGTTATAAGTTAAGTAGTATTTATATTATAAAGTTTAAAATATAATAAAATAATGCGTCGATAATACTCGTCTGATATACAAAGAGTCGAGGTTATAGTCCATTCAGCGATCATGTAGTAATGTTTTTTAAATATTTTTATTATAATATTTATTAATATATCTAATGGTATTAGTCATAACACTTTGTTTTATTACTTAAAAAGTAATTAACAAACTCGAAATCAATTTTTTTTTTTAATTATTGACATATAACAAATATAGTTTTGAAAATTAGTTATAAGTTAAGTAGTATTTATATTATAAGTTTAAAATATCCGTAAACATAATAACAAAAATATCCAGTACACACACATCTAAAAGTGACTAGGGGTTTTGGGTGGGGCCCTAACTGGAGGTAGGTGGGGCATTTGGAGGGTCATTTGAGGGGGTGGAGGGGGTCTGAGGTGGGGAACTTTCTTCTTCGTATTAGAATGGATAGAGTACGTGGAGTGCATGAAATTTCTTCCTCTCGGTCGGGATACAAGGTTGGCCAGGTCATTGATCACGATATGGTACCAGGGGTCTAGGTGGGGGTTGGCCATGCGAAACCGGCGCCAGTCCTATGACTAGATCGCCTCCCATAAAAGCTTGGAGCGTGCAGGCAAACTAGGCCACTGGGACGAGGCGTCTAACTAACTACTAACGTCTGCGACTCTGTGACACTTTGTTCCTGCCACCGATGGCTACCTTTACCTCTCACCATGACCTGTTCCTCTCCTCCGACTCCAACAACCTCGCCTGTCACTCCACAGTGGCGCGGCGAAGGCGTTACTTCCGATGGACAGCGTCCATGGCATCTGGTGATGAGTATAACGGCTCGAGCATCCGGCCGTTCAGCAACCACGCCTTGATAGCTAAGTGCATCCTGGCGTCTTGTCCCACGGAACAAGACATTGTACTCATCCTACAGAATTTATAGAAACATAAGAATAAAATATAACTTACTTAAGTTATAGATTACAAATTAAATTTAACGTGCCAAAGAATTGAAACTTACATAAGCTTCTTTGAAGTCTCGGGTTGTAGAATTCCCAATCGGTTACGTATAGCCTGTCATTCTTCTTGTTAAGAAGTCACGCATATTCGGCTGACTTCCCGATCACTATAAATAAAACAAAATTCAAATACACCAATAACGCTTCAAAAAAATATTCAAATCTAATGATAACAAATCCCGGCACCTCTTTATGTATAACAAGGAATGTGTTCACGGGGATCCTGCAGTGTTAGGCAGCGGGGAGTCGCTATGATTTTGTAATAAACTCTTTGGGCTTTCCATTTCTCTTTATCGGCATTCTCTCAGCGGATGGAATGCAGGATCGATTGAGACACGGCGTCCCCAGGAGCAGCAGCGACATTCATCTACACCATGCATCTCCATTATTTGTCTTCTTCCCCGCACATCGGCGGAGTTCGCCCTTTTACTTTGACAAGCCCTCGAAAGAGCTTCGAGCATATGAAGTGCTCACTTAACTTTATTTCATATTCCAGTCTGATAATACAAAAATTAAGTTAGTAAATTCACATTCGATAAACACAAAACTTTTTATAATACTTACTTGTGCCCATATAGGCATTTGGAAATCAATGAAATTGATTCGCTTTTATTAACATTCGACAATTGTGTACAGTAAATTTAGGGTTGGTTAAATGTGATTCTTGGAACTTAGTGTTCAGCAGAATGTTCTCAATTGGGATTAAACTAGAACATGGGTGAGGGGTTCGTTGTAATCAACGAATGTTACTCAATTAGGTTTTTACGTTGATAATGCTTAGAAATATAAATTAAGGATGAGACACTGTTAATTAATTAGTCGATTGAATTAATTCGATAGTTAGTTGAGCTTGTTAGTAACTTGTTGATTCTATTAACAACTTGTTAGTGTTTGATTTTATAGCGGTTTGGTGGCTTATTAGATTGAAATTTCAATTAAAATTTATTCCGGTTTGAACTTTGGTTTGGCCCGTATATAAAAGCGAGCTTATTGGGTTTTCATCACTTAAGTTTTATGGAAAATGAAAAAACAAAGCCTAGCCTCACTCCTTTTTAGCATATTGAAAAGAATTGAAAAATTCTTCTGTTTTCGTCCATTAATCATGTTACAGCGAGCAAAATGCCAAGTTGACCTCTCTACGGTGTGGTTATTGAGTGACTTAAGACTTTCTCAAGTTTGAATATTTTATTTAATTTTAGTTATTGTGTTGACATAGTTGTTAGTTAATTTTGATTTATTTAAAAGTTTATATATTCAATTGATGAATATACTCCATGTAAAAGAAAAAAAATAAACCCGTTTATGTTTTAATTATTTTGATCCTTGTTTCAATGTATTGATTTGATGATTTGGGGACATTTAATTCTTTCATGAATTGAAAAGGGATTAAAAATTGATTAATTGCATTTTTAATTTGAGGTAAGATCATTTTTCGATTTTACGGTGAGGTTTAGAAATTTCATAAAATTACGAAATTAAATCTGTATATTTTTTGACCATTTGTGATTCATGGCGGTTTTTTTCAGAATTTTTTTGAATTTTTAAGTACTCCAAAAATTCATTTTAATTTCTACAGATTATTTTGGGTTTAATCGAAAGAAACTTTGAAACATTTTTGATAAAATTCTGCTTGAGCGTGTTCAATAATGATATTGTTGATGTTCAAAGGAAAAATCTGAAATTTTTGAATTTTTAGGACCTCGAATCGTTTTTACAAAAGTTGTAGTGTCTGGAAAAGCGGCGAAATGAATTACCAAAATCGGTCGCCGAACTTGAACGCTCCCGGCGTGTCGGTGCGAATTTCACGTTCGTGCCTGGAAGGCGTGTCGTCGTGGGTGGCCGGAGGCCGGCGGTTTTGGTAGTTGAAGTTAGAGTAAGTCGTTTAGAAACCACTAATGTATTTTATGTAATTATTTTTGGTTTTAAAATTTATTGGTAATTAATAATTTCGGTTTTTAAATGTTAAATCATAAATTTTGTCATTAAGATGATTGAATATATATCTTGAATGGCATTAAATTTATATTTCCTTTCATAATTATTTTTCGTTAATTGATAATTTTTGAAAATATGTTTCATATAGTGACTTAAATTTTGATTTTGGGTTAATTGCTTGTAAGTAATTATTCCATGATTTAAGTGGCTGATAATTATTGTAATAATTATCATTAATCATGTGGGAATATATTTAAATTTAAAATTTACATTAATTGATAATTAATTGTAAATATAATGGGTAATTAATTAGTCAATTATGAACACATTTAATCTCATTTCATTTAATATATATGACATTAAGTGCATTTATTTGTTTTAATGTTTTGCCCATATATATTGTTATGGAATGGAAAGGAGTATTTAGATATGACCCAGTTTAATTTATTTATTTACGGTCTGCGTACCGGGAAATATTGTAAACGACCTGCTGAGTCGTATTTCTTTTATTGTTGTATTCTTTTACCCATGACTGCGATGTTGTCTAAAGAGATTGAGTTGAGTAGTAGTATGTCTTCTTTGTGGTGGCGTGAAGATAGCATTTCAGCAAGGCGGCGCGGAGAACTTGCTTAAAGTTTCAATTTGAAGAATACAAGACTTAGCATAAAAAGTCTTTGTAATAGGACTTATGTTTAAGCATTTCACTTGTTAAGTGATATAATAGGTCTAAGAGTCCATATTTATATCTGCAAATGTGTGTTATTTATTTACTTTTCATGTTGTGCATGTTCAGCGAATATGTGCTTTATCTATGCATGGTTAAATAAAAGTCGGTATAGTGAACTGATACTTGTACATTTTGGTAAGGATTTGTCTGAGGTTTTATATTTACAATTCATTTGTAAATAAATTGTTTTGAACTTCTGTTGTTTATTTTTAAGATTTGCATATTTCACATTATGTATACGGCGTATTAAGTTTACCTATTTTTGATAAATTCGTTGAACTTGAAACTAAATGCATGACTTTATAATGTGAAATAAAATAGAAGTTAAGGGAGAAATCCGAATGACTTGTTGGAAATAAAGTGTTCTATTGAATTCTTGACCCATTGCAATGGGTTGGCAGCATGCTAATAGAGGATAAAACTTTAAAATACCACAAACATTTAAGACTTGATTCAATCATGTTGATCACGTTGCATGAGCTTTTGGTTGATGAACAAAAGTAAAACGATATGATAAAATAGTTTGATCACTTTTATAACTTCGATTGAGAAAAACTATTGAATGATCTTGAATGTTGTATCTACGTTCGAGGACATGTGATGGTGTTGGTGGTTTTCTTTAACATGATGAACATGGTTCATGAATTGTGAGGAAACAAAAACTTATGTGTAACCAAATAAGCAAATTATATTGGTTCTACGTCATATGCGGATAATTGAACTTAGCAACTATAAGTTGAGATTAATGATTCAACTTCATTATTCGAACTTAAGAAGCATAGAAAGGATTTTTAGTATGAATTGAAGATTTGATTAAATCTCATCTTAAAGAATAATTTTGTCAAATCAATTTTGTAATGTCTTGGAAATTTGTCGATTAATAAAGAGAACACTAGTTTTTGACTCATGATTTAATCATGGATATGAGCAAGATATAAAGAAAGTTATCGAGCTCTTGTGGCATGATAGGCGGCTACATTCTGAGCTTTCTGATTTTAAATCCTCCATGAAGATGGTGGGATTCACAACTATTTTCTTTGCACTTATGAGTAGAAAAAGAATGTCATATTTGACTTACACGTTTTTGTCTCAATTGATTACGATTAAGGAAATATTGCTTTACTATTTCTTTAAAGGACACCTTGAACAACAGCTTGATTGGAATAATACTTATGGATAGCTATTTCGAGGAACTTGGTATAATCTTGAAAAGATAAACTAAGTCAACTCTTACCCAGACTTAGTGGGGAGGTTCGCTAGTCTAAATTAAGTTTTGCCATGTTTACATACTGAGTTAATTGACGATTTGAGTCATTAGACTGATAAATCGAGAGTTGATAAAGTATAGGGAAGGACCATATGAATATCAAGTTACAGTCAGAGAAGTATAAAACGATATAAGTAGTATATCTATCGAAGAATGAGACATCATTCTATTAATATTAAAAGCATTACTTGGTAAGATCGTAATTGAGGAATTGTGTTTATTAGATTTTAACACAAATGGATGAGATCTTTACCAATTTCATATACCAAGATAATTTCATTAACCTTAGATGTGTCCGTTGGTTGATGATACAAGTAAGAATTGTGTTTAGCATTAGGTGAAACACAAAGAATGAAATAATTTCACATATTAAGGTTCTTTACACCTACCTTTAAGGTAGAATTTATTTCATGTATTCAAATAACCCGAGAGTTGTGTTTGATTTGAAACTTTTCTCATATAGGATAGAAGTTAGTATTATGTACATTGTAGAGACATAATTTAACTTTCAGATCAAAGTTGATATTAAATTCATTTTTGTACATAGCCTTGAGGAAGGAAAGGCTGGTATTTATTTCCATCCACTATAGTTTTGTAATTTATTGTATATAGAGTCTTAATTTATGAAATACAAATAGTGGAAATAAATATACTGACTTGAATAATTCAAATTAGGTACCAAGTAGGCGATACGAAACCCGATTATTAAGATCCCGCGGTTATATCAGAATTATCCGCTCTTGATGCATTTAAAGCTAAATGCGGAGTATTTTAAATAATGACATGAATAAATAATACTCCAATAAATTGAGTTGAGGTCATTTAAATGAAATTAGATGTGAATACGTGGGTTGTTTATAAAACTCTATTTTATCTTACGGATGGTGATTCGCATCCGGGTAAAACCAATTCTATTACTTTCTGGATGGTGAATCATTAGAAGTAATAAATGTATTCTCATTAAATGAGCAATCAGTCATGAATGAGCTTTTAATCATACATTTGGTCGAGAAACCAAGATTAAACATATTCATTGGTTAAGTATGCTCATGTTTATTTCAAACTTTCTTATTGCTATTCCACAAGTTGTAACATGTGGGTATAAGCAAGTTATCCAAAGAATGTTCCTAAGTAATGATCAGCGATGATGGATACTTGACATTGTTGGAACTCATCTCAAGCGAGAATATAAAAGTTTCTATACTACTAGAATCTAAAGTTGTAAACTTAAGATTGAGTATAATGGAGTTATATTCCTCACTTTGATACTTGATGAAAATCAATAAGAATCAAGAGTGATGAAGAACCTTGAGTTCCTTAAAGGTTAGTGGGAGCATGACTGCATAAATGAAGTTTATACACTAAATGTTGAAGAAATATTCCTCTGACACTTAAAGGGTATAGTAGTGATTAGATTCTTGTACATTTGTGGCTGACTACATATATATGACACATGCTATAATCGATCACATTATATATGTGATCTTGGATGACATTTGCTTGTTAAAATTTAAGATGTCATGAAGCTCGAAAGTGATTAAAATCTATAATAGAATTTAAATTCTATAAAATAGATGGAATTCTCTTTATTGGCAAAGACAACTTTCTTGCATTTAGAATTAATCCAGCTAGTAAGGACCTGCGTGGCCAAAGAAGTGGTTGAAGTCTATTACATAATAATATGATTCACCGTATGCAGCGTCGAGGTCATGCTGTTGTGTAAAACTATGACGTAAGCGTGATTAGTGGTGGAATTGGCGAAGTTTTACTAAAAAAGGTATTGATTCGAATCGCTTGGTAGTAAGTTTAACGGAGACCGGGAGTAACTATAGTTACATGGAATGGATCAGTTATTGAGTCACTTCACTTGCTTAACTAATGTGATACGGCATTATGGGCAGGTTGTACCATATGAAGGCTATTGGCCAAATTTCAATAATAGGATGAGTCTAGTATGCTCGAATGAGTAAACTAAAGGAAACTTGAAGACTCGGTATTACAACGACTGATAAAATACATTTTTATTCCAGAAAAATATTTATTAAAATAATATGCATTTAATAAAATTAGAGATTTGTTTTAACACTACTTTGAGTAGTGTTGTAAAACCTACCCGTATAGAACCCCGAGGAAGTGGTTGACTTCAATTTAGTCATAGTCGTGCATGACTATGTCATGATAATCTTAGTCATCGATGATTCCTTAGTTGAGAGACGAATTCGATGAATGTAAAAGGCGCTTGTAAGTAGTTTTTCGATAAGGATATGATTGTCAACATCCTCTTGCTTTATATCGTGAAATGATCTAAGAAGTCATGCAGAAGCTTAAAGGATCCATGTATGGATTTAAGCATCCATCTCGGAGTTGAGATCGCTTCCCGCGTGATTCAACGAGAGTTTGGTTTTTCCGCGAGATTAATGAAGGAGCTGACATTGGCAAAGTTCGGTGGGGCTAGTTCGTTCACTTTTCTGCGGAATAAGTTAAGTAATTGATTAAAACAAAAGTTCCTTTGTGTTTTAATGCGATTATTCAACAAACTTCATGAATCGCGTGGTACATTCGTATAGTTATCGATTATTTATTTCGCGGACGTTGAAATGCCCCTATGATTTATGTATTGTATCCTCGATGGGTGAAAAGTTAAATCCACAGGTTAGTGTATATTTTTCTGAAGGCAACATGAATTGTTGATTACGCTCTTGAAGCCTAGAAACATAGGATAGCGAGGCCTTGAGTCGGATGGCGTGGTTTGGGCGACAGCGTTATATGAGGCTAACATGGTGTTTGATTGATGATCAAAATTGATCCGCGTTAGCACTGCGGGACTAGATCGATACCGTGGGCTACGGTCCTGTAGTGAGGCTGAGGTACTTCATGACCCGAAGCGATTCATAGAAGATAATATATATGTGTCTGTGATATTTGTTTAAATTTAGGTCGACAATTCTTAGACTTCTGATATATAACTATACGTGTTATATGAGCTATGTACTTTGATATTGACAACGTCCTTAGGCGGGGATTAATCACACCTCTCAGCACTTGTGATCCATAGCAGTGAGTATAGCGATAGATGTTGATATATTGGGAGAGAGATTTATCCGTCCTTGATATAAGGAAGATACCGAGGCCTCTCATTGCGGTTAGTGCTTGATTGGTTTATGGGACGCCATAGGGTGCTTATTAGTTCATACTCGAGTAAAAGTTGTGGGTGTTCAGCCCAGCGAAAAACACTTTATAGTTTAGCCCTCACGACTAGAGATCGTAGCGATAAAGGAATTGTAGGTAATGCGTCCAAGGGCAAGTGGGGTGTTGGAAATCAATGAGGTGATTTCCTTTTATGCCGTTCGACAATTGTGTATCGGTCATTCACGAGGTTGGTTAAATGTGATTCTTTGAAACTTCCAGTGTTAAAAGTAATTGTATGTTACTAGTTTGGGTTGCAGCTTGATAATTTAAGGGGTTATGAGCGATTGCTAGATCTTGCTAATTGTCGTTACATAATAATAGTAATTGGTCAATTATTATTATTATACAACTTAATATCTGAGCCTAGAAGATCACCTTACACGTAAAGTAGCGTTGGATTATATTTCATGTATGAAATTAAACTACATTTACAACAAATTGAGAGTTGATTGTAATCAACGAATATTCATAATTAAGGATTTTTACATTTGATAGTAACAAAATATAAATTGGATAAACCCGAATTAATTAATTAGTAAATTGAATTAATTCGATAGTTGAATGAGATTGTTAGTAACATTGGTTACTATTAACAATTTGTTAGTGTTTGATTTTACTTAATGGGACTTTAAATAAAAGAAACAGGTGAAGCTCGTTAAGCTGACCGGTTGGGCTTTTAGGTTTGACATATATAAGCAAACTTGTGGGTTTTCATCAGTTTTTATGAAATGTAAAAACAAAGGCCCTAGCTTTTCCTCACTTTCTCCTTTATGTGACGGAAGGCAGGAGAAATTTGAAAAATTCTTCTGCTTGATTTTCATCCATTAAATTCATGTTACAGCAAGCGCAGGATTGACCTCTTAGAAGTGTGGACCAGCTAGAGGCACTACATTTTGAAGTGTTCAACGATGGAATTCAAAGGAGGCCGTGAAAGAAAGGGGCCCAGTTGCAGAACTTCCCGGCGGCATCACTTTAAGTGCTAAATTTATTCATATAGTTGTGCCTTAGCTGATTTTTAGATTAATTTATATATCGTTTGAGGATCAGGGATATGAATTTGGTATTTATCACAAATGAAATTCATACTAGATTAACAATGGCATCATATAGGATGAGTCAATATTAGAATATTTAGACCCTGACTCTACATTTCTCCTCCTTATTCGCTTCCAAAGGTAGCACTTTCACTAAGGCAACCCGATAGCTAAAATAAACAAACAAATATGATTAGATACAAATGATAAATATATATTAATAAAAGCAGAGCTCAATAAAAAAAATACACTTACTTCCGGCGTCGGATATGGTCGCTGACAAGCCGTGTCCCGACACGGCTGGCCCGAAGGTAAGGCTTGCTCGGTGCAGCGTACCGGCAAACACTGCTCGGTGCTCACGTCCGATTACGCAGCAACATTTGCGTCGCTTTCGATCCCGAATGATCAAATGCCTCTATATCCACAAATGATGTGACGGAGAGTCTTTGAACTCTTGGTGGAGGCGGGCATCGATCTGTTCTCCTTGGGAACATTGCCGGCAGTCCCGGTAGGTGTATCGGCGATGTGCTCGTAGGCTTGTCGACCTCGGATCGGGTAAGATGGCAGCCTCACGGTAGAAATGGGCCCATCGATGGGCTCCTCACGAGTCGGATGATGATACACTGGCCTCTTGGCAGCAACTCTCTTCCTACTCTCCATCGTAACCTTAACCGTCCGATTAACTTTAAACCCGCTTGCGAGGAGCCATAAAACCTGCGTTTCAAAGTTCAAACTCGTCAATTTAAAACTAACAAGTTCAATTCAAACTTGAATTTCTATCATGAGATTAAACTATATACATAAAATAATAAATAAATAAATGATCATAAAAAATGTAAAAAATTTGCCATTACATAAAACAAACAAGTTGAACAAATCACTTGGCCAAAACCCGACAATTCAATTAAACAAATTCAATTGCAGTTCAATCAATTAAACACACTTGAAAATTCAAATCCATTTTTTATCTAATTCAAGCTCAAATCTAATTCAAACAATTACCAATTCAATCAACCTAATAAAATCGAATTAAAACTGAATTAAAAAGTTATAACTAAATAAATTAACAAATTAAATCCAATAAATTAGAAACAAAAACAAATTAAAGAAGCCCAATTAAACTTATAACTAATCTCATTAAACGGGTAACCCATATTAGTATATTTAAAAACTTAAAAGAAATTAAATCATAATTAAACATATAACAACAGCGATTAATATACAACTAATTTGGATTAAACAAAAGCGAAAAAAAAAGCGAAATAACGAAAAAAAAAGAAAACCAGCTTTTGTTTAACACAGAATGGGTTGGCGTCGGGTTAGTGAGGTGAGTGGTGTGGAATTAGGCGTGTCGGGGGTGGTGGGGTGTGATGAGAATAATAATGATAATTGTGTAAAAAAATTAGGGTTTTTTATATATATTAGTTTAGGGCGTCGGTATCGTATCGGTATATAATTGATTTTAATTTTTTTTTTTTAGAAAACGACCGTTGCCAAACCGAAAACCCACAGGGCGAACATTTAACTAAGCGAGAACTTGAAATCCCTGACAGTAGGCAGCGCTAGCAAGCCAGCGATATGGCGTGAGTTTTTAAATTCCATTTCTATAAGTACATTTTAATGTGGTATAAATAATTCTTGGAGTTACATAAATATGATACGAATAGACTGTCTTTAACAAAGTGTGCATATTAATAACAGTAGACCATGTGTGCAATCTATATAACTTATGTAACCTCAATGACTAAATCATACAAATTACAAACTTCAGAAACTAAGTCTTAAATTTTATCAAACTTTAATGACTACTTGTGCCATTATCTCTCTTTCACACTTAGTTTTATTGTTTTCCCTAGGAAGTTACAAACTAGTTTTTCAGAACAGATGAAAGATCAACACAATCTTCATAATCCAACAACTCTTGAATCATCTGCTCAATTTGATCATCTTCAGGAGTCATGTAATGCTGAACATCTCTACCACCAAAACTTCCATCAAAACCACCCCAATTCGTCGAAAAACCGCTACCCATTTGGCCTTCATTAGTCATTGGAAGTTCAGAGACAGAGTTCATATGAGGAGGCTGAGGTTGGTACTCAGTAACCTCATTGTTACCACTAGTTCTTTTGCACATTTTTAAGGATTCCGTTTGACACCTTTCCAATTTAGCTATCAATGTAGGAGAAAGAAGTCTTGGTATTTCAGTTTCATCTCCATTGTAAGGGAAGTTTGAACGTGCTCTTGCCCCACACATTAGTATTGCAGCTTCATCATAAGCTCTTGCTGCATCCTCAGCTGTCTCATATGTCCCCAACCATATTCTTGTTTTCCTGTGATTACAATCATAAAGTTAATATAGAGCATATAAACTTCACTAAAACTACTGTAGATAATATATATATACTGGGAGCAAAATATAAGTTGTTAATTTAATCTTGGGACAATCACCCTTAAATCTGAAAAAAACGTATATTTATCCTTAAAGTGGTTAAAATAGAGGGGAGCAAAAATAATTTATGTACACCATCGATTAAAATAAAATATTTTTTTTTTATTATTTTTGAGGGGGAATAATTAAAATATTTATGTACACCATCGATCAAGTCCCGGATCGTGAACCAAAATATAGGGGATAAAGAATATTAAATATGTTTAAATAAAATTTTATTATTTTTTGAGGGGGAATAATTAAAATATTTTATATAAAATCATTCGTAATTACTAGATATTTTTAAAATTTTCAAACATCATAAGGTCGTCGTCCCTCTTGATCTCTTCTAAATTATGTCTGAAATTATGTCTGCTACCATCATCTAGTTGACTTAAAAAAACCGTGAATTCACAGCTGATTACGAAAAGTATTTTTAGTTCACAAGATTTTTCCCGGCCACATGAATTTAAGAACATCTTCTTTCTTTTTATGTTTGCATACCATGCATCATTTTTTAATTGCTTGTACATGTTGTATTGTGGGCATCATGACAATCATACAAAGCATGTACACATTTGTAAAGAATGAGACGTGAAATATAGCAACAAGAAATGACACAGATTGATGATTATTTTCGGAATTTTGCTAACCCAAATCTCACACGGTCCAAGAGTGTATAGTACATTCAATAACAAAAAAGAATAAGAGGAAAACAATTCAAGAATGAGAGAAACTACAATAGAGGATGACGAATTTCGGCGACCCAAGAGCCCCAATGTCGTTGACGAACACCACGATAACGGTGTTGAGGTTTAGCCATTGTTGTCAAGAATAATGCTTTTTTGGAAGTACTTGATTAATTTGTGGCGTGTTTGAAAGAGATCGAACTAAAGAAGAAAATATGAGTTGAGTTAGAATTGTAGGGGAGTGAGGTTTAAAGATACGAGGGGGTATTTCAGATTTGTAAGCAAGTTTTTATTAGGCATTCAAGGAGTTGGCAAACCATATGACCTTTGGACCTATGGGATGTCTCACAAAGTGGAAAAGAAAAATAAAGGTTAAATGTTGTCAATCCCAAGGGAATTGAAGTTTCTTGCACCTTGGTCATGCACGTTGAATAATGCTACCATGTTTTAGAATAATTTTATATCAAAGTAGTTTGTATTTATACTTCAAATCGAAGGATTTTATTATATACTCTTTCTTATCTTTTCTATTTTGTATTTTGTACTTTAAAAAAGTGAACGTGGTATTCGACATACATGACCATGAATACCTCTATTTTTTAGCTTATCGCTCCAACACTTCGCACATATTAAAAAAATAAACATAAGAAAAAAATACATCAAAAATATAACGACAATCAATCAAACAATATAATTAGTTGGTTATTTATTTCAAGAGAAAAATAATCAAAAATATATTAAAAATATAAAAATATTATTTATTACGCTTAAAACAATAACTATAAAAAAACGGAACGAGTATATAGCAACAGTGCATTGAACACACTCATCAATGGATGAAGTAACTAAGAGGCCCCTCGTAGACTACTTTTTATTAATCTAAAAAAATCTACTATTCTTTTTTCATAATCATTTCAACCCACCTATGTTTTTAGCTTTTTATATTGTCATTTAATTATATGATATCTTATACATATTCTCTCTGTTTTTTTGTTACTTGTCATTATAAATATTTACACGTTAATTAAGAAAAGAATTAGTTTAACATATACGTCCTCCATTAATTATCCACTAAATATTTACTTTTTTCTATTTAATATCCAAAAGTAGTGTATAATACCAAAATTTGAACAAATAAAAAATTTCAGTTTTGCCACAAAATATGACCCCATTACTCTTAAAACTTAATTTTTAGTTTCAAAATTGACTTCCAAACGCATCCTAGGATTAAAATACAACTTTTGTATCACTTACGGGAACTAAACGACGACTACTACAATATCACTATTAAAGATCAAAATGTAATTTAATGCTACTTTCGAAAATCATTTCGGAAATTCGCCCTGAAGATATACATAATGGTCAAAGGATATACAGGTTTTTAAGAATAAAATGTCCCTCTACATGGAGGAGTACAGTGGATTCAGAAATTGATTTGTTTATATTATTAGTTAATTTATGGTTTAGAGAAATATTTTTCATTTATCATAATCGTTTAGAACACTAGAAGATGGATGATATAAGTACAAGATTACATGGCTCCCATAGTCCCATTACATGCGTGCATTTACTACACTTAGTATATGTCACCCAAGATAAATTAACCTGGTGAAGTTAACGAAAGACTAACTAACAAAGACCTTAATCTCTTTATTGCATACCAATGCCAAGCCCAAGCAGTAATCCTCGTGATCAGAAATACTCTGGCTAGTGCTAATCTCGTCCCCCCACTCCGCCATGACATCCCGCAGAATTCACCTCCTCCGTAATTCGGTAATGCGAACCTCGGCGATCAAGTAAACTTAATATCTCGGGCTTCAAATAAGAAGGTCAAGACAAAAAAGAAGATTAAATATTGAGTATATAGGAGTACTAATGTTTAGCATTATCATTCATATTTATTGCTTCCATCTCAATCCGATTAAGAAGTTTGACCAAGTATTTGAAAGACGCACTACTATTTCTCATTACATGCATTTAAGTACTGTTCGCTCGTTGGTAATAATAACGAACAGTATAATTTTAGATGACTCGATTCATCTGACACGGTATGTGTGTTTACGGGGCCGTCTTTGAGGATGTGCCAAAGGGGTTCTTTATTTGCACAGGAACCAAAATCTATAGGGATTCTTAATATTTTATTATATATTATATAAATTATAATTGAAATTTTTGTGTAATTATTAAATATATTAATATGAAAAAAGCTAATACGAAATGTAGCTCAAGCTCTCTCTCAAGAATGTATTCTCTTCTCTTATTTTTTGTTAAGGCTTAATGCTTTATTTTTACCAAAGTCCTTTTCTAATTCAAATAGATCGTCCTTATCGTAATTTCTTTTATTTTTAAGTTGTAATTTGATGATTTCTTTTTATTTTAAGTTTTTTAAAAATTCAAAATATATAGGGACCCATCTTATTTAAATAAAATTATTTTCATCTACTTGTTTGAAATAATGAGACAGCCCTGTGTGTTTATGTATGTACGTAAGTAAATAACAGAAACATTTGTATTTCAAGAAGTTTATTATAGGTTTTTTGATGGATTTATGAAATTCATAAGCATATAGTATGTATATTACAAGAAGTTCAAAGGATGAATGATTTATGAATGCTGGGAAAATAGAATGTTAAAAAAAACTAGTCAATGATTATTATGAAATGAATTCATTTGAGCAAAGCAAAGCACAATGATGCCTGGCTCTCATGCACAAAATTTCATAATGACTACTCTTCAACTTTAGATATTGGCGTCTCTCTGTTTTTCGAAGTAGGATGTTTATGTCTTTATTTAAATTATGTAAATGTAAAATTTATCAACAATTAAAAAATTCGGTATTAAGACAAGCAGAAGAACATAATCAGTTATCACTGATATGATACGTAGCCTGCAACTAAATCTAGACTACAACAAAACAAAAGGAAAAAAAAAAGGTATTGATCAAAGAAGTTGACGAAACAACAATTTTGACAGGTTAAACATTTTTTGAAGAATGATTCGTTACATATTAAATATGTTGAATCAACACGAGATGGCTTACATAATCATCCTTATTGTCAAATAGTTCACTGTGAAATTCTATAAATTATTAACATGATATCATATGTATATGACTACCAGTGAATTATCAATTGACGATCTTGAAAATATTACATATTTAAGTTGAAACTTTGTACACATGATTTTCAAGAATAAAGTTAAGGAAGAGAATATATTTTACACAAAAATAGAGCAGATAGAGAGAATTTTAACCCCAAAAAGAGTTAACAAAGAGAATTTTGTAACAAAAGGAGTCAAAAAAGAGAATAAAAAATGTAGTCAAGTATAAACAGATTAAACTGATGCTTTTCAAATGTTGTGATCGAACAAAAAACACAGTATATATCTAGAGTATTTTTATTTCCCCTGTTTTATAAGAGTACCCATAACATCATTGCTCAATATTCAACTGTATACATAGAACATAATCCGACGAAATGCATATGTGGTAATATATATAAGTATACTACGTTGGATCCAAATACATGCATTTATAATATGTTCAAGTTATTTAGTTATCCATGCTGTTAGTTACTATTAATAAAACGTAGTATATGAAAGTGTATGATAGGTTATAGATTTGAATAGTACTCTCTATTACAGTATTCTTTATTAAGACTGGACTTTCAACTATTTTTGTCAATTTAGTAGAAATGGTCCTTTGGGAACCGCTTGGGGACAATCGGTTTAGCCTCGGATCCGGGATAATGGGCGCCAGATGTAGAAGTTTGGTATATTCTCGCAATTTCGGGATCCATCATCGCATTCCTAAAAGTTAGTAAATCAAGGTAAATGATTGTATTAATCGCGACGATCGCTTGGGTGACGGGAATTTGCTTTTAATGTACTATGAATAGTAAAACAGCGCTAAAAAGTGATCGTATCATAACATGTGACATTTATAGGCAAAGACAACTTTTAACGAACATTGCTTGGCTCGATGGTGACACTTATCACCATCCGAACGGTTCCCGCCTCATGGATTCTTTATTCGGATATGGCCCAATGCCTCGGGGCCGTACCCTCGCTAATATCTCAAGCATTAACACGCTATTCCTACCTCGATGAAATCTTTTGTTTAATTTGTACTTTACCTTTTCATTTGTCCAAACCCTTTCATCTTCACCCCTTCAATCTCTAGCTTCTTCATCTTCCTCATCGACCTCTTTTCTTGGAATAACTATAAATTTACTGTGAGTACCTTTCTTACTACCCTTTTAGCTTTATCAAAAGAGCATGTATCAAGGCTTTTCACGTAAACTAAGAAGTTATTTCCTTCAAAGGTTTTGGGTTTCCAACCCCCTCTAAACCTGTAAATTTCTGTTCAAGATTCTTGGTAATGAAGTTGATTTGTAGTTTATAGGGTGTTTTCTGCCACTTCCTAGTTACTCTCTTTACTTAATCTAGGTTTGAAGTCGTTTTTTTTGGGTTTTCTCATTCTTGAAAAAGCGGGTTCCGGGCCTAAAATTTTGAATGTTCTTGGAGCCCTTTTCAATTCTCCTCAAAATACCCATGTTTTGCCTTTGATTCTTTCTCATCTTTGTGTTTCTTGTTTAACCTTAATCGACTTCTTGAATCAGACATGCCCTGCGATCCTCCTCAAGAGATTCCCCCCACCCACGCTTCTAGTCTCTACGGCCTTTCTCAACAACGGTTCCCCTAGGGAAGACCTGTGGGACCGACCGCCTCTGGTCACTTCAACGGATCCCCGAAACCCTCGCTTCTTGCAGATTACATATCAAGCGGTGGGTACGTGGTCACTTATGGAAATTTGACTTTTCCCGAGACCAAGATCCATTTGCTAATATAGCGATTCCTCGTGGCTCATGTTGTAGCGAGTCGGTTCAATGATGCGGAAATAGATGAGAACCAGCAGGAATCAGATGCCATCTCAAATTAACCCTTTGTCTGCTCATCCTCCCTCTTCCACCACACAAATAAGTTCTTCTCTCCCCTAAGTTCGGCTCTCTTACCTCCCGCTTTCCCAATCCACGCGGTTCGCAGTTCGGTGAAATGACAAAACCAAAGCGACACTCCCAATTATAATACGGATTCTTACTGCCAAGATTGTTCTCGGATGAGAACCTTACAAACTTTGGGCAATATTTATCTATTCTTTCATTTAGAGAAATGCTCTTTCCTCATGAGATCGATCTTCGAACTGCTTAGTTGGACCTTCCTTACAGCGGCGCGCTTTGTTGGATAAAATATGCAAACTTGATTCAAAACTTTAATAAAAACAACATATTTTGTATAGGATCAATTTGGTGATTAAACTATGAACTAAATAAATA
This sequence comes from Lithospermum erythrorhizon, assembly GCA_019722365.1. Classification (NCBI taxonomy): domain Eukaryota; kingdom Viridiplantae; phylum Streptophyta; class Magnoliopsida; order Boraginales; family Boraginaceae; genus Lithospermum; species Lithospermum erythrorhizon. The sequence continues at coordinate 23,651 of JADFUC010001267.1, forward strand.
ACGGAAAAACTTACGAGTTCTAGCGGAAGCCTATCAACAATCCAATCTCGAAAGCACTCCAATCAGAATGCCTAGTTACCCACACCAGAGGGTCAATCCCCGCACTCGGGTTTGTGAACCAAAGCAATTGGATGAAAATCAAGAGAAGAATACTAATTATTCCCTTGATATTTTCGCCACTTTTAGAAGCAGGGAGGTTGTGGTTTTTTTCCCTGCTTTTGTTGTATAATTAAAAACCTAATAAGCTTAGCTTACAGGTTAACCTAAAACTCAACCTAATAGCTTTAACGACGAATTCGCTTAATCTTAATTAAACCGTTAAGTAAATTGAATATTAACGAAGTTGTTACTATGTAATTCAATAAGTTACTAATTTAGCTCAATTCAACTATTAAATTAATTAAACTGACTAGTTAATTAATTCGGGTTCATCTAATTTATATTTTACATTATCAATGTAAAATTCCCGATTGAGAATATTCGTTGATTACAATCAACTCTCAATTTAGCAAATGCAGTTTAATTTCATACATGAAATATAACTCAACGCCACCGATATGCGCCGACCTTCTATGTTTGGGATACGCCGTACAATAATATAATCGACCATTATTATTATAACGACATGCACGGGATCTAGCACCCAGGTTAATCCTCGGCTATCGCGAACCCGACTAGTAAATTATAATTACTTATGATTGAATGTTCCGCTTTATGTAATCATATTCACTAAACTAGTAAAATGAATTGTTACAACAATTGTCGTGAATGGGCAATGTAAATTTAAACCACAAATCTGCTGATTTTCAACACTCCCACTTGCCCTCGACGACATTACTTTACAATTCCTTTGTCTCGCTGGTTCAGTCATGACTAACCATAAGAAGTGTGTCATGAAACACCCATGACTTTCTTTACCTCGAATCCATGGAAACCATTAATATCGATAAACCGACAACGCCGGGCGTATAATCAACTATGATTCTCCCAGAGTTCCCAGATCTACCTCATGTCAAGGATGGACAAATCCCCTTTATAATATATCAACATCTACTTCTTATACTTAATCGCGGTCACCCAACATACGCCGTTATGATCCTCGCTTAAGGCGCATCGCTTGACATAGTCAAAGCACACAACTCATATAATATAGATAGTTATATACGCGGTCTAAGAATTACTAAACTTCAATGGGGCTTCTAAGGAAATATTATACTACATGGCCCTCGGTATCCAATCAATTAATCCCCCAAACCGGGAAGTTTTAAGCTCGAAAACGAAATAGTAAAAGGAGGAAAAGCAGGAAGCCACTAAATTGAAGACTTCTCGGCCGCTCTACCGCTCAAGCCAGCATGCCAAATGTAGTTGAGCCGCATAAGCCCTTTGTAGATGTGGGCGAGTACTACAGCACTCGTCAATTCTAAGTACGGGAGCGTGCTCTCAGCCTAATAAGGTAGCCGACTGCCTTGTTTGCTCGCGAAGTTTCTACACTGTAGAATGAAAGATTCCGGTACGGTAAGTAAGACTCTTTCAGCCGACCAATTATAGAACAGGATAGAGCAATAAATGGGGCTGCCCGCAGGAAAGTCGAAGAACCCCTATGTAAAGAATAGAAAAGGCCTACCAGGCCTTCTTTTTTCCCCCGCCCGATGCGCAGTTCGAAAAATCATCATAGACACGACATTTCGCAATCCTACTCGCAGAGTACGTAATCGAGAATAAGTGGGCACCGATTAATGGAAATTAAGCGAGGCCAACAAAGGGAGTTAAACCCCGTTGTCCTCGTCTTTCCTCTAACAGAGACGAATCTTCTACTCTAGCCACTCGATTCCGGGGAGCACTTTTTTACATTAATCACATCCCTCTCAAATACCTAGTCCACAAAAACTCTGTAAGAAACGATGAAAGAAAACAGAGGGGATTTAACTTCTTTTTATGTCTTTGTGTATCAACGTAATGCATTTGTAGGTTTTAATTTTGCCCCACTCCTTCTCCAACCTTACCCCACCGAAGCTCAATCGAGCCACCCCTGGCTTATTTCCTGGCTCGACCGAGAAGACACTCCGATTCAAGGAATCCTCCATTTCCCGCCACAGTAGTCTCACTCAAATTGCGCCTAAAACATTAATATTTTTACCCAAATTCCATGAAATCAGCCAAAAAGACACCCAAATCTAGTAAGAACTCATAAATTCCATCCAATACCACACAATATCAAAGCCAAATAATCATGAATCAAACCCAATCATGAGGACATCAACAATTCCAAATCTGGCGAACCGAACCCAACCACCACCCCAAATCGACTGCAATCATCACCACAACCCACAAAAAACTGGAACCACCCAAATCGAAATTGCAGAAAACTCTGCCTTCTTGTTCAACCAGTGATAATCAAGATGAATGGGTTTCAAATTTGCAAGATTGTACCTTTTTAAGGTTGTGATAAAATTGTTGTTCTAAAAAATTATTTCTTAACTATAAATTATGAAAGGTCTAATTTGAATAACTTATAACAATAATACTGCCTTCGTAGCAATAATACTCCCTTTGTAGCGAACATTGCGTACCGTTTGGGGTTGCGTGGGGTAGGGTGGTTTACAAGGTAGCAGTAGGGGGAGAGAGGAATGGGTAAGGTGAGATATATTAAAAGAAGAAAGGTTGGGGGTTTATTTTAATTATGTAAAATATTTAAATATGTCTCTATACTTAAGTATAGTTTTAGGGGTAAAAAAGTTATTTTACTGGTTAATGTAGGGGTACCATAGTCATATCATATTTTTTGGGTAAAAAATGGATTGAGGGGGCAATCATGAAAAGAATGAAAGTTCAGGGGGCAATCCTAACAAGAGTGGAAGTTCAGGAGGCAGAGGTGACAAGATACGAAAGTTCAGGGGACAACTTGACAAGATAACGATAGTACATGGGGCAAACGGCTAATTAGCCCAAAATAAATAATTAAAATTAATCCTTCCATCCTATTTTTAAGGGGTGTTTGTTTTTTCACAAAGTGCTAAAAAATTTAAATTTTGTCTCAAAAATTAGTTTTAACTCTTGTTTTAAAACTAAACAATAACGGGTTTTGATATTGCCAAAAAAGTAAAGTAATCTTAGAGTTTGAGTGAATACAAATTTGAGCATATAAATCGAAATCAATTAAAATAAATGGGATATAAAAATATTAAATCTTATTGATTTCCACAACAATTCTATCTTCTCGAATCATCAAAATCCTGATCCTTGTAAGCTTGGACTCAAGTGGAGCTTATCGTTTTTCTATTAATTTATTGCTCCTAAATTTATAAAAATTGAATAAATAAATATCATAATATATTTAAATATGCCTCGAAATTCATCCTCTTCAACATGTAGAAAAGCTATTAATTCTTCGGCTGATTTGTTCCGTTCTGGTAAGGACTTGTTTGCTTTATCTAATAATTCTTTTTATGTTTTTATTTTCTTATTATGTAATTTTTGGTATCTAATCTTTAATGCTATTTTATTACTCCCTCCATCCCAAGTAAATTATCAAAATTAACAAACTTCCATTCTTAATCAAATTTATAAACTTAATAGTAAATCGCGGTGAAAATACTATATTTTGATCTATTTTTCGGAAGATATTATACACCATATTAGAAAATATTTGAGATCAAAGTTTAAAAGGTCAATATATAAAATTAGAAAGTGGACGATCTTTTAGAGTATTTAATTCAAGTTGCTGATCATGTGGTAATTAGGTGTTTTTTGTGCTTAATATGTGGATTTAGTTTTGTTTTGGTTTTCTTATTCTATGTAGTTAGCTGTGACTTTTCTGCTTAATTATGTCGTTTTAGCGTTCTTTTGGTTTTCTTATTCTATGATATCAAAGAAGTTTGAAACTTTTTTTTAGTTTCTAGTTGATATGGTAATTAGATGTGTTTTTTCTACTAGATTATGTCGTTTAAGTATTCGTTTTATCTCCTTATTCTGTAATTTGTATAAAATTTGGAACTTTTTAGTATCTGGTGGCTGAATCTTTTATTTTATTTTATAATTTGATATTATAAGGTATGGATTTCTATTCATTACCGGGAGCTCTTAGTGCTAGTTGACTTCATCTTCTTGCAGGAGCAGTCTCCTTTTTTCACTCGAAAACACTGCGTTTTCTGAATTAAAATAAATTGATTGGGTTTTAACAATGTTTTGCTATTGGTAATCAGTTAAGTTAAGGTTTTGGAGAGATCAGGTTATTTAGATAAGGAGTATTTAGTTTGTTTGTACAGTGTTTTTCTTTTGTATTGGACGAATTGCCTAGTTGTAAGACAATCGTTAAGAGCTATGAGCGGTGTTGTAGCTAATTGGATGGGAGTATCCCTTTAGAGGAATTACCTAGTTGTAAGACATTTTCGTTAAGAGCTATGATCTTGGTCTTGTATCTAGTTAGATGGGAGTATTCCTTTAGAGCTCGAGGTTTCTGTTATCAGCTGGAGTTCAGATATTGTTGAGATCATATGGTTAGACTTCACGAAGAGAAATATACATTACCTATAGTTGCTGGTTTTTTTTAGTAATCAAGAAAAAGTTTGCTATTTATGGAGGTAGTAGAAGTGTAGAACAATAAGTATAACTGTTTATGTTAAAATTTACTTATTGTTCTTTTTCCCTTTCAATTTCTCTAAAAGAACAATATGTGCGTGTTTCTTTTGATATTATTGTATAAATGGATGATAATATGGCACATCATTTCAAGGTTCTCCTTGTCTTTCTTTTGCAAGCTAGCAACTGATATTACTCTCGTTGTTCTTATATATTCTTCAGACACGTGCATGTAAGGTGACAATTGTTTAGGCATTCTCTCAAGTGAGAATGGTGTAATTCCTTTAGTTTATGGTGTTGTTGTTTGCCCTTTCCATTATTGCAATTTGTTGTTCCAGTTGAAGGAAAAGAGTATAAATCAATTATTTCTTAAAATTGGCGTCTTTTGGAATGATTAACTGTTAGTATATTCAACAGTATATATGGTATATGTCAATGTATATTAGGGTATTCCCCGTTTCCGATTGAATTTCAGAAAGTTGATACTCCTTTCATATGTGGCTATAACTTTTGTTGCAAGTTATCCTGTTGGAAGATTTGTGATATTTACTGACTGATGGTCCGTCTTTTCAGCCACAGGTAAAGCTGCAAATAAGGAGTTGGAAAGGATTGATCAGCTATTTTATACCTATGCGAGTAATTCCTCTGAGATAATTGAGTAAGTAATTTATGTTAATTTAGAAAAAGTAATTTTGCAACAGCAGTTGTCCATCAATTTATGTACTTGGATATAAACAAGAGCAGCATATATGTAGTTGTCTCTTTGTCATGTTGTTTATGTTCGAATACATGATCTTACGCGCCTATATATTCATTTACTCCTTTTGTCTTACTATATGTATGTTTCTTTTCTTTCTTTGATAAAAATATGTATGTTTCTTTGCTTGTGCATTGACTGATGTATTATATTTTACTAGCCCTGAAAGTATTGAGTCTCTTTGCTCGGATTTGGAGGTAGATCATACAGATGTCCGGATTCTAATGCTTGCTTGGTAATGTCTCCTAACACCTGTTTGCCTATCTTTGTTTGTTGATAATCTTCCATATTACATAACTTATTACCCATAATCTGGATTTCAGGAAAATGCAAGCTGAAAAACAAGGATTCTTTACCCTGGTAAGCACGGTTGATTCTTAGAAATTTTATCAGTAAAAGCGAGGCTTGATTCTTTAAAATTCTATCAGATTCTGTTATCAGTATGTTTGGTTCAATCTTAAGGCTTAAAGGCTATTCAGTCTTAAGGCTTCTAGTAAAATTATAGTATATCTTTATATGTTTCAGTTATGGTATATGGTTATTCTATTTCCTTTTTCGTTATACGATATGATTGCAATTTCAGGATGAATGGCGAAAGGGTCTTAAAGCTTTGAGAGCTGACACAATTGTTAAATTAAAGAAAGCACTTCCAGAATTGGAGACTGAGGTACATATTTTTTTGTCTTTGTTTGTGAGGCAAACATACTATCCTGAGATGCGGTAAAGAGACTTGCATCTTTCACTTCAATCAGAATTTTCTTATTTCCTGCCTCTTTTTGAATAGGTGAGAAGACCATCAGTATTTCCAGACTTCTATTCGTATGCCTTCAGATATTGCCTGACAGGTACCAATTATGTGTTAACCTTATTAATCACACTCAACTTATAGAAAAAGAAGATCTCTAGTTCTTGATTGCTGAATGGATTCCTTATATTCGTTCAGAGGAAAAACAGAAGAGCATAGATATAGAGAATGCATGTGTACTGCTAGATCTTGTTCTAGGGTCTCAGTGTCGACCCCAAGTTGATTCATTTGTACAGTATTTAAAGGTAAGTACGATGCCTTTGCTAATTCTCTGTTCAATAAACAATTTGTATCTAAACCACTTCCATCGTGCTGCTGACTTTTGGGGTTAATAAGCTTGAGTTTATGAGTAATTTTTATGATGCTAGTAAGCAAATGATAGAGGTGCCTCACCAACTATCAACTTATAGAGATAAAGCAAAAGAATGGATGGATACGGGGTTGGGTAATATTTATACCTTAATAGAATAAAATTAATATTAGTTAAATCGTACCAAAGGTATGATTTCATTTCGATTTATTGATTAGGAATTTAGGATCATATGCACATTAATTGAAATGAAAATAAAAACAGATCAAAGGCTTGCTGTAGTTATTAGGCCAGAATGTTTCAGGTTTTCCGAATTTTCATGCCCTATTTTATATTTGCTGGCTCTTGGCTCATTACATTACCTACACTTCTTATCTATTTCGAAATTGTAGATAGTTTTTACAAATCATGTTGGGTCAATTTGGAGACAAAGGATCTCCTGCTAACACACTATATGCTAACACTGTGCTAACATGCTCGATTCGAGTATATATACTCAAATGTGTATGATTTGAGTATATATATACACTTAAACACATTTACTTCCTAAAACTAAGTATTTTCAGAGTATATATATACTCAAATGTTTATGATTCGAGTACATATGTACTCTAATGTGTGTGTTAGCATAGTTAGCACCAAATTGTGTTAGCACCATAGAGGAGCCCATATCCAAAGCTGGAAAGGGTTCCAAATATTATATTTAATGATTTTACGTGCATCTAACAGTAAACGGAAAAAAAACCCAATAATTGATACTTATTTTCTGTGTTGTGGTTTTTTTCTCCAGTCACAGAACGATTACAAAGTTATAAACATGGATCAGTGGATGGGATTCCACCGCTTTTGCAATGAGGTAAAATCACAGATTTTAGTGTTCTGCAATCTAATCTGTATGAATGCATCTCCAAAAGAAATAAGCAGCATATTATCATCTTCCCTTTATCCCATCTGCCAGTGTTTTAAACATTGCTTTCTTGGCAGGATCATCTGCTTCCCGTTACCATATGAATTATCTTAATCCTCTGTATGTTGGTGCAGATAACTTTTCCAAGTCTCGCTAATTATGATCCGGACTCTGCATGGCCATTGATCCTCGATAACTACGTTGAATGGTTGAATGGTGGAAAATGAGATTGGATGGTTCAAACACTTTAAAACAAAATATAAATAGTGTTTGGTACGATTAATATTTATACATTGATGAATCGCTTTCTGTTTTGATATTGCCAATTGACACTTGCAGGAGCCTTGAGTCTTAAAATCAAAATATAAATAGTGTCCCAAGTATTTGATATGTATACAAGCCTTTCCCAAATGAGATTGTTACAACATTGATATTAGTAGATGATGTCCAAATGAATGAATTATATGCTACATTTGATTGGTTACTTAGAGGTGATTTGTAAAAATTATATCCTCGGACTTGTGAATTGTAAAACTTTCTCTGGCAATAGTTGCATGAAAAGATTCTTGGCTCAGAAGCAGTGTTCAAAGAGTGGATTAGATTGAGTTCTTGATTTGGAATTTTGATAGATAGGCTTAGATCAAGAGGAATTAGATTGGAACTTGAATTTTTATTCAACTTGTTATTGATCTTGTTCTTTCGTAGTGTTGCTATACATTGAGTTGATTCTGCTTGGTCATCAACTTTCTGGTATATACCAACCTCATGAGAAACAATTGTGGATTAATTAACACTAGCAGGATAGCTCATCTCAACATATCTCAATGCCTCTTAAGAGGCTTCCATTTAAGTAGGATAAGAGGTTGGATAGTAAACAGCCTATCTTGTGATAACAAGGAAGCTGCTTCCAATTGCTCCAAGAGTGAAATATTTTGGTTGGAATCAAGGAATGTGGTGTGGAAGGGGAAACTATCAAAACAGATGCTTTGATTAAGACCTTATAGTAATGAATCGAGTAGATAAAGGGCTAGATTAAGAAATGGCAAATGGGCAAGGGCCTTCTTTGTATATACCCCATTGATTGTTTTCTTCCTAACTTTATACACCACACATAGCCTAACTTTAGAGCATAATTCTATTTACTGTTAAGTATAATGTTAATCTCATAAAGATGATATATTCCAAACGTTAAGAATCTATTAGTATCATCTAAAAGGATATACATACTCTGCAGCATCGGCTTAACGTTGATCTTAAGTTGAAAATAGAGCCTAGTTAGAGAAAATGATCTTCCATGAGCAAAATTGTACACTGGGAAATCAGAGTACTAAATCATGAAGGTGCATTGAGAATATATCTCCTCTCATATAAGCCAATCACTTGATCAGCGACGGTCCACATTATCGCCTGGCCAGGAGGGATCCTCATCAGTCGAGGTATCAGTCCCTTCCACAAAGAAAGCAACCCTTCCTCAGCATAAATAGTCGAGATTGCATGAAACATGCCTTTGTACTTCAACTCACCACCTGATCGACTTTGAGCCATCAGCCTTGTTTTCACCACATCAAACGGACCAGTACATACGGGACCAGCACTCCCTGCAAGGAATCCTGATATCATAGACTGATAAGGTTGGAGAACTTTCCCATCACCTTCATGTTTATTCCATAATAACCCATCAAATGCATTTTTAGCTGTGAACATGGCGGCTTGGTTTGTCCCATTCCGCATCACAGTAGGGGAAGTTCCTGCCCAAAGGCCTCGAACACCTTCTTCATGGACTATCGTGTGTGCACAGTGAACAGGTCCTTTATATTTTAGAAGTTCATGGCTCAACCCTCTCTGCTGCTGTAGTTTAATCTTCACCACCTGAAAGGACAAGTAATCAGCACAAGTGTTTCATATCGACTTTCTGGGAAGTCGATAATAGCAACTCAGAGCTTATTCAAGGACTGCAGATGCTATCATAGGATTCATAGGACATAAAGGAGAAACTTCAAGCCCCATAATCCAACTGCAAAAACAAAGGAATCGCTAAAGCATGATAAAAGATAATGATCGACTATAGTATTTCACATGCACTTCCACATGCCAAAATAGTCTCCAGTTATGCATTGCTATAAAGTAGACATAACATAGATGCTGTAAAAGTAATCAGATAGAACTTTTTAGTTAAACGGATCTCTGATCACTATATCTAACCTCAAAAGGTGTGACAATCACAAGAGCCTCAAGCACGCCAGCGCCAAACCCAGAGAGGTACGAAGCCAGCGCTTAAGTTTCTGTCTCTTGCATCCTTGAGAGCCCCCTGAAGGACAGCATTTGATCCCCATCCGGCATTTGAGAGCCTGAGAAAGCAAAAGGCAGCCTTTCCACAATGCACTACCTTTCACTTACCTATGTAGTGCTGCAATGGATAATTCCTTTATATGCACCGCTGTGATCCAGCTGAAGCCGAGTTTTGATCACATCAATGGGCTGCAAACAACTCGCTTCCATAAACCCCCCTAACGACCCAGAAATGGCCTTCAAGTATGGTGGGATCATTTTCTTGTTGTCCTGCTTACCTTTTTCAGCCATTTTTTGGAATACTAATTTGATGCAGCAGCGAAAAAAAATGACCTTTTGGGAGGAAATCAACGAGCTATGCTGGTAACTGTGTCATTATATTGGAAAGAGATGTGCTCTGCATTCAAGAGGGAATTATCAGTGACAATGCTGCACTATAGACTAAATATAAAATCAGGACTAATTTTGTTTAGCAATACTAGATCAATCCATTAACCAATCTGGGAGAGAAGTTTGAAGCACTTTGTCAATAAGCCAATTAATGTCTTCGTCCATGTACATACATACATTAGCATGCCCCAATGCCTTTGAAGAGGCTCCCGCCTAACCGGGGTAAAGGGGTAGGATGGTGCAGCCTTACCTTTATCGTTTTAATCCTTGTTCTGCTATGATGTTCCCGTTAAGCAACAACTCAATCCTCTAAGAAGAATAATTTGCCATATGATGAGTTAACATCTAAACAAACCTGATAAATGAGAGAAAATCATCTTACAACCAATATATAATTCTATATACATCAGAACTTCCAATTAGACTAACCTGAAACAATGTATACAAGTTTGCAACCAATAAGCCTACATGCAAACTCATCAAACAATTCCCCAAGAACCACCTATTAAATTACATACATGATATCAATTCAACATTCATCTTTACGTTACAACTCTAATTAAACAGTGATTCATCCAAGGCTCCTGCAAATTGTGATTCTACAACTTCATTGTTAACCACATTATAGATAGACTCAGCAACATGCAGATGAATCATACTGATTTATATTATACATCTTCAAATCATCTTTATTCCTAAAATAAATACTCCTCTGTCTCTAAAAAAGATTTGTCCAACATTTTCAATGTTCAAAATTAATAATCTATTGAAATCTGAATTACAAACATAATTATGTTTTTAATCCAAATTATCATATTAATAGTAAAGTAACATTAAAGATCCTATGTTTTGATACATTCTTCACCCAATATTATATAACATTTATTAATACATGCCCGTGAAATATCATTTTAAAACAAATATTAAAGTTTAAATTAGAATTTTCTTTGTCACTAATATTAACAATGTATATATGAAAAAACATGAACTTCAAAATTATCATATTAATAGTAAAGTAACAAAAAAAAATTATTTTTTGATATATTTTTCACTTAATATTATACAACACATAAAAAAAATATTCATAACCATCAAAATTTTAATACTTGGACATTTTATTTGAAATGCATGTAGTAATTCTGCCACATGCCCACATTGAGCCATGAAAAAAATAAAATGATGAAATTGATGATTCAAATTTTGAAAAACAAACTAATAACGAATACCAGAGAGAAAGCTAATTGAGGTGTGAGGGGGGGATGTATTTAGAGGTTTAGAATTGATTGTAAACAAGGGTAAATGGGTGTACAATTTATTGAAAATATAGCAACAAAACTTTTCTCCAAACCAATTTCACATAAAATCCTTTCCTTTTCAATTTCTGCCCCTTCAATTTGCTCTCCAACTAAAAATTATGTAATACCTACTACATTGATATAGAAATTCAATTTGAGGAGCAAAAAATTGAAAAAAAGGAGAAAACATCAAAAGTATAGGTATTTTTTCGAACACACCACGAATTCAAATTAGTTTGAAATTAACAATTTTCGCCAGCTTAGACATGTCGTCAGATGCAGATGAATTGTTCTGTTTTTCCCACTCACAAAGAGTCAGGCGTTGATTTGATACATATGTTCTTCAACTTATTTGCTTTTAAATTTATTGATTTTATGTTGGTTGTAAACGCGGTAAACGGGAAGTAACATTTATTGAAAATATGAAGAACAAAATCCTTCTCCAAATCAATTTCACATACAAAAGTTCTTCCCTTTTAATTTCGCCCTCCCCCCAATTTGCTCCCCAAACAACTCACAAAAAATCTATAAGAATACCACTGCATTGATACAAATTCGAATTTGAGGAGCAAAAAATTGAAAAAAAAAAGACAAGAACATCAAAAGTGTAGATATTTTTTTCGAATACCATGAATTAAATAGGTTTGAATTACTAATTTTCGCTATATTAGAGCTTGATGTTAAATAACCCGTTTCCGTATAAGCATTACTTTAATACGATTTAATTGCCTATTGAAATATAAGTTAAAAGCTTAAAATTTGAAATCAATAATGATATTGTGTGTCGAGGATAATATATTTCGGCGATGTAAATCTAATTCGACACATGTTCGAAAGCATGTTGCTAAACCGAGAAGAGAAGTCAAATCATAACCAAACGGTACCTAAACTCCTAAATGTTCTCCACCTACCACCACTAACTCTTCATATCACCATTTCATCAGTAACAAAAATCTTTATCTTTCTTCTTTTCCTCTCAAAGGCCGAACCTACCCTCCTCTTTCCTCTTGATTTTTTTTCATTTTCTTTGGCAAATTGTAATTCTAGCTTCATAATCTTGTTTCCCATCTCTCGCTCATCAAATAGACATTTTAATTTTCAAATTCATCGCTTTTAAAGCTATAGTCATCATTTGTTAGTTTGACTTTGTGTTGACTTTAGATTTTGACTTATTACGATAGAAATAAGTTATCTGTTAGTTTATGATTTGAAGAATTTGCTTATTTAGTCGGTTGAAAGTTTCACAGATGCTTGCTGAATTTTTGACTTTTTTCTTAAAGCTTAACTTTAAACTTAGGAAAAGAGGTCAAGACTTTAATATAGTTATTTTGGGAATAGAAGCATTGGCTTGGATATGGATCGCAGAGACGCCGGCAGTTTCTAAAAGCCTGTGATATAAAGTAGCTTAAACTGAGGCTTGATGAATTCGCTTAATTAGTCATAAATCGATCAATACTTTGGTTAATGGATGAAGTGTTGTTGGGGTAATAAAGCCGATGACCTAATATTGGGATTTATGTAGTTGGTAACTTAATGAGTTACGTTGGAATTTTAGGAAGTCAGATACTAATCTAGTGATAAAGATGATCACAGCGTAAAGAAATTTGAAATCATGAGACGGGCATAATACTTGGATTTATATAGACGCAAGAGAAGATTTACTGAATGCCAAGAGAATATATAATTTCTTTGAATAGATGAGCCCGACCTAAGATTTGAGACTACCTGTAGTTATCATTATCGCTTTTTGCCTCGAGAAGCATAAATCTCAATGGCTGAACCCTTCATATATTATGTTTATATATTTTGTATGTGTTTTATCACACCATTTTTATATGTGTACGAGTGATTACATCTATATTACGAGATAGCTGCGTTATGATTCATATTATGAGATAGTTGTGATTATATCCTATGTTACAGATCAGGAAGCATATGTTATACTGACAAGCAATAGACTACACAAGAATGTTACAAGAATCAGGTGCTTTATTTGATTTGTTTCAGTGTATATATTGAAACAAGACTCCTGACCGGGAGAAGTTGTGGGACTGGGAGGTTTAAAAATAAGATGAGATTTGAGGGTACTTATTGGGAGTGGATTTTGGAAAGTGGAGACTTATCCGATTATTTTGTGGAGCGATTCTCATTTGTCGTTATTTGTGGAGTGTGGATTCTCGCTTATTTATTATTTCCAAAGTGGATTCCTCATTTGGGTGGATTCCTCATTGACATTTGCCATGATAGTTTCTTAAAATGAATATGCATTGTTGATGGTTATGTTACAGATAGACATGATATCGTATAAGAGACTTTGATTGGACAATTATTACTGATGTATCTTGGTTAATGTATATACATATGTTATATATATAAAGCATTTATATAGATCAAAATGATTTTGTATTCCACCAACTTTATAAAATTTAATTCATTTTCTACGGGCGGACGCTTTTACGCCAGTGAGCTGACTGCTGAAAGCGTAGGCTTGTAGATCCGATTACAGTCATGCTAAGATTATATAGAGCATGCATGCGGCATGGGGAAGTCCTCATCACCATTCCCTTTGTCAGTTTAATTTTGCATATTTCAGACTCAAGTGGTCAGATTTTGAATGGTGGTCTCATGGTTATACTTTTCCTATGTCAGATTTTGGATTTCTTTTGCGATTCAATATTATCTGTGATTGTGTTCCGCTGTCTTTTGTTTGTTGGATGCGCTGCTGAACAAAGACGACGGAATCGAGAGTTTTGCTTTGTACGTCACAGTGTCATATTCGTTATCAGATCCATCGATCGGGTGACTCGCGCATGTGTCAAGTTAATGATCTTAACCCCTGGGGGCCGACTTCTCAAAGTGGTCACATCTGCCGGGTCGCATGCGCATAAATTTGTTCTGCTTTTTTTCCACTCAAAGCGCTGCGTGTCATTTGATAATAATATGTTCAATCTGTTTTGCTTTAAAATTATTCGATTTTGCATGTTGGTTGTGGTTTGAATTTCTTTAATGTGAGGACATAAATTGTTTACACATAGTACAAGGTAGATTTTGATTATTACAAACACCATAATGATGCATAAACATTAATTATATATAGTTTTGAAGTTAATTTATTGATTTCATAATAATGTAGTTTTGATATTTAGAATACTAGGATACTATTAGATGGAAATATAGTACTGACAAGAAGTAGATCATTACAAAATTCCCGGGATTGTAATCCATTGTTGTACTATACAATCCTAAAAGGGGGGTCAATTAGGAAAAGATATAAAGTTGAAACCTTTTTTCAATTTTTTTAAGCTTCAGAATAGTTTATAATGCAGATTACTTATACTACGAGTTCAATAGATTATTCCAATTCAACTTCAACCTTACTCAATTCAACCAATTAACAATTTACATAAACACTTAACAATTCAACAATTACTAATACAAGTAATAATTAATATCCAATATAAGCTCTATGAAAATCTCACAACAAATCAATGTATTGTAGAGAGTTGACTTTTGAGGTTTAGAATTGATCAGGAACATAAATGCTTACCTCCACGTGATTGCTCGGTCGCTTTCGCCTATCAAGGAAAATAAATTCCCCACCGCCGCTTCTCCGCAGGAGTCTCGGGCTGCCTCTGCCCCCAAAGGGCCGATCATCCTCTCGACCGCCATTTAATGATCATCCCTTTCCCAAGATACCATGGGTAAATGCTTAAATTTATCAAAAATATAAAATGAACAACCTCCTCCAAACCAATTTCACATGCGAAGTCATTTCCCTCAATTTCGCCCTCCAATTTGCCCCCAAACAACTCACAAAAAAATCTATAGCATACTCACTACATCATACAAATTCGAATTTTAGGAGCAAAAATTGAATATCAAAAAGAGAAGAACATCAAAATCAAGAGAGTTAATGCCAGATTAATGCAAAAAGGTTATCGGAAAAGTGTTTTGAAATGGCTTTTAAAGATGACAAAATTGGCTAGGGACGTAACGGAAATTAACATCGACTTGGGACATGATTTGTATCCGACATAAAGTCCCGGGATATCGCGCTTCAACGGATAGATTCAAAAGCCATCGCCTAATAATTAACTTACGGTTAATCTCGACATTTAATTGATCTTAAAACAGACATTATCGCCATGTGATCGGCGCACAACGCCCGATACAGTTAATCAAGCTTTCTCTCTGAAACTCATTCCATGGACTATCAGATGTAGCCTCTATGAGCCTGAGAAAAATAAACGGATGTAGAGTTCAAAAGAAATATACTTTTCTAGTTCGATCCCCTAAATTTGACTTCATTCCAATCAAGAATAAGTTTAAACTAAAAGATTCGCTTTTAAAACAATTAAACCCGATTTAAAACAACTCGTCTCTAATACTCTAAGCACCCAATGTGAGTAGATTTTAAAGATTTTAGAATACAAACAACATGTTAAGTGCTCGACATTTGACTCGATCAATCTGCGCTTCTTAATGTACAACTAATGGCGCAGAATGGTAAGTCACTTCAAAAAATTGTTATCTCTAAATGTAATTTGTTAAAAAAATAGTTATCTTTTAAATGTAATTTGTTATTATCAAAATAAGGATTAATGACTCTCAAGTCAACATCCATCAAACATGATTTGTTAGATAAACATTGTATAAGTTTAGTTTTGATTCCAATTTGATCTTTAAAATACTATGTTGTTTAGAAATACACTCATTTGGTTGCGTGTAGAAATATTATGTTATTTAGAAATATAATGATTTATTTATTATGTTTTGGAGTTACAGGATACCATGAGATTGAACACTGATGGTATTTTAGAATAAGTTTAGGATACCATCAAATAACTATTGATGGGATTTCAGAATTCATCATAACATGAAGATTTGAACATATGGTATTTCATATCAAGTTTAGGATATCATTGAATAACTAATTATGAAATTTCAGTATCGATACCAATACTGTTTTCTGTTCAACATATAACGAGGTCAGAATAAACATCGATGACATCGTTGGACCATCTTTTAGTCTTGGATTAATATAAGAAGAACTAGATGAAGAAGCTGAAGCCAGAGTACAAGAAAATAAGGAGAATGAGAAAGCTAAAAGAACTGATGTTGGCCGAATGAGAATGAAATGAAAATGTGGGATGGTTTACAGAATGATAGTCAAAGAAAAAGAGGATACGAGAAGTTGGAGAGTGAGGGAGGCAATTGCGAATTTCGAAATCATCAGAAATTAATACTGATTTTTTTAACTAGGTAGTGGACAACTTTGAGAGGGAAATGGAACCACAGATTAGATTGAGCAACATCACAGTACTCAAGCTTATCGAAGAGGATGTGTACCGAATATATCAGTTACCATGATGTCATAGAAGAATATACCTCACAAAATATAGCGACGATGCAATCCACAAACTTATGGCAGAATTAGACCTCCCGGAATAAAGAAAACTGTCTATTTCAATGTGTTGAAAAGAAACTCAGATCATTGAAAAATTCAACATCATGGACAAAAGTTACAATCCTATGCATTCTATATTATTTGTTGAATCCAATAAATAATATACAATATAAATTTGAGATATGCTTGCATATTGTAAAATATAAAATCTATAAACCAATACAATTAGTGTGGACATGTTCTAGATAATCTGAGAGAAGGAATTAGAGACAATAACAAGTTGAATAATCTCAGAGATATGCACTTTATACTGGTAAGATAATATCTCTGCCACGTTATAATTTGCTAGTAACATTGTATACTAACACGTTATAATTTGCTAGTAACATTGTATACTAACAAGAGTATAACTTCAGTTTATGTAGATTAATTATATGGAGATGATGGGGAAAATGTCATATGTTGACAAACAACTACACAAGTCCATCTCTACGAGATTGGGATGAGATTAAGGTCACAAAAGGACTAGAACAAGTAGAAGAAATCTTTGGATTTTCAAAAGATGTATTTGTTGGAATTACCAAGGAACGAAGAAGCGATGATGGATGAGTTCTCGACTTTTGACCCCGAAACATGCCCTACGGATAAGGTGAAAAGTTCCCACCCGTTTCAAAAATATAACTTATATAAATTGTGTTCCTTATAATATCAATTGCATTTTTTAGATATGACACAGCTTTTTATTTTGTAATACCATATCATCATCTAATGGTAATTTCTATTTGCTGATAACACGTTTTATCGGCATGATGGTATTTAGATTTTAACATAAAATATCCCGGTGCAACATGTAAATGGTATTTCATTTTCTTATCTAACATAATTGCATTAGCTTATTGATGGTATTGTGTTACCTGACAGGTGCCAAAGCATCTTTTTTATAATTTGAACCACATTTTATGAATATGACACACTTTTTTATTCAGCAATACCACTATACATCATGTCCATTTTCCTATATGCAATAGCACATTTTATTAATCAATGATATTTCATTTTCACGAAGATAAATCAAGTGCACGGAACTTATCGTCGATTGGGATCACGTGCATCTGAGTTTAAGGTAATGACGAATTGAATGCATTAAGATACTTTCATATTTGAATGGTTGTTTATCGGTGAATGCATTCTTTACCAATGTATATGATCATTCCTTCTAGAAGTTGTATATAAACAAAAACCAAGTATGATGGGAAGTTGATTCTTATCAAAACAAGTAAAGAGCATTCGCTGCCATACAAACTCAAATTTTGACTCGGAATCGACATATCTAATTAAATGATTCATAAAGTAAAAAAAGTAGAAGTTGTTGAAGAAGAACCGATCTTCCCTCGCATTTTGATCTATGTGCAGAAACGGAGAGCATGGAATACACCGAGGGAAAGCAATATCAGAATAAGCAGAGCAATTCAAGACTCGTCTGTCGTGATGGTGCTTTTGGCAATTTTGAATTCATGCATTTCAAGGTAAAAGACTCATTTTAAAGTTAGGCGGTCGTCATACATTAGTACAACACCAAAAAAGATTGTGCACTTGTGGTGGTTGAATCCCACAAAAATGCATGCATCAATGCATAAAGTTAGGTTATTCACAATGCTGAAAATACTATAATATTAAAACGGGTGGGATTCCATAAGATAAAAGTAATTCCATTAAAGAAAGGACTTTGGAATTACAAAATACATAATGGTTCGTGAGTATCTAATTTATTAGTGTACCTAGTATCAAAACTAGAAAATCATAGCATTGGAATGATCGGATATATATGACATCGGCCCGAAAATAGTCGTCTTGGTGCAGCCGAGCTGATGTCATAGAAAAGCCGGGCCGCCTTGACTTGATCTGACCATTTTATACATAACCCTGACATCTCCATTAAACTTCACTAAACTAACGTAATTCCCGCAATCCTCGAGTAAAACCCGTATACTCGAGCCCAATACCTCATATCTTGACATTAGGTGAACTTTATTCAGATCAACTAGTTCATGTTGTGATCGTCCATCCACTCATAAATAACATGATCATGCTTTACGATCCTTCCATAACCAAAATTGCCTTTCTACAACTAGTCCTTGTATCAGCTCTCTTATGACTATAGCCAACTGAGGACTATTAACCACATATTTCTCCCTTGCAGTAGCACATTACATTCCATATAGATGTAATAAATGTAGTCAACATCGGACCCCCCTCTAATTTTTTTATATATATTACCAGTATATCTTATACTAAAACCACGACACCTCGCATAATTTGAATAAAATTGAAAAGCTTACGTGATTGTCACAAACCAAAAGATAGCAGAAAGCGACATCGATTTTATAATTGTATATCTCCAACACGCGTCTTCTATGTTGAGTTAATATCCTTAAGCTCGTTATTTTATTATTGTAGGTTTTCCTTACAAATCTGATGTTACATCTTGGAGATCTTTGGTTTTTTAGGACAAGCGATAACTTTTGGGCCTATTCAAATTATCTTGAATCCATTCAACTTTGATATAATATATGCAGGTAATAAAAAAATATCATAAGGGTCGATGTTATTCCCATTCATTATCTATCTGACTAATAACAACTGGGGAAATGTGAGGTAATGTAAGGAGTCATGGGTTGGTCGTGGTATCATGGAGGCTAATAAGACTGGTTGTAAGAAAAAATGCGTCTTATGAAGACCAGGTGAAACGTGGTGCATGTTGATTTATGGTGAACCGAGATGATCACGACCGTGCTTTCATTGATGCGAGGATAAAGAGATAAATCAAATGTCAATACAGAGGTATTAAGCCTGAGCATAAGGCTATGATTGATGTCTATGTGAAAAATAGAAGATCGGTGAGGTCCACATTCAATAATTTACGTGACACTTATGGTAATGATGTTAGTTCGGTGAAGTGCGTGAGTTTTACTGGAGATGCCGTGGTTGTGCATGAAGTAGTTTGAAGATCAAGTTGTTATTAATCTAATTTTTCTATGACATTGAGCTTGGCAGAAAAAACTGACTTATCGAACTATTTTTTGAGCTGATGTTATGTTATCCGGTATATTCAGTGAGCGATTTTCTTAATTTTGATCACATTATGATAAATGACACCCACAGTCCATTAGATATTTTGCAATCCCAATGCTCTTTATTGAATGGTATTACTTTTATGTGATGAAATTTCACCTATTTTAATATTATGGTATTTTCAACATTGTGAATACTTTGACTTAAAATACGTTGATGCATGAATTTTTAATGGTTGACCTTCCCTGAAGTGCATAATCATTTGATGATGCGCCGTGTATTAATAGAGGCTGCCCAATCCTTTAAATGAGTCTAAAAAATTTCTGAAATGCATGAATTCAAATTTTCCAAAGACCATCATGACGGATTAAGCTCCCGCAATTGCGCTTGCTATTCGGGATATGTTTCCTCGTGTATTCCATGCTCTCTTTTCTTGGCACATTGATCAAAGTATGAGGAAGTGATTGAATTATTTAGCCAACTCTACTTTTCTTAACCTTCTGAATCATTTAATTAGATATGTTGATTTCGAGTGAGAATTTGAGTTTGTCTGGCAACGAATGCTTTTTACTTGTTTTGATGGGAAGCCAACTTCATACCTGGCTTTCGTTCATATACAACTTCCGGAAGCAATGGTCTTCTGCATGTGTATGCATTCACGCGGTAAACAACCACTTAGCGTCCTGGCATTCATCGTCGTTACACTGCGCTTTCTGCATCTGGCTGCATAAAGTTCCAGTGATGATGGATAATCACAAAACCATTGCATAATAAAATGTGCTATTGTGTATAGGAAAATGGATTTCATTAGACGATGCATAGTAGTATTACAGAATAAAAATATGTGTCATCTACCTTATATATAATATGAGAATGGGTTAATTAGAAGTTAGAGAGTGAAGCCCCATGTTCTCATTGAGTAGTTAACACATACACATGTCACTTTGTGGGAAATTATAGCATTTGGTAGTTACATATTGTTTGTCAAATATGTTCAAACTATCTACTTTGTATTTATGGAGTTTTTAAATTTGGCCCGTGATTTCTTATGTGATGTGGGGATAGATTATACTCTAATGAGCAAATATATCACATTATAATTATTTCACTTATTAATATATCAAATTATTCTCTTTTCATTTTTCTTCTCTTATATATTATACTCCCTCCATCACATATTATTTGTCCACTTTACTTTTGCATAAAATTTTAGGAGGAGTTTAAATTAGGTATTCACGTTACTCGAATCATGATCCCCGATTTATGATCAGGACACAAAATGGAAATCCTCAAAAATTGGTTAATTCAAATTTGTAGAGATAAAATGGAGTAATGCAAAAAATGGAGTAATGCGAAAAATGAGTTTGAATTCTTCTAAAACTTTGTGCAAAAGTAAGAGAGTGGACTCTTTAATACGAGATGAAGAATATTATTTAATAAAATTGATTGTGCAATTCGCCTGGTCGGATTGTGTCATTGATAACTAATATTCATAAAAGCAATTCAAATTATAAAAAAGATACTTTGACACCTGTCAGGGAACACAATACCATCAATAAGCTAATGTAACTATGTTAGATAAGAAAATGAAATACCATTTAGATGTGGCACTGTGATATTTCAGATAAGGAAATGAAATACCATTGTCTAATAAAATGTGGTATTATAGAGAGGAAAATGGATTCCATTAGGTGATGCATATTCATAAAATGTGATTCATATTCATAAAGAGGTGTGTCATATTCATAAAATGTGATTTAAATTATAAAGAACACAATTTATATAGGGATATATTTTAAAATGGAGTGAAACTTTACCTTATCCGTGACATGTTTTGGAGTCAAAGTCAAGAAACAGTTTCTTTCCAACACATTGAAATAGACAGTTTTATTTACTCCGGGAGGTCACAATATGTCATAAGTTGCGGATTGCATCTTCGCAACATTTTGTGAGGTATATTCTCATATGATCTCGTGGTAAATGATATACCCAGTGCACATCCTCTTCGATAAGCTTGAGTACTTTGGTGTTGCTCAATCTAATTTGTGGTACTATCTCCCTCTCAAAGTTCTCCACCACCCATGTAAAAAAATCAGTATTGATTTTTTGACCATTCGTGTCTACTTGATACCCCTCGAGAAGTCACGCTGTGACATCGTGGCCTCCTGCATTTATCCGAGCTACCACCAAGTATCTCGTTTGTTTGGCTATCGTGCGTAAACGCTGATTTTCCATTTCATTCTCATTCGGCCAACATCAGTTCTTTTAACGTGCTCATTCTCCTTATTTTCTTGTAATCTGGCTTCAACTTCTTCTTCTAGTTCTTCTTATTTTAATCCTAGACTAAAAGATGAGTCTAGGCCCTTATCGTCGATATTTTAACGACCTGCGTCATACATTGAATAGAAAACAATGTCAATAACGATACTGAATCTCATAATTAGCTATTCGATGGTATCCTAAACTTAATCTGAAATATCATATGTTCAAATCTCATGCTATCATGTAAATCGACTAATAATAATCAAATCATTGTATGCCTAAACAACATAGTTCCTTAAGATCAAAACTACATTATCATGAAATCAACAAATTTACATCAAACGTATATTTATTCAAATTTTATAATAAATATGAAATGCCATAGGTATTCGGTTCATGTCATGTTATGATGAATTCTGAAATTCCATTAGTAGTTATTTGATGGTATCCTAATCTTATCTAAAATACACGTAGGAGTTGACCCGTAGTATCATGTAACTCAAAATATAATTAATAAATGTTGTATTTCCTAAACAACATAATATTCCAAACATAACCAAATGAGTATATTTTTAAGCAACATAGTATTCTAAAGATCAAATTGGAATCAAAACTAAATTTATACAATGTTTATCTAACAAATCATGTTTGATAGATTCAAATTCAAATTAGGAATTTGTAATAGTCTCCTGCGCTTAATCGGGGAATTTATACAATGTTTATCTAACAAATCATGTGTGTTTGATAGATTAGAAATAAAGTAGAGAAATTTTATGTGTTACTAAATACAGTTGAAATCTTAAATACCTTTGTTTTACATCTAATGGAATCCTAGTATTCTAGATATCAAAACTACATTATTATGAAATCAATACATTGACTTCAAAAACTATATATAATCAATGTTTATGCATCATTATCGTGTTTGTAATAATAAAAACCCTCTGCCTGTTGTAAACAATTTACTTCCTCATATTCAAGAAATTCAAACTACAACCTGTAGGGGACTAATAGAAAATACGGAACTATAACTAAAACTTTACACAGAACAACAACAATGTAAGCCATTACGATTACAGCAAATACTAGAACAACATAAAAGCGAGGCCGGATGGTCCGCGTCGGGGTAGCATTCCTTAAAAAGCAGTCGATCTCTTCCCTTTGGTGCTTCGGAACAACAAAGGTGATTGTTTCGGGGATAAAATGACTTACGGCCCGGCCGCAGAAAAACCTTAGTAGACGATTCGACGAACCGCGAACGAACTTGTAGTATCACGACGAAAGCAAAAACTCTGCAGTTGTTTTGTGTTTAAAAGTGGCCATGATAACCCATTCTATGGAGATGGATGATTAAGTAGGCAAACCAAAATATTTTACTGCGTTAAAGATTGCCTTCAAGCACACCCTTAATCGTATAAAATATTTGTAACTTGATCGAATGCACTTAACATAATTGATTTATGCGGTTTGTAGCGACTCTTTTGAATTTTCAAATGCAAACCCGAGCTTGACCGGGAGCAAGGTGGAGCACCGACCCCTCCTTTTGAAACTACATTCGTGTCCGCGAGAATTGGCGCACACGCGCCCGGATCCCGCGATTTTGAGTTGATTTTACAGATTTACACTGCGGGGAGGCGCAAGGAGTTTGGCATGAAGTAGGAATCAATCAATTTACTAAGTCACAAGGACCTCTGCCCCAGTAAGTGAGGTTCTCAGCATCTACTCATGTGGGACTTTGACAAAATTCAAACTTCATCATTTCCATCCCAAGGTTTGACTCGCGTTGTATGATAGGTTGCAAATTTGAATTCATACTCACATTATCCAACACAACCAACATGCCAAAATAAATAATTCTAAAGCAAAACGGGTTGAACATATTATTATCAAAGCAACACTAAAGCACTTTGGTAAGGCAAACCAAAGGAACAAATTTATTCACATACTGACATAAAATAGAACACTTTAATTGAAAATTGTTAATTTTAAACTAATTAGTTACATAATTGTTCAAAAAAAAAAAAATGTATGCACTACTTGTAGAAAGTCAATTTTTTTTTAATTAAATTAAATTTGCCAGATTAATTAAAATAATTAAATAAGACCAATCACACAATTACATATGTTTATTAGGATTTAAGTAGAACTTTCGATCAAAATGCGTCTTGGCGTGTAAATTAAGGGTTCGATATTATTTTTATACGAAGTAATTAAAGTGGTAGAGGTAGGTTTTATCATTAATTAAAACCTAATTATACATCTCGTATGATGATATTGGAACTAAAATATTTTCCTAAATTCTGGGATTAAAATAATTAATTGAGAGAAAATGGAATAAGCAGGTTTTTACGGACAAAAGCAGGCTCAAAATCGCGACGATAAAAAAAAGTAGGGTAACTTACCCTTCAAGTAAAAAGTTGGTGGCACAAATCAAAGTGAAGAATTTGTGCACTGTGTTCTACTCGAAACTCGGTGGAAATTAAAATATTATTTTAGTAATATCTGATAGTCCGGATCTTACCTCAAAATTCAACGATTAGAATTGTAATGCACCTAAAAATGGATCAACCAATCAGAAGAGAGCCCGAAAGCCTATAAATACCCCCCGTTACTTAGTGAAAATTCATCAGAAATACAACAAAAAGACAACGAAAAACTCTAGCGTAAGAATAACTTTCGAGAAAGTATTTCTTCATAGATAACCTACAAGATTGTTACTTTATGAGGAGAAAATCATCGAAAATATTGTAATCCTTCAACCTATAAACTTTGAGCAGTGCCTAAATTGAAGAAGCGAGTGAAAGAACACAAAATCTTCAACTTGAGCAAAATAGCGCCTAGAATTAGGGGCAAAGTTGAATTACTTGCCTGAAGCTTCGATAATTGCGAGGATCAAAACCCAGCCTTATAATTTGAAGTCATTCAGATTTCATAAATCAAATAAACTAAAGGATTAAGCTATAAATGCCCCTGTAGTAAATCATAGGCGGCGTATAAAAAGGCTGCATGGCCACTTGTTGTCTGTCGAGATGGAGTAATTGCTAAGGCATCCTCTTGCATTTACAAAGCATTATCCACACAAATAACTTTTGAATATCGAGAATAAGCTACTAAGCACCTTAATTCAGTCTAGTTATGCGAGGAATCAAACTCTTGAGGCCCTCTTTGCTAGACACATAGACAAATGAAGTCTAAGTCCAGCGACTCGAATGCTTTTAGACCAAGATCGAGTTAGAACGACGTACGGGTATATGCGCTAAGGATTCCCCGGCTTAAGACCATATCTAAGTCCAGCGACCAGAGTCTAGGAGCACAAGAGTCTTCTATCCGGTCTAGAGATCACATTGATCCGGACTCCTATCGATCTCGCTCCCAAGGTGAGGCCGCAATCCAAATGCGACTTAGGATCGTACAGTAATTACAGGCACAAATTCAAGTCGACTTAGGATCATACAATGGTCAAGCATAAATCGACCTCATAGTAGGCGTCAAATCGAACCTCAAGTTCAAATTAAGTCCATGACTATATCAATTCAAAGATCCAACATCTCAAACAATCGGTGATCCGTTTAGAGGAAGCGATAGAGTGATAGTCGGATCTTAATCGTTTGATAAATTTTCTTTGTACCTAGATTTACATTTCCTGAGGGGTTTTTGTGTATTTGTGCACATATTTATAAATAATAAAATCTTTCTAGCCGATTTACAAAACTTATGCGCCGGTGGGACTATCTCTACTCTTCGTCATTGCTGACTCAAAGATGCTTCCAAGTGGTCTATCTAGACTCTTCTCCATGTTCCAAGGAATACTCTGAGGCCTAAAGCCACGTGAGGTGGTATATCGGATACATTGAGACCAACAAGGGCGTGTATTGCACTACCAATCACGCCAAGTAAACCCGCCATTCATTGGCCTAGAGCTGGATCGGTTGGAGGATGCAACATCGAAGATGTGGTGCTACATCCGGCTTCGTCCATGAATGGGCGACAAGATGAATGTGTCTCGCTTTGCGACTCTTCCAAGTCTAATATGCAGTCATGATGGCCAGTATTACCACCTTAGAAGAGCATGTAGCTTCCCTAATAAAAGGTGATGAAGACATGACCAAGCAGTCTTGACTCAGTGGTGACATCAGCATGGGCTGGGAAGATGCAAGGGGCACTGAGCATCAAAGTAGTAGAAGCGACACGGGCCCTACTTCCTCAAGAGGCGCCTAACACCTTAAATGATGCACCAAAAACTCATCTTACTTCACCATATCAAGCCTCAAGCATGTCTCATAGACAACCAACAAAGATGGTGAAGACACATGTGCCTCGAACATGGGACGTACCGCGGCGCAACTCACGGAGTTCATATTAGAGCTTGATCAAAGATAATCGAGGATGAGAGTCACCTCCTTACTCCTATGTCAAGCCCTACACCTCCGCATAGATAAGTTGAAGATGCCTCATAGCTGCTCCGGCCTCCCAAATTCAACGATTCGATGGAATTGGAAATCCCAAGCAGCACATTGCCCACTTCGTGGAGACATGCAATAATGCTGGGACAGATGGGGATCATATGGTTAAATAGTTCATTCGATCACTCAAAGGAAACACATTTGAGTGAGCCTGCTTGGCTTGGGCAAGTAGCATGTCCCGGTATTGGCGCGATTGGAATGTGAATTCTGGCACCGACTTGCTTGGCGCTGACGTGCGGTTAGCATGATAGAGCTAACTAATGCCAGACAACGCATAGACTAGCACATGCCGGACTTTATAAGCAGATGGAGAAATTCGATCACAGGGGTAAAGATAGACTATTAGAGCATCAGCTATCAGCATGTGCGTTCAAGGCATGCAGGACGCCTTGTCTTGCAGTATACTTCCCGAGAACTTTTTCGGCGATTTGTCAACTGAGCTCATGACATGGAGTCGACAATAGCTGTCAATAAAGGAAGAGATACGAGTACATCAACATCCATGCTCTACAATGTCAAATCTAAACATGCAGATCTCGAAGAGCCATGTAAAGAAGATGTACATAGCCATAACTCAATCAACAAAGTCCTCCTTGAATCGAAAAGAATACAAGAAGATACTAAATATGGAAGCAAGATTAGATCAGCGTTGAAAGAGATGCAAACCAAAAGAATAGCATTATTTGACTGGGGCGTCCCGACAATCGCCCATTTGCTAAATGAAAAGCTCATAGAGTTGCCGAGCCTTAGAGCAGGAGATACCATGAAACCTTGGGGCGAAGCTATTGCGGATATCACCGACACAACTTGGTCATCCACGAGAAAAGTGTTTCACCTTCAAAGAAAAGATGAGTCTTCTAAAAGATTGGGGGCAACAAAGCCAGAGTTATACCCAAAAGGCTAGACACAACAAATGCAACAAGCTCCAGTTAAGTATTGCAATCGAGGCAGTGCCACAGACACGCGTATCGAGAACATGTATTACATTAAGTGCAACAAAATTGGGGCAAGCATCAAATGTACAAGCCTGTCATTCAGGACAGACACTTTCCCTACTAAAGTCATCAAAGAAATGCATAACGCTCCTAGATAGGAGGAATCGCGTATCTCTTGCTCCTTGATAGCAAGGCCTAAAAGCGTCACAATCTCTGCCT
Organism: Lithospermum erythrorhizon; assembly: GCA_019722365.1. Classification (NCBI taxonomy): domain Eukaryota; kingdom Viridiplantae; phylum Streptophyta; class Magnoliopsida; order Boraginales; family Boraginaceae; genus Lithospermum; species Lithospermum erythrorhizon. The sequence continues at coordinate 51,340 of JADFUC010001267.1, forward strand.
TGACATGAGAACAAGCTGTCTCCGTTCTCATGATCACGAGAATAAGCGTCACCCACCATCTCCGCTTAACACGAGGCTAAACTATCTGAGACTCCTTGATTTGGAATTTGCTGATCGGCAGGCGTCGTCAAGGATGGACTACTTACATAGTCGACCCGAGGCTAGACTAAAGGTCAAGAAAAACTTGCTCCAGGATGGGCTGCTTTACATAGTCGACCACGGGGAATCGCAGGCTCGACTCGGCGATGCCCGAGCTCGAGGGGGCTATTTAGCAAACCAGTCAATTTAAAAAAAAAAATTAAATTCAATTTGTTTGAATTAATTAAAATAATTAATAAAGACGATAACACGATTATATGTATTGATTAAGTTTCATCGAGCCTCAATTAAAATCGTACACTGTAAATTCGAGGTTCCGATATTTTAGCCACATGAAATTAATTAAAGTAGCGAAATTAGGTTTTTATCATTAATTAAAACCTAATTGCCATCTAAATGTGATGACGTGCCACTAAAATATTATTCCACTAAATATCTGAAGATAAAAATAATAAATTGGAGGAGAAACCGGAATAAAAATGAGGTTTTCTCTACAAAAGCGGACTCAAAATAGCGACTTGATAAAAAGTTAGGCAAGTTATCCTTCAAGTAAAAAGTTGTCGGCACAAATCAAAGGCGGAAAATCTTTGCCTGTGTTCTCGAAACTCGGTGGAAATTAAAATATTATTTTAGTAATATCTGATGGTCCAGATCTTACCTCAAAATTCATCCCGAAATACAACAAAAAGCTCCTAGCATAAGAACAACTCATAAGGTTCTTTGTTCATAGAAAACCTCCGAATATTGTTACTTTATTAGGAGAAAATCATCAAAAATATTATAATCTTCAACCTATAAACTTTACGAGCAGAATTGCCTAAATTGAAGAATTGAGTGAAGAACACAAAATCTTCAACTTCAAACCAAAATAGGAGCCTAGAATTAGGGACAAGGTTGAATTACTGCACAAGCAGTGATTTCGAGGATCGAGACCAAAGCGTGAGAATCGATTATTCGAGATCACCATAAATCAAATAAACATAAGATTAAAGTATAAATGCCCCTTTAGTAAATATGGCGGGATATAAAATTTGCATAATAATATACATCTAATAGAAGGCTTGTGTGGAAGTAGGCTGGCCCAGGCATCCTCTTAACAGTACAAACATATCCCACAGATAGCGCTTTGAATATCGGGGAATAAGGCTGCTAAGCACTGGTCGATCTATACATCACGAGATCGAAACTGCTAAGGCCTGCTTGCAGACACGTAGCCAAATCAGTCTAAGTCCAGCGACTGAGTCTTTAGACCAAAATCAAGTCAGTGACCGTCACGGTGTCACATTTGCTAAGGCTTCCCGGCTCGGACCCGTATCGAGTCAAGACCAAGTCCAAAGGGCTGAGTCTTCTATCCGATCTAAGTCTCATTGATCCGAGACTCTATCCGATTCTGCGCCTCAAATTGAGACACAAATCGAATACGGCTTAAGATCATACAACGGTCTAAGCACAAATTCAAGTCCAGCTTAGGATCATACAACGGTCCAAACATAAATCAAATGACCCATGTGGCGCCCAATCAAGACTTCCGTGTCAAATCAAATCCAAAGACTACATCAAATCCAAGTCAACGTCTGAAGCTTGATCCTTGATCCGTTTAGAAGTGATAGTGGGACCTGTCGTTTGATAAATCTTGTTTGTACTAGATAGATTTCCCAGAAAGTTTTTATTGTATTGATGAACATATTTATAAATAATAAAATCTTTTTAGCAGTTACACTGTTTTTGGTATTCTTCTCCATTTTTTTGCTTCAATATTTTGCTCCTCAAATTCGAACTTGTATCAATCCAGTTATATTCTTACAGATTTCTTGGTTTTTTGGGGGTTGTTTTTTGGGTTTGGGAAGTTTTAAAATTTATTTTAGCATTTAATGATAGAATTCTATTGCAAGAAAGAAACTAATTAATGGGGTTGGAGGGGTGAGCGAATTTAAGGGGGAGGGAGAGAATTTAGGCGGAGGGGGTTGGTGCGTGTGAAATTGGTTTGCAAAAGGGTTTTGTTTCTTTTATATTTTAATTAAATTGTGAACTTCTCATTCTGCCCTTGTAAGCATTATGCTTACAATCAATTGTAAGCCTCTAAATATAACTCGGGAGGGGAGAGGGGGGTAGACTAGAGAGAAAGAATTTATCGGGTCAATTTTAATTATGTCAAATTATATTTTTGTTATTTTGAATTCATTTTAAATTGGATTTTCATTAGTTCCATTTCAAATGGAGTGAATCAAGGTTAAAATTCAAGTTTGGTTTGTTTGCAATTCTTTTTTTTATTCAACCAGCTGAGATTTAACTATTCACTCTGTTTTGGTTAATGATACGTTTCAAATCGGGTGAATTTAGGTCAAAATTAAAATTTACTTTCTTTAAAATTCTATTTATTTATTTAAGTTAATCGAGTTTAAATAATTTATTTCGATTCAAGATTCACATTATTTTTGTTAACCATAAGGATTCCTTAAGTATATAAGAAGAAACTCCAGCATCTGGACTTGTTTATGGTTTCTTACTATTAATGCATGCAAAGTACTCCTTTCGAATTTTTTAGTTGTCATTCTAAAATTATACAATCAAATTAATAAGATAAAAAAATAGTCAAAAACTGCATTGAAAATGTAAAACGACAATTAATTCAAACTATATCATTGGTTAGTTGATAATTTAATACAGAGTAATAAAAAGTATCATTAGAAATATACAATTACAATTTTATATTCTAGAATAACACATAAAATATCCAATTTTTAAAAGTATAATGGCAAGTAATTTTTCCGAAAGAAGTATATGTTACAGTTCAACTGAGGTCTGCAGATACATAATTTTTCATATTAAAAACATCAAATCAAGCACTAATAAAGGATCAAATAATTTCTTATAATTTTATTCACTCCATAACAATTCTCACTTTCTGAAATAAAAATCACACAACTGTTCACTCATAGCTCTTGTGTTACAATATTAAATTCTTGATCATCATACTATATGATGTCTTCTTGCATTTCACTGAAAATGGAACATGAAACAAAATATTTAATGGCGGAAGCTAGGTGTTGCTGCCGCTTTGTTCTGTTCTTCGTCAGTGATCTTAACGGCAGTGTAAACACCGGCTCCGGCTAGAGTTCCTAAGATTGGAGCTGTTAAATATATCCATATGCCCTTGTAGTTGTTTAGAGCAACTGCAGGTCCTAATGATCTTACTGGATTCATTGAAGCTCCAGTTGAAGGTCTGCAGTAGAAGTATACATTAATATTAACATGTTCCAGTATATTTTAAGAGGTGGGCGGGCATCTAAGCGGATAGGGGTTGCAGAGACTCATAATATGCAGTCTTACCCTTGAGAATCCTATGATAACAAGAAGGGTGTTTCCGACTCAAAAGCAAAAGTGCAATATATCAAAAATAAAACTTTAGTAGTACAATAGTTCCTCCAGGCCCGATCCCAAAAAAAAAAAGGTCATTTATTACCCTGCTATAAGTGAGGTGACCATGACTGTGCCTCCAACTGCAATTCCGGCAAGTTCTCCAACCTGTTTATGAATGGTGGAACCATGATTTATTTTTAAGAGATAAGGTATAAAACACAATAACATTATATTCCTCGGTAACTCTAAAGATCGAGATTCCTGAGTAAGCAGGGTAAGAGGTCGGATTGTACTTAAAAATTAAGTTTGTAGGAAAACAAGTAAAATATGCTTACAGCTCTTGTGTCAGTGGAAACTGCTGTGACAACAAACATGAGGATGAAGCTGATGATGAACTCTAGAGCAAAAGCTTCACCATATCCAACTTTAGGGACAGTTACTCCACCATCCATTTCAGGGTGGAAAATCAACTTAAGTAGATATGAAGCACAAAAAGATGCCATCACTTGAGTTCCAATGTATACAGGAACCTACCAAATCAAGAATTGACTAATTGAGTCACTAGTATCAGTTTATGTACTTTTAACAAATCATGTGTTTTTTAAATCAAACCAACCCAAGTCATATTTCACAAAATGGGTTCGGCTAAATAAATACGATGTCTCCATTCAACTCTATGTTGAATAATCTTTTCCGTTAAGCCCGATGTCCAGCAATGAATATTTATCTTAATTTATTAAAAACGTATTTTGTATTGTGAGCGCCTAAATTTTTGGAACGTTATTAACATAAAAATGACACTTATGAATTTTAGATTTATATATCATGCATGAATACAGGATGTTAGGATTTGAAACAGATCATTAGACCCAAAAATTGACACCCACCATCAATTTAATTATTATGAAAAAAGTGGATTGCCTTTTCAAACATGGATAAAAGTAGAAACCTTTTGATGGTTTAATTCCTTTTCTCCCTATAATTACCTGCTTCCATGGAAAGTGTTTGAGAGCTGCAAAAGCAATAGTGACAGCAGGATTCAAATGTGCTCCTGAAATATGACCAGTTGATAATATAATCATCATAACAGTAAGCCCTGTGGCTGCTGCACATCCAAGAATAGTTTCAGAATTTAGTGTCTCCTGATTAACAATAGATGTTGCTTCTGCTGCAAACATTAATATCAGGGTCCCTATAAACTCAGCTCCCACCTAAAAAATTACAGAACAAATAAAACACAACAATGTCAGTTGAAAAAACTAGTCATGATTTGTTTTTTGTACATTATTATTAGTCATTTAATTGTCGAAATAGCCTCCCTTGTTATCATAAGAGTAATCGGCATATTATCCAATCCCCTTAAACCACTTACGCGGGAGTAGAGGCATTGGAATATGTTAATATTAATATGATCAAAGAATTATGCATTCTGTTATCAAGGATATATAAGATTGCATACTATCCGACCCCTTCTATCCTGCTTAGGCGGAACCTCAGTGAGGTATGTTAATGTTAAGGTTAATGTAGTCATTGAATTATTCATTATATTCTGGAATGTTGAGTCTCTGACTTTTTGGGCAATTGAGACTGGAGGAGGTGATATGACACATGAGAGGGGGGGCAATGTTCCATCTTCAAGTGCCCGTGGTTCGACACTGAAGCAACCACAGTAGGCCTTGTGGAGTGAGCCCCTGGAGGAGTTCTGTGAACTCCTTTCACGCCTGAATCCACCAAAGAGAGGACCTCCAGGTGTTCCAGGAGTTGCAGGTGCTGAAGGGATTGATCCAATATCTTCATGGTCCATTTTCTAGGTAAAGAAACTAGCAACCCAAACGAAGAAATGATGAGTTAATTAGAACTGTTTCTTGAAGAAAAAAGCTTGAATTTTATATATTCGTGTTCATGTTTTTTGCATGAATATTGCATGTTGAATGTTGCACATTTATATATACTGCCATGCTAGAGAGTTGACCTAGAAGAATAATGGAAGAATATGGTAAGTTGCTTTCAAAAATATAAGTGGATGGTGGGGTTTGAATCATGCTATGTATTTGGAACTTTTAAAAGAAAAAATACGTTTCAATTCAGTACTTCAGTAATGGTTTGAACATAAAGACCAATATTTCAGGGATAAAATTTGAAAGATTGATTAAGAGGGAGTCAAAATTTGAAATATTGAATGAAATTTGGTGAGCATATATAAATATGTGCTCAACATACACATGGGACAATTTTAAAATTCTAGAATTGCGGATGCCCCCTTACCTCCTAATTTCGTCCCTCATTCCACTATTTTTACCACTTGATCTTGTCTTTATACTCATTTCATGCATTTAATCATGCAGCGCTACAAATTATTCAGCTTTTTAGTTGTCAAATAAATGGTTGGTTGCTATTAATTTTGATGTATGCAACACGACGGAGATGATTTTGTCAAGGGAATATATAGCCTTACTGCCTTGCTCTATTTATAATTCTTCTTTATGATGATATGCATATATAGATTATTTGTTAGTATTTTAATTTGTCAATGAATTAAAGAATGATAAATTAACTTCTAGTGACAGAGATGTTTATTTCTGAAAACAGTGGTAACATTGCATGTTAGGTACTTCCTCCTCTGATGACCACCTTGTTATTTTCCATGATTTTCGGAATTTTTTTAATTTAAGGTGTTCTTGAATGAAGCTGTTACAAGATGGGTGAAGATGCTCTATTTTATATCTTAAATTGTCATTTTCATTAGTTAGCAAGAACATTTTTCTCCGTTATCTTTCGATTGCTAGCCTCTATTGCATGTAATAAATTGATATAAGATTGAGTTGATAATGGAAGCTAAGAGACTCATGCATGAATTATTTTCATGTATGATGTATCTATATATCGATCTCATTCATATGTACGTCCCTGTTGTCTGTTGAGGAGATCTAATCGTCGAGATAACTTCTCAAAAAAGTTGTAGGTTCGTGAAAATCTAAATTTAATTTCTAAAATTTGATTTGGTTCAAATTCGTCATTAAAGCTATAAAAAAAAAATAACGTACATATGATCATAGTTTTTAATAAACTATTTCATCATATACTAATAACGATGTATCATAATGATGGCAATATACATATGGATTTAGACTTATTAATTATTATTATCAAAATGGTCCTAGCACCAATGGAAAGTTTGAACTTTCGGGGAGTCGGGGAAACCGACGCCGACCCGCCGCTAACATCACTTTAGCGTCGGGTTGGCATCGGTAACTCACCGACGCTGTTTTTGCGCCGCTAATTTCCATCCCGATGCCAAACTCCGACGCCAAAAAGCCCGATTTAAAGTGCGGGCTTACCGACTCAATACCGACGCCAACACTTAAATTAATTTATTATTGATTTAAATATAACCGATGCTATACCGACGCCAACGTTCTTTAATTTATTTTTATTTAATTATGACCGATGCCAACCCGACGCCATATGATAATCTAATTTATTTTTATTTAATGTTGCCCGACGTCGACCTGACGCCAACATATAATATAATTTATTTTGATTTAATTTTACCCGATGCCAAACCGACGCCATATTTTATTTAATTTCTTTTTAGTTTAAGTTCACATGTCGCTATCCCGAGGCAAGTTCTGCATTTTTATTTAAATCCCGACGCCAACCCGACGCTAATGTCAGTAGCCTGCACAAAACATCCGTGATGCCGAAAATGTATCAAGAAGATTCGGTGACAGCGATTCATATATTCCCAATCCATACAATCATAATATTTCCAGTTCATACAATCTCAATCACAACAAAAATATCCAAAAAAACATATTACAAATATCCAAAAAAACATATAAAAAATACAAAGAAACACAAATAACACAAACTTTGTTACACAAATAACACAAACAAACACAATAACACAAACAAACACAAAAACAATGTTAAAACACAAATAACACAAAATAACACAAATAACACAAAGAAACACAAAGAAACATATAAATATCAATATCATTATCAACATTTATTACCAAAATAACACGTAGAAATAAGCGGTAGTAATTACTCTCCAATGAAGAAATTTCTCCATAACCATCATCCAATTTTCTAAAAAAACATAATATAAAATATTAAAGTTCAATTAATTTAAAATTGAAGAACAAGATGAAGTCACCTACAAATGAACAAAGAAGTTAGTAATACTGTTAAATGAGGATGGAACAAATTACCTGTCACCTAGAAGTAAAATCAAAACAAAGTTAGAAAATAAACAGTTAGTAATTAAATTGAAAAACGTAGATGAGAAAACAATTAAACAAATTAAAATGTAGAAAGCATGGAAATAAAACCTAGTAAAAAGAGAATGAAATGAATTGATATGTATGTGTGATATTTAAAGACTGCCTGAATTCCTGCACTGTGTTCGACGCTAACCCGACGCTAATTCCGACGCCAACTTTTATACTAATTTCTGAATTTCCCTAGTAAAACACTCGAGAGGGAATCGAAACTTTCGAACCGACGCCAAACCCGACGCCAACTCGACGCTAAATCTGGAAATTTTCTACAACATCCGACGCCATCCCGACGCTATCCCGACGCCATCAAAGGATTCAGAGGAAAAAAAGAAGCGGCTTTTGCAAAACAAACCCCTCGCATATATGTCATATGAGAATAGAAAAAATCATGTCACATTTACGCAACTCAATATCATATTAACAAACACAAAAATACCTCAACACATAAATTGCATTTCAATATGTAGTTTAATATATAATAGTCATTTATTACATAAAAAGTTATAAATTAAGTTCTCCAGTCATCGCCCTCATCGGCAATTCGACACGATTTCGAGTCGAGCTATCACATTTCCCTGAACATACCTGGCCCTCTAAGCACAATTACGAAAAGTTCCCCTCTTTAATAAATGCCAACATCATCTCTGCTTGATCTACAAGAACGAAATGAGGTCGTCAGCTTCCTTCGAAGACATCTTCAAGATTCAAAGCGGACACATCTACATCTCCGCATACGAGTCCAATCAACTGCTTCTAGCATTCAAGCTTATCATGACATGCCACGCTATGTCCGGCTGAAACATAACGGTAAGATAGTATACTTGTCAAGGTCAAGGATGCTAGATAAATGCATCATCTTTTTGGGGGTTTCACAGGTTTGATTTGAACCATTCCATTCTTCGGATGCACCTGCATCCACTACGGGTATCAAACTTAAACACTCAAGAAAGACAACTTTATCATGGTCAGAATTTCGCACGCCAACTCCCCAAATCTCCTCTAACCACACCATAGTAGTCAATACTATCTTCACCTCCTCAGAAGAAAATCTCGACACAAACTCCGCTGGTTCATTACCATCGCCTGCCCGATGTCATAGTACCCGCCACGTAGAGCCTTTGTACCTTTTTGATTTCTCGGAAATGGGGCGTAACGAAAGTGTATGAGGCGAAAGCATTTTGGTCACTGTATCATTCTACATCGCGCCAGCGAAAGCATTCACCGAATTTGATTATTGGTCACGGCTCGATTTTGTTCCGCCGTGACCCTGTGGTCCAACTCGCCAAGGTACTACGGTAGTACCTGTGAGGAAACCTTACTCAAGTTAGTTAACAATTATATCACATGTGTATCAGTGAATTAATTTAAATTTTAAATATACACTTACCGGAGATGTTCTGTACTTCAAAGGCTATAGAGAATATACGCATTTAGCCGTGGTGTATTCTTCATTCTCCATCCACTATCTACGTTTCACCACAAACGCACACGCCCCGGATAACGGTAAACAACGCCAAACGTGGTTGGCCTTCCGGCTGATTTTGGGTACATCGTGCCTCCTAGGCCGATGGTTAGTTTTTATTCCTTCCTCGGCAGGAATGGTTTGAAACCTTCAGACAACTGCTTCCATACTAATATTACCGTATAGTATACTATTGCTGCGGATTATTTCGAGAGTAAATAAAAGTTTCAAGTCAATAGTTGAAAATACAAATCTAATCGGCCTGGCTGGGTAGTACATTTCGGTATTTAGAATTTGAAGTTGTAATCGGATGGTAATGATATTAGTTGGGTGGTAATATAATTCGAAAGTGTAGAAACGTTAATGCTCGAAGCCGGGTTGCCGAGATTAAGCAAACGGTAAGTATCGATTGAATTAAATGATCGGGTTTCACCATATAAGTTTCAATGGGCCAACCCATTAACCCATAAATGAACCCAAGGCCCAAGAGGAAAACAAACCCATCTCCCTTTCCCTTCCTTCGGCAATGACGCCCATCTCCCTCCCCCTTTGTTTTTTTTCTTCGATTTCTCTTCCATCTCGCAAGCTTTGGTCCTCAAATTTCTGGAAGAGTTTCTCCTCATCATCCTCTTCGATTCAAGGTATAAAAGGTCGGATCTTTTGAGTATTTTGTGAGTTTCGGCCGAAGTTGACTTTTGTATTTTGAATTTTATCGCTACAATGGATTCTGGGTCCTAAATTAGTTATTCTCGAGTTGGAAATTACGTGATCACGTGGAATTTGATTTTTGGCTACACTTTTTGGAATTTTGGCCGACTTTGGTTTTTATGAGATATTATCGAATATAATTATTATTAAAGCTATATTATCGTATGGTATTTATAATAATCGATATTTGGGGTAGAAGCTTGGCCATTAATAGTCGAGTTGACTTTCGAAGCTGATTTTGGGTTGACTTTTTCTAAAAATGTTGTCAGAGTATAAATATGTTATTGACCTTTATCAGATTTTGAGGTGGAAATTATGATTTATGTTGTCGTATTAATATATGTCAAATTAGTTTATTATTTTGAAAGTAGTAAAACAAAGCTTGGGATTCGAGGTTGTTAGAAACGGGTTCGATGAAGTTGGAAAAGTTGATATATCGTTGATTGAAATTGGTTGAAAATGTTAGCATTTTGCTGCGCTGACCGATTACGGATTTACCCGGATATTGAAATTACTATTTCCATTAGTCTTTGAAACATAATTAGCAATCTATACTTAAGTTGTTAATTTGTAACTGTGGTCGAAAAGTCGAAATTTAATTAAGATAGCGGTTAAATTTTAAGAAAAGAATTGTAATTTCGGTGTTTCTGATTAGGACGCGAACGCGGGAAAGACACTGATCATTAGACGGGACGCTTATTTCTAACCGCGTGAGTACTTATCTCACGGGCGCCATTTGCATTTACTTAAATTGTGAACATGCTGCTCAGTGGTACGATTATGTGAGAACGGCATATGTCATCAGAAGAATACATGACCATACATGTAATTGTCAGATGATATGTGTGATTCATTTGTGCGAGCCATGTTATGATTATGCGATTGTATTTCGTGGCGTTGAAGATTTGTTTCGAGGTAAAAGGGATAGCTCGAACTCCCAACTTATGTTCTTGTGTTTTCAGGGCCTCGCCGGAACTTTTTGGTATTTCAAAGGCCTTTGGCCGGGCGGTTGCGATTGATTTATGATTGCGGAAATGTTTTAGTTGTGCGCTGAATGTTGCTCGCTGGGGAGTAGCAGTTGGTTATCGGTGCCAAGGCTGGAGTTATTGACGCCGAGGCGACTTGAGTATCGTGATTCGACCCTTGGGGCCGGGATGATTAGGTTACGTGCCTCGCCTTCCTTGCGTGATATGTGACGCCATTGGCCTTATACTACGGTATAAGAGTCGTACGACTCTTTATGATCACTTTGTCGCGGCAGATTGCCGCGTGGCCTTATAATTTAGTGTATGTTGCTGGTTTGGCCTTATACTCAAAGATAAGAGCCCAGATGGCTTCCTACGATCACTTTGGCTGTGTGCATCGTTTCGCGCGGCCTTATACGAGCGTATAAGCTGCCGGGTTTGGCCTTATACTCGGTATAAGAGCGTGCATGACTCTAGTGATCACTGGCCAGGTGCATCGTCGCGTGGCCTCATATTACTAAGATAGTAAGGGTCAGTCTTATACTCGGTATAAGAAATGTGCTTTATTAGCGATTGGTCCATTCCCCGCAGTGTATTTGATTAAGCAAGACAGACAGAGGTTGGTATAGTCAGGGAGACATTTGGCAGATGTAGGTTTGATGACTAGAGTTATACCAGTTATTGAGTCTCTGATTTTACTTTGGGTGACGCGTCTATTAAGACTTTGTATTATATCTTGACACGTTGTTTAAATCTTTTATGCAAGTATATAATCGTGTTTTATACCTGCTTTATTGTTTATGAACATCAAGCAATGATTATACTAGATGTTGCCTGATGAAATTATGTCGAATTATGTTTCTGCTGATTATCGATAATATGATCCGATTTTCTTGTGGATCCCAGGCCGACATTAATCGTTATACATCCTTTAAGCGAAAAGTCGAAGGCCTACAATTAGCCGGTATAACTATCGATCGAGGGTATTATAGATAAAAATTATAAACCGAATGCTCATGCTAATCTATGATGACGCGATGATATTTTATATATAAGTGGAAAGTTGGATTCAAAAGTGTTAGTATATAACTTATGATCTAACCACTACGCTGATACCATCGAGGTGAATGTTTCCCATTAAATGAAGAATTGGGAGATAATCTGCATTTCTAAGTCATCTTGATTTAAGATATACGCCGCCAACAGATAAGATAACGATACGACGGGAGGTTCTTATAATAAATATTTAGATGTCATGTGAGTGTAATGAGTATAACTTGAGTAGCACTTTAAGGTGAACTAAAGATAAGTAATGAAGTCAAGGTATGCTCGAAAGGCGAGATGTCGAGATATATGTTCAGTTGTCAGACGTTTGTTGTATATCGTCGGGAATTAGCTATACTTAAGGAAAGATAACAATGAGAGATATCTCCCGTGATTAAGGTGTACCGCGAGTGTTGTCGACGGTGGATTTGTCGGTGTTAATCGGAAAGTCATTAAGGAAAGATTTATCTTGTCGAGATAGAGCATATAAAATATAACTATCGAGGTGGATAATGCTAAATGTGTGGTCTATCCTTGTTTATATGAATTTTGCAGTGCTAACGCCTCATGATATTTCAGATTCACTCAAATTTTAGTCGACTTCCTATTTTCCCTAAGTGGGCGCATGCCATGCCTAGGTTGTCATGGGATGACCGAGATGCATCGCCGAGCAGCTACGCACTGTGGAGCTGGAACGGTGGTCAAGACCTCGGTCACCATGCTTTTATCTTCTTTGAGATTTATATTGTACTTAATAATTATTGTTGTCTCGAAGCAAACAAGTTGTTTTCACCATGATCTTTCTTCTGCTCATTAACATTATGGATCATTTTGATGATAATTTCTATCAATGCCTATGGTAGAAGCCATTTTCAAATTAAAAACTCATTCATCTCACTTTGAAAGTCTGCCGCCATCAAAACCATACAAATAATCCTGAAAAGCAAATAGTACACACCGATAATAACCGCCAACAAGAATATTGACATCCAAACTTACTAAAAGGTGCAAAAACCATCTGCATTACCAAACCGATGTGAATATCGGCTCGCCTCCAAAATCTAGATATGTTGCATCAAATGTTTCCACGCTCCATCCCTCAAGATCATCCACGATCATCCTGTGACGATCCGAATGTGGTGCCATGTCATGTCCTGAGTCGCCTTCTTTGACATATACAATTTGTAGTTTTAGGGCTAATGGCATATATATCAAAACCTTTCTTGCAATCGGCCACGTTTGTTCCTCCTCCCTTTCTTTCTAGTACCTCGCTTCCACAAAAATCTAACATGCCTCCAACCTGCTTCATATCCTCTTTGTAAACAACATACAATTATTCACACAATTTGATGAATTTTTGTTTAGGCAAAAGAACAAAGGACTCCGAATAATTTTTTGCCTCATAGAAATCATTTGGAATACTTTCCCCATTAGGACAAAGACCGCTTGATTAAAGAAATCCACATTTGGAAATATTGTTGTGATATCAGGATCTCGTACTTCAAGTACTAACCAACTGTGGTTGTCATTGATAACTTTGTAAATTCAAAGGTAACTATCCCATAACGGCCGGTTTACGCCTCCATCAAGCCATAGTATGTTCTCGCCGTTTGTATTTGGACTTCTAATCCTCGGGCCATGTTCTTTATTAGTGTACCCCAATTCAAACCGTGTGTCCTCACGACGTAAGTTTAAATCATCTTCAACCATACGTATATATTGCTCCCCAAATCCAACACTAAGATGTTTCTCGCCACATCAGAACATTGTGAGGAACATGATAATCTTCGCCGTGGTACTCCCAGATGTAATATCTTTCCACAAAGCCATTAGACATCAAATGCGTCTCCACTTGACTAATGTCATACACTTTGCCGTTTCTGCACCTCCTACACGGACATCTTATCATTCTACCTAATCCTCTCGACAAAGCATGATTTTCTGCAACCTCACGAAAACTCACTAAACCTTGTAGATATGCAGGATTCACATAGCCATCTGGACCATAACGATTATATACATCCAAGGGCTCCATCAGCATATCATCATGGAGCCTCTCTCATGAAGCCCTCACTCCCTGTGGAATGCTTCAAGGGCTCCATCAGCCCAACAGAGCTATGTCTCCTCATTCTTTTGGGGAGATATCGACTGGTCATCCCGACACCAAGACTGATATACTTCTCCTAAAACAAAGAGTGGTCCTAGATCCAATCAAAGCACGGAGTCCTGCTGAAAGCGGTCGGATCGCCTACCCCATCCGCACAGATTGCTTCCCCTTCAGAAGAAGATTCGCCACTCTTCTTGTTCGAATCCTCCCAAAGCCGCCTCGGCATATGTAACGCCTCCCTCCCCGAATCTCATCGATCCCGAATAAATACAAAATTGCTGAAGGCCCCACTTCACCAAAATCACAAAACTTTTATATTTAAATACTTACCAAAAAAAAGCATTCCATATACCATCCTTCATAAACAAGCCTAACATAAACAAACAAATTTCATTAGATACAAAATGATAAATATAAATACACAAGACAAACTTAATAAATAAATGTACTTACGCCCCTCAAGACAAGCAAGGTCCTCCCGCCCCCTCAGAAATGAGATGAGACGCCAAGCCCATCGGGTCCACGCACTTAATCGCTAGCTCCTGGATCAGGTCCATAAGGCTGCCGCCACTCGACCCCGACTCGCCAAATCGCCTTCTCGTTATCAAGCCAAGCAAGGACGATTGTGGGGGTGTGCTCACTTATCGTCCGTGGGCGCGCCGCTATACTCGACGAAATGACGTTACGGCGATATCGACGACGCCTGGCCCTAGATCCAAGAACGTAATTTATAATGGGGGGAAGATTATTTATCAATGTGCCTGATTTATTAAATCCTTAATCCTCTTCGGGCCGACCGGCCTCTCCTCCCTCGCTTCCTCCTGGCTGCATACTCTTCGCCCGAGTTTTACCGCCTAATGGTGAAATATAAACCCGTATTTTCAAAATTCAAATTTATCAAAATTAAACAATATCATTCAACTAATTCAATTGACCAAATCCAATTCGATCCAATTCAAACAAATATTCAAACTCAAATCTAATTCAAACAACATTTTCGACCTAATTCAAACAACATTCAAACTAATTTTATCAATTCAATTCAAATTCAATTCAATTTAATTCAAATATAATTCAAATCAAAATCAAATTCAAAGCACCAAATCCAATTCAAACTAATTCAGTCTAAACTAAACTCAAATCTAATATTCAAACTCAATCCAATTCAATTCATCAACAATGTTCATTCATCTAATTCAATCAATTAAAAATAAATTAAACCGATTAAATCAATATTCAATTCCAATCTAATCTAACTAATTAAACTAATTAAAATGAATTAAACTTATAACTAAACAAATTAAACAAACTTAATAAATCCAAAATAATAATGAATAAACAATTAAATTTCTATATCAATACTGAATCAAAAGAATTATACAACAACTAATTAAAACAATAAACAAAAAAAATGAATTAAAAGAATTAGACCAAGTAAATTAAACATATAATAATAAACATGCCAAGTAATTATAAAAATAAACAATTAAAAAAGATTAGAAATGGAAAACCAAAAAACAAAGCAAAAACCGCAGAACTTTTTCCAAGGGCAAGTGGGTCAAAGGGTTTAATATGTTGCCGGCAAGTAAGGTGTGGCTCTGTGACTCGGGATATCGTAAGAGGCTCAAATGTAACTGTTTTAGGAAAAAAAAAAGTATAATTTTTTTTAATATATAAAGGAATAGGCCACAGTTTGTGAATAACAATTTTGATTTTTTAAATTAAGAAAAGTTAGTCCCGACATCACCACACACCACACCGACACAAAAGACCTTAAATAAAAAACGGGCCTTTAAACCGACATCAGATTTTATTAATTATACCGAAGACTACGGCAGTTCCGCTATTTCACCCGACACCATAGCTCCTGCTTTCAGTAGGGTTTCCGCAAATCTTACACTTAAAGTCGCTTGATCCCCGTAGCCGCAAGATAAAAGCGTAATTCTTGATTCCCAAACTAACGCCTCGAAAGTTAATCTCGCGATGTTAAGATTTAACGGAAAACATTGGTTTCTCGTGGACCAAAGCGAACTTTTTTGCCACAAGCACTAACCGTTACTAAGAATACCCATGACCAAACGTAACTACGTCATTATTTAAGCACCATTTTTTTCAAGACCTGCTAGTATTGCTTAAAGATAAACATACATACCGATGACCCTAATGTAACCATGATTAGTGCTTAAGTTAAAGATTTATAAAGGCGATTAAAGAGTTAACTTTGTAAATAATTAAAATTGTTGATAAATAATTTGGGGATTGAAATGGATAAATAATTTAGATTGAAATTGGCCATAGCTACATATACATAAGTTGTAGTTTTTTGTCTAAAGATTTACATCTACCAAATTATACTACTATACTAATCGCTTGTTAAGTGCTATGTCACGCATAAAGAGGGAAAGCAGAGTTGAAATTCTTGTGGTTAAGAAAAGAGAGAGAAAATTAGAACTGTAATTAACTGGCACGTCCTTTACTATTTGATATTAATAGATTGATTTGAGTTTAAGAATAGATTTGAAAACTTTCTAGTGATTCGTTGATCACTTGATTGATTTGTGTTTTAGAATATACTCCCTCTCCGGCAGGTTTTATATATTTTCATTCTATCATTTACACGACTATTAAAAATTAATAAAACCTTATAAGTGAGCTTCTACTAATAATCAATTAATGCATCAATAATAACTAAATAATTGTATTTGATATTAACATAATTCATTATGTATAGGAGTGCAATAGAAACATATAACCAAAACAGATTGAAAAATGGCAAGTAAAGTGACACAAAAAATTTAACCCCTATAGAATGACAAAAAATTTAACCTAAAACAATGAATATATAAAATCAGGATTATAGTTTCTACGTTGAAGGATAATTTGATATTTTTCAATATTTTAATTATGATAGAAAAAAAAAATTTGACTACCTATAACACCATCCAATTGAGATTCATGATTATGATAATTTATTATTCGTATTGTGAATGAAATCCTAGAAATCCCCAATACTCGACTTGAAACTTGTCATGAACCTTGACAAAGGTAATTTCGAGTACAAGATATAAATTGTTCAATATCCGAAACACTCGAGTAATTATCCTATTAAATAAACCGTCTACCCGAATGGTTAACCCGGTATTCACTCAAACTCTTGTCTCGTTAACATCAGTAAAAAAACATATTTGTATACATATCGAATTTACTCCACTACTTTCTCAATTCCACTAAAAATTTGACACTCAATTCCAGTGTGCAGTGGATTAATGATGTCACTTCCCCAGAAATTCAACCTTAACCATTATTTCAACAATCTTCTTCAAAAGGGATCAATTAATTATGATGATACTTGAATAATAATGAGAAAATTTCATATTTCATTTGGAAAAATATACTATACGCTAAGTCTTACATGACATCCATTCACAAGCTGACATTCAGTTCAAATAATTTAACGACATTAACGTTACCCCTTCATTTTGGGAATCTAATCCTGAGAAGTGATGTATGAAGTATTAATCAATCGTCATTAGGTTCTTATTCAATCAACTTAGTTACGTTTAATATATAGTCTCCTATTTAATCAAAACTAACCCAGCTAATTCTAAGAACTATAGCCCAGAGACTTGTACATCATGATAAATTGGAAGATGATGCTCCTAGACATATTATCTTATCATTCATTATTATTGCCGGATACATACTAATTGTACAAGGACAAAAGTTGTCTCCCAAAGTCAGAAGAAGGGTTATTTCTTTACCTCATCATATCAAATTAGACCTTTAGGCCTTTCCGATTTAATGGGAGAAAAGTAGGAGGAATAATATTGTACAGGAAGGGTATATTTTTACTAATTAGTTTGTGCTAGTTTCAAAATTCATTGCTAATTTCGAAATTCATATAGCAAAATTATTTCTTTCCAAATCATCTTACCTCCCAAACCAAATATTATTTTTGATAAAATATAAAGGGATAATAGCTTGAATATAAAATTCTGATAATTGTGTATTTATAGAGGTAGGCCTCTAACTAAACCTAAACCTATGACTGTCTTGGACGGACTCTTGTGCTTAACGTGCCATGACCTGGCCACTCACGCCGAGTTGGAGGCGTGAGCATCGTGAATGACCGAAACTGAAAACCTCTTTATGTAATTAGCCTTCCGAATTTGATTAAAAAAATCTTCTAGATCTTCAGAAAATTTCTTCATCTACATCAATGAGTATAGGACTCACTAGACCAATTCAAGTGCATAACTCGCCAGTCAATAGCCGTCAAGAACGTCATTCTTTTCGAACCTATGAGATTTAGAACACTAGGGAATGTCTTTCCTTTCGGACCCTTCAATATTCAAACGAACGAGGGAACGCCTTTCTTTTCGGACCTCGTCAAAAATTGTATCAATTGAGAACGCCATTCTTTTCGAACCCAACATACATCATAATTCAGATGCAACATGCACAAAATTCTACTCCTACTCGAAGTAGAATAAATTGATCTTTTCCAACATGAAAAAAAGTCAATTATCAAAACCCAACTAGTATTACTTTAATTTGTCACAACATAACCAAAAACCAAACTAAAAGTAATTCCAACCTTTGTTAAATCATAACAAATTCAGGCCACCATCATCTATGAAAGTAGCAATGATAAAAAAAAGTATTATGAATTTATGATTAATTCTTATAAAAATAAAAAATGTTCACGTCTAGACAAGAAACCAGTAAGGCAAGAAGCCAACAATACGCATCAAGAAAAATAGTAAAATAGAATAAATAAAAAGGATTATGAATATGAAAAATAGAAGAAAAATAGTAAAATAGAAGAAATAAAAAGTTTCCACGGGAGAAATATTTGCCAATTTTGCCCCAGTCTGTAGTATGCGCTCAACAACAGGCTTGGTTTCTGATATGCTTGTTGGTTTAACTAGTTTCCCAAAGTATGAAACAAACACTCAAAGTATTTATGAGGGTACCTTACATATGCTCGCTTGGAAATTTAAGTATTTATGTAAATTTCTTATGTTATTTTTTTGTTTGTTTTAAAAACATTTATTAGTTAAATTATTATCATTAATAATTAATATATTTTTGTTTAAGTCAATTATTGTAAAATTATTTACGTTATATAGTTATTAGAATATGCGATTATAAATCGCGTAATACTTGGTTAAACAATTGGGCTACGTCATTGTACACCGTTAAAGAGAGAGCGATTAATATAATAATCATTTCGGTGTGCACTCGGTGTGTCTTTCATCTTTGGAGTGTATTTTTGTATTTGCAAATTATTATCTTACTTTTAATGAATTATAATATTTTTAATATTTATTTATATTATTATTTTTTATTGTTTATCTTTGAAGATAATAATTTTAAATTGAATATTTATATTTTGTCAAATTTTCATATTTATAATGTTAAAGTAATGTTCATCATGTTTAGAATCTTATATATTGATTTAGTTTTCATGAATTTAAGTATTTATGTAAATTTTTTATGTAATTTTTTTTAATTTTATAAACATTAGTTAGTTAAATTATTGTCCTAAATAATTAATATATTTTGTATGAGTAATTAATTTGTGTAATTTTATGTGTTAGGTAATTATTGGAATACACAGTGATTATAATTGAACACGTCACGATATGCCTTGGATAAACAATTAAGGTACACATCGTGTACCCTAGATTACTAAACAGTGTATAATAAACATATTAGATGTGTGCACCATTATTACTCCACAAGTGGAAGTATTTTAGATTTTTCTAATTATTATTTAAATTGTAATGAATTATAATATTTTGATTAGTTATTTATATTAACATTTTTATTCTTTATCTTTGATGTGAAATATTTATATTTTATCAAATTTCCATATTTATAATGTTCAAATAATGTTCATCATATTTAGAATCTTATATATTATTTTAGTTTTCATGAATTTAAGTATTTATGTAAATTTCTTATGTTAATTTTTCTTTTTAATTTTATAAAATTAGTTAGTTAAATTATTATCATAAATAATTAATATAATTTGTTTAAGTAATTAATTTGTGAAATTAGTTGTGTGAGGTAATTATTAGAATATGCAATTATAACTCCCGGCCACGTCTTGATATGTCTTGGTTAAACAATTAGGTACACATGCGTGTACACCGTTAAAAACAAGCGTACAATAATCATACTAGGTGTGCATTCCAGTGTGTACACCACAAGATGTACGTATTTTTTGGATTTTCAAATTTTTATCTTAATTTTAATGGATTATAATATTTTATTAAATTTATTTATTTTAGCTTAATTTTATTATTATTTATTTAATTATTAATAATAAATTAATAAGAAAAACTACTACATCAATTAATAATTATTTAATTTATACATTGGCGAGAATTATTACTCGGTATGTCTTTGTGTGCTATCGAATGTGCATTGTGCGTGCTTAGTTTTGAGTGTGTGATGTGCGTGCCAATTTCTATGTTGAGCGTATGCTACGTGCTCTTGCGAGGGGCAATATTGGAAGTAATTTCCCCCGTGGAAACTACTACCGGGGAAATAGGCCATAAGTGGCTGACGAAGAAATAAAAAATTTCTGAGATTGGGAGTGGCTTGTGGTGATCAGCTTGACCACTTTAGCCGTCTTAAAGAAATTTATTATCTCAGGATCTTAAGCTCGATACCATGTAAATTCTAGAGAGCAATCTTTTATTGATAATAATTGTTGATTATTACAATAGAAGATGTTCATATATATATATATAATGTCGTTTTCCGGTGTTATTCAGCATGGTTGCCACCGCCCCGATGCGGCTTTGAAAATATTTGATTGCCCTAGGATCGAATTTGCTCTGATACCATGATAAAATATAAAGGGAGAATTTATTGAATATAATTGCTTGAATATAAATTACAATAGTATGTCTATTTATAGATGAGGTAGATTAGCCTCCAAGATACTGAACCTAAACCTACGACCCAATACTCGGATCGGACTTTTGTGCTTAATGCACATTACCATAACCCTAATAATGTTCTTTAAGAGTGTTTTTAGTGGCGTAACGAGTGATTGATGCAAATACACTCTTTTCGGAGAGGTTCTTTTGATATCAAAAAACTGCTTAGCAACCGTTGAACAAGTGGGTAATAATATTAGGGTGAACTAGAAATATTTGGGTAGAGTCGGATCTAGCGTTGGTATGGATAATCATCTGTGGGGAGTAGTTGAACCCGGTGAACCGTCACAATGAGGGTGGTAGGAGAGCCCCAATTGATAGAAAAAAAAATCCACAACCCGAAGAGTTATCCTTTACTAAGAAGAAGAAATTGAAAAAGTATATGTTTTAGATCAACGTATATATATATATATATATATATATATATATATATATATAGTATAATTTGATAAAGCAAGTTGATGATGATTCTTGAGCATTTCTAGAAAGCAACATGATCTTAGAACCGTACCATGTGCTTATTGGACATGTTATCCTATTTTTAAATTAGTTTATTCAACAAAAATTAATGCAAATTACATAATATAAGTTTTAATGAAGCCAATTTAGTTACTATTAGTCAAGCTGAAGTCAACATAATACAAACTACGTATTTTGATAAGATAAAAGATGGGTAAGCAATAAAATAAAACGTAAAAAAAATGTTTAAAAAAAACAAAACTAACAAATCATCAAATAGAAAAGATAGATAGAAAAAGTAACATGGTTGACTAGGTCCATGATCACTTCATTACCAAGGGGGGAAAATCGTCTTACCTCTCATCCACAGCCAAAGCTCAACAGCATGATGTAGGTCATAGGTACCTAGACATGCTTTTTAAAATGATGACATTTAAACAGTTGGGTTCTCCACATAATATCCAAATTAGATGAGATAGTGAAGTTAAATGTTGATGATATAATGATAACAAAAATGACATTATATTTACTTCGAGCTGATAGATTAGAAGCTGAACGTAATTGTATATAGATAGTTCAAAGCACCTCTGAATTACTATTGTAGATTATTGATAAAATTAATGGCATCTTATGAGAACAGAAATGACTTGTGCCTGTAATGCAAAGAAGAATTTTTATTATTTATGTAAAGGGGGTATAGAATAAAATTCATTGTAGGAAAAAAATTTACCGATATACACAGGTTTTATCGAATCGAAGAGGATAAATGGCCAGCCCATAAGTCATAGCGGTTCTTGACGATTTGTGAGATA
The DNA here is from genome assembly GCA_019722365.1 of Lithospermum erythrorhizon. NCBI lineage: Eukaryota > Viridiplantae > Streptophyta > Magnoliopsida > Boraginales > Boraginaceae > Lithospermum > Lithospermum erythrorhizon. The sequence goes on from JADFUC010001267.1 coordinate 73,598, forward strand.
ATAAACTTTCTTGACTTGGGCTTGACTTGATATGGTTGGTATAAGCTTGGCGATTTGAGCTTGATTTGACTTGATTTGATTTTGAATAGGAGCTCTTTGAAATTTGGATGTGTGTCTGATCTTGATGGACTTGGTGATTTGGATTAAGGATGGTCAGTCGGGGAGCCTTGCTTGGCGTATTCCGGTGTTGGCTACCATGGACTTTCCAGTCTTGGGTCTTGGTCTTGATCTCCCATCTATGGCTTGATGGACTTCTTGGTATGCAGGTGTGGGTGGCGCTTTTAGGAATCTTTGTGTGAGGCTTCTGCCTTCTGATGAGATTTCAGGATATGATCAGTGGGACTTCCAACTTTTGTGGTAGATTTCAAGGGATTATGACTGAGTGGGGGCGAGTAGCTAGATAAGCTACTTTCTTTACGGGACTTTGGCTCGAGACTCTTTGTTTAGTGGGACTTAGTGAGATTTGGCCTGCTTGATATGTGACATGAGATGTGAAGTGACTTCACTTAGTTTGTCTCCTGACGGCGCTTGGGCCTTTGTTGTTGTAGTGATGAGGTGGGACTTGATTTAGGCTTGAAGAACGTGTGTTGCTCCAGCTTGTACTACGCCAGCCTTGTTGTTGTAGTGATGATCGATGAAGGTGGAGGCGTCCCAACCTTGTTGATGATCTCGTCGATCAGACAGGGCGCTAGCGGCGTGTTCAGGCACGGAATCCGGCTATAGGAACTAAATGTTCCTTTGTATTCTATACGGAACGATGAATCAATCTTGAGATTTTCGGTATTTATGCGAATTTTTTGTCGAGGCTGTTAGCTTCACGAATATTGAAGCATTTTAAACTCGGCGTTAGATGTATGGATTTGCCTCTTGAAATTCTGCGTTTGTGCGGTAATCTTGATTTCTAAATATTAGCTATTTAAGCTACCGGAGGTATTTTCCAGCCACCCAGTGGTGTTTCTCACAGGAGTTTTAAAAAGATTGCTTAGAAATTTTGAGTCGTCATGCGTATTTTCTGAGATGTTTTTTTAGTATTTTCCGAATGATAATGAGATGTGATTTTTTGTAAAATAAAGGGGTATTTATGGGCTTATGACTTTCAATACTTGCTTACGATTGGTTGATTTAATTTCGAGGTGGATACGATCTTAACCGTTGATTCGAGCAAGATACAGGCAATGAATTTTTTTGAATTAATTTCCTCAAGAAGTGAAGTAGGCGCCTATTTTTTGGCCGAAGGTTCGGATTTTAGGTCAAATGCATTTCATATTGACCCCGGACCTTTTAGACTATTTTGATCACATAACTTTTGAGTCTCTATTTTGAATCTTATTCAATTTAATTATTTTTTAATAAATTTTCACCGTCTACAATGTCTTTGTACATTTTGCCTAAACATTTGTTTGATGCATCAACACTTTGCATGGTGGATGTTTTTAATTAGTGGTATAGTGATACAACAAATAATAAATAGTGGTTCCTCAATATCTTAAACCAAATAATTATTTAAAAATATTACGTACCTTTCATATCAATTGTAAAATACTATCTAAATTAGTTAAGAATAGCTTAGATATCGCTTATAAGTTATAAGTGTTACACTATGTAAGCTGGAAATAAAAACAATATCCAAGTGTTGTGTAAATAATGTGATGAGGAATCAAATTGAATTCATCATCAAGATTTAATTAATACGGAGTGTAACATTAGTTCCACAAAGAAGATGTATTGTAATATTGTAACATTAGCGATTATCCATTAGTTGCTTTACACATATTATGATGTATAATTTGTTCGGGCACGTTAGGACCGATGAAAGCAAGACATGTAGATTAAGGAATATGTAGATTAAGAAATGGCTAGAAGCCCACATAGGACTACAACACAACTAGACGTGGCTAACGAAGCGTGGGCTGGACGACACGTCTATTAAGTATGGACGGGGAACACGCCAGCTTAATTGTCCCACTTAGGCGATGAGCTTGCCCGGTGTATCGAGCGAGCAGCGTGGAATTATTCGGTACATTTCGGAACAACGGCCTACTAGTTAGTGTGCTGAACACGGACCTAAATCTTGTCGATCCAACGGACTCTAAGCAGACATCGGTTACATGAAGCGAGCGTCAGGTGTGGAAGGACTCTCATTTCGGTTACGGACGTTACTTCATATTCACAAATCATTGCCCCCATGGAGCGAGCCCTTTTTGGTGCGGGCGTCCGTCGTCGACTTCCTTATGCGCACGCAAGTTACGGACATCCGTTGATAATAGCGGACTTCTATTAATTCAAGTTTGGTGTTCGTTTGCAACAACCGGGGGTCCCCATTCTACTCACAACCCCCTTTTAAAGGGGCCTTAACCGGGCACCGTTAATTTTATGCGGTGGCCCGTTAAATACCAAATCATGGGCCTAGTGAGTTTTGGTCTAAAAAATAATAAGGTCATAGTGGGAGTTGAACCTTGGACCTCTAAATTAGAAGAGCAAGACAATAACCACTGAACTTATATATTATACTTCTTAAAGTACTCACATGCTTAAATATATTTGAGTTTGCATATTATAATTTGAATGTTATAATCGATAAAGTTTTGAGTTAAATAATATATTGTTAAATGAATAATATTGATCGTTATATAAAAAAGTAATAAGATTTTATGTAAATTCTTTTACTTATACATATTATACAAGTTGTTTAATGTTACATTTTTCTTACAAGATAATGATAAAAATACAAATACATTGATATATTATTTTTCAAATAATAAAGTCTAGAACTAAATAATAAAGTCTTGAAGTAAATAATAAGATATTGATAAAAGTACTAATACTAATGAGATGCATTATTATATTATTATTTTAAATGGTAAAAGTTGTTTAATGTTAAATAATAGTCCCTTCATCCTTAAAATATTGTCAAGTTTGCTTTTTCATAAAAGCTGTTTGAAGAATATAATTAAAAGGTGGTTTGTCATAATATAGAATAATATATTATTTAACACTAGTCAAATTTAATTACTCCCTCTGTCCAAGTTTAATTAGGACAATTTAACTTTTCTTACTTTTTAAGAAATGAGTTGACTTATGGTATATGTTTAATTTTACCCTTAATTTAACCATCAGTAATCTTATGGGGCCCATCATAAATCCATTACCAAATAAGGGTACAAAAGGGAATATAATACTTTTTTTTAGAAATTGAGCAACTAAATTAATACCCAAAATAGAAGTAGTCCCTGCTTAAGTTGGGCCGGATGGAGTATTTAAATAATAATATATTGATGCATCTAATGCTTTTATTCATATATTATTCAATACAATATAAATATCTCATGCTCTATCCATATAGAGTAAATAATATCAACATTAAACAATTTTTATCATATAATTAAAAGTATTAGAATACAATCTTATTACTTTGTAATATTATGATAAATATTTCTCTTTATTAGTTAAATAATAATATTAATGAATCTTAATATTTTATCCGTTTACTATACAATACTAAATAACTTTCGTGAATTAAATAGAATCTTTTTAATTATTTCTTGAAATAGTTTTTTATTAAAAATATAATTTATTATTTAAAGGATAATATATTATTGCATCTAATTCTTTATTTATATATTTAATATTAAATAACTTTGTAATTATTATAAACATCTTAAAAAATCATCAACATGACCTGATATTTGCTTACTTGCCTAGCAATGGCGTCCGAGGTTATTTCATTTAGTTTTGGATAGAGCATGAGATATTTGGGCCAAAGTTATAAGCGGGCCACCGTTTGTTACCATGCCTGAGGGGCCTTGGATGGGGCCCGGGCAGAGTACCCACCGAATATTTGGTGGGCTCGAACGGGCGAATCCATTAATAAGCAGATGGGGGACCATTAGGTAGATCGTGATGGAGTTTTGGGTTGTCGGTCAGGCCCGATTTGTTTAATGTGTAATGTAAAGGAAAAAAGATTTGAATTAAGGAACTAAGTTGTTACGAATTTCAATAGGCTTGATTTAACATGGGTCCCTAAACTATTATCAAACTTTTGATTGAAGGAGTTGTTTTGAATATTTCAATTAAGGGGTTAGTCATTGACCATTTCAAAGGAAATCTAGTTTGTCATTTTATGATATCATTTCAGAAAGAAGATATGCAATATATGTATTCTTTATCGCTTATCGGTCTCAAATATAAAAAATGTATATAGGACGTCCCATTGGTCATTTTCTTGTTGAGTTTCTTAGCACATGCAATTCCAAATTGTCAATGTTTATGCATAATTCTGAAAAGGAAAAAAATTATTCAAATGCCAACATGATTGCAAATTTGCTAGAATTGAAAATCTAATCAAGTATCCAACGAAGAAGTATAAGGCTATAATAAACAACTTCAAATTTACTTTTGACGTCGCTACATAATCATTTTTCCTTGAATATTATATAAAGTACACATCATTGTTGAAACTCATAAAATTGAAATTAGTAAGATTGAATTTCTAAAAGTGGAATCCCAAAATTAGATTTATACTAACTTCAGATAAAATAAGAACACAAACATGAGAGTTTGTAGATCAATATGTTTCATCCCAATTGTTTTTAGTAAAATAGAGTACATAACAAGTTTCACAACCACATAATCGAATGGTTTAGTGCTTGAGTTGGCACCCCTTGATCCTTGATGTCAAAGGTTTGAAGTTCATTGTAGGGACATGAAGATTGGGAACTATTGCAATCTTAACTATAAAAAAAAAAAAAGTTCCACACCTCATCCATTCATAGTCAAAAGGTATAAATTTGGGTTCAAAATTTCATTTTCTGACATAGTTTTACAATTATAAAAATAAGAAATGTTTCGAAAATATTATAGAAATATTTAACAAATAATGAAAAATCTTGAAAAATCAAGATAAATTATATACACTAAAGATATATAAATAAATATTATATAACAAATATAAAATTCAACCTCATTAACTAGAATTACAAATTAAATAAAATATTTTGATATCAATAATATGTAATTTAAGATGCTTGTAATAAACTTTAATAAAAATTGGACTTTGAAATAAAATATTTTCACAGTTAGTATTATTGAAAATAACAAATAAAAAATCAATTTGAACATAGATTAATGGACAATTGTAATTATCTCGCACATTGCGAAATTTTCGAGTCATAATATATTAAACCTTGGATCTAGCAGAAGACATACTGTCAAAACAACAAATTATAATCTACTCAATCTCAAATTGATATTGCAACTAAACAAATTCTAATATTCTCAACAAATTATAATATATACAACTCTACAATATTTATATCAAAATAAGTGAAATATTATCTAATAAAAATAAAGAAAATTATATAAACTATAAAGTAACAGAAATATTAAATTATATTAAATCATTAGATATATTGATCCTTTTTATTTAAATATGCAGTTTTGAGAAAAGTTGTGGAAACAATCTTTTAGTAAGAATGTTTTTTAGAAAAATTTGAAACTCGAGTACATTGTTTGAAAACAGACTAATTTTGAAATTACATTAACGTATCATCATATGACGCCCAATCACCCTAACCGAAGGATTCAAATTGGTGTGTCAGTGGCTAAGATATTTTTGTGATAGCTTGTACCGTGTAAAGTGTTATAACTAAGATGTCTAGCAATTAAGTAAAAGACTTGAAAAAGAAATAACACCAGACTTTGTATGTGGTATCCCAAAAAAATATTTGTTAGGACTACTTCACAGGCTCCAAGCCACAAAATCTTCACTATAATCGAAGGTTACAATTACAGATCTTTAACTAACTTAGCTCTCAGATGTGTAGATCACTACACCTAGAACAATAGAATCATAGTCTACACTATTCCTAGAATAGAATTACAGACTTAGCTGAAATAGTTGAAATAATCTTCTTAAGAGTCTTATAAAATCTCAAGTTATTTGGTACAAAAGAGCAACTATATACATATGCCATATATATAGAAAAATTCTTCTAGTCTTCCGATGTGCATTATATATTGATCGCTTGACAATACACACCTTGACTGAATCCTCCCAGATGTCCGAATAAATAGAAACCTCCCCAAAATCAGTGCTTTCGAATAATGCTTGGAATGTACAAGATGTACTGACCCGACCCTAGGTCGGCCTTTTTGAAGGTGAGAATCATTTATAATTGAACACCGAGTCACCATAGCGATAGACGACTGGGACAAAGCGAGGTTCGTTACATCAAAATTTTGATTTCCAATAAGATTCTCATAACAAAGCGAGTTTAAAAATTTTGTCCCGATCGGTGATATCTAATCAACCAACCCATATATATACACAACATAGCCAAAGGCAGTAATGCCGGCAAGGCTGGCGAGTAAATCTTGTATTCCCAAATGCAAAATAGCGCCAGGCTAAATTTTGAAAATAAAGTACAACAATCAAAAGCAGTTGACAACACGTCAAAATGAGGCGTGAGGATCCTCACGCACCCGATGCTCACCTAGCCACTTGCAACAAACTCTCAGCGGCTTCTACGGCTCAGTAGTGCATCGACTGGCTGAAATGAAATGCCGCCCCAAGCGAAAAGGGGTATAAGCAGCGAAGCTTAATGAAAACTTAACACGGTGGGTAGACACCTTGAGCAGAGACAGAACAAATATTATAATAATTGATATGAATAGATACATATATATCGGGACTACTAATAAAGTCATACAATAAGGTTCCAAAGAAAGTCTCGGGCATCGCATATTTAAAGACTCAGTAAAGAGAGGTCTCGATAAAGCACACAATACTTTGGAATGAAATTACGAGGGCTGACATGGACTGCCTTCACAGTCATGCCCATCCTCGTATCTATTGAAGTATGCAGCCTCAATGCGTATACTCGATCCGTCTACTGAGGAATGGATCAACCGCTAATAAACATCGCTCTTATACCAAAGTAAGGCCAAGCCCTTACGCTATACCCCATGATATAGGGCCGCGCGACAATGCGCACAGCGATATGATCATAAGAAGACTTCATTACCGCTCTTGCAGTATAAGGCCAACCACACGCTATCGTAGTATAGAGCCACACCCGATAACGCACGACAAAGTGATCAGAGAGTCATACCGCTCTCTTGCCCATTAGTATAAGGCCAATAGCGTCCATATCGCGCAAGGAAGGAGAGTCACCTACCCATAATCATCCCAACTATAGGTCAAATCCACGATACTCGAGTCACCTCAAAATTGATTTTGCAATCAACCAACACTGCTCCCAAACCAATATTAAACAGCCTTGACTAAAACATCCCGCAATGGTAAATCAATCCTGATCGCCCGACAAGGCCACGAGAGAAATACATAAGTGCCGACAAGGCCACGAAGCTACTTGATGCCCAGCAAGGCCACAAAATGTCCGAGAAATGCCGAGGCCACGAACACAAGAACATAAGTTGGAGTTCGAGCTTTTACTTACCTCGAAAATCTTCCATCTGATAATCGCGTAATCATAACATGAAACACACAGCAGAATCACACATAATCCTTACAACAATTACATGTATACCATTACATACCACATAATAATATTATAAGAACATGTTCACACAATTTAAAGTAAGCACGTAAGTAACAGCAGTCAATGCTACTTTCCTTCTGAAAACTTTGTAAAAGCACTTAATGTAGGTAATTGCGTTCACGATCAGCGCCTAACAAAAACACCCAAAAGAATAATCGAAACCTACTATCTACGGGCGTTCTAGAGCATACACAACGGCTCTTAGTGGAATGATTTACAGCGGTCTATAATTACGGATAAAACAACGAAATATTAACCCCACGTCGGATCTGACCAGTGGTTTGCTTGAATTCCACACTTGTGCTTTAACGTTATATATCAACTTATAAATTCATTACAGATTTAACACCGAGTCCATAATTAACAACTTTATCTTTGCGAAATACTTAGATTATAACAACACAAATCTCACTTTTCAACTAACTCCCTTAAATCAATTTTTAAATACCATTTTAACATCACGACAACTTCTGATAAAAGGTCCCGATATAACCTCTGCATTTAAAGTGCTTGAAAAATATCAACTGAAGATCAACTTCTGACAAAAATCAACTTATTGCTAACATCCTCAAACCATAAATCATGAATTAATTAACCTTAGCACAACATAGAACCAATAACAAACTAAAATTCATCGTAAAATTAAGTCATGTAAAAAATTCAGCCTAAGTCAACCCTAAAATCGCTTAAAACTCTATTTTCTTTTACTCAAATTCATAAAGGAGAGCGTTGGAAAACCTTAACAATCAACTTGAGGATCTTTATATGCAATAAAGTGATGAAATGGAAGAAAAAAATTTGGGTTTTCCTGAGGTCTCGGCCGAGCAGTGAGGAAGGAGGAATATTTGTTTGATTTTGTGTAAGACTAGTGAAAGAAGATGAATGACTTAACATAGGTCTTGGAATCAGGAGTTATAGAGCATTGCGATCCAACGCTTCCAATTGTCCCAGTATTACTAAATAAGGGTACAATTAATATTATTATCGAAATTAACTGAGCAGGTTGTGTCCTACTGCCTGTAAAATTCAGGCCTCGAAATTTGACCCACACAACCAACAAGAACATAAATCATATGCAATCCAAATACCGCACCAAATAAAAAGCAATATAGCTAAAAATACAGAAAAGCTGGAGTTACCGTCTCGTCTGTTGTTCCCAGTAACTCTCTACACTGCAACAGATTCTTCCTGAAAACTTTCATAAGGCCACTACCTTACTCCTCAAAACCTTCTCCTTCCGATTAGAATTTCCCATTAACCACTCAACGTGAGGTCCTCGCCGAGCTCCACGAGGTGAGCTAAGAATATCTGGGCTTCGTCGGGGATATACTTCCTCAAGCGGGATACTGAACATATGAATCCTGCTCTGAACTGGGAGGCAACTTCAGCCATGGAGCCCAGCTCTCCCAGGGATAAATGGTTGATGGGGACTCCCGAATCGCATCCCACTTTTCCACGGGGGATACAGGGAGCACGATTGCTGACCTCAATGACAATCTGGTAGATGATGCTGCACTTAACCTGCACCAATAAATTTCTGGATGTGTCGGTCACTAAGACTTGCCTCACCAGCAGGTCATCTAGCGCCTCAAGGGTTTTCATTATTTTAGCATGAAGTTGTTGACTTCTCTTGGCTCATTGATTCCAGTTGAACATCTCCATTCCCCATCGGCTCCACTTTAGTCCCCATTTCTAGGCCCTCAACCAGTGGATATAGAATTAACTGTCAGTCATAGTCTTCAGTCTCTCGGTACCATCTGATCGATGGAAATAACCCCGTGCTTCTCCACATTCTTTTAATCCTTTTCTTGTCTAGGCTTAATAAGTCTGAGGCCCC